>CM067173.1:8462596-8477596 GCA_034093135.1 Erigeron breviscapus
TATATATATATATATATATATATATATATATATATATATATATATATATATATATATATATATATATATATATATATATATATATATATATATATATATATATATATATATATATATATATATATATATATATATATATATATATATATATATATATATATATATATATATATATATATATATATATATATATATATATATATATATATATATATATATATATATATATATATATATATATATATATATATATATATATATATATATATATATATATATATATATATATATATATATATATATATATATATATATATATATATATATATATATATATATATATATATATATATATATATATATATATATATATATATATATATATATATATATATATATATATATATATATATATATATATATATATATATATATATATATATATATATATATATATATATATATATATATATATATATATATATATATATATATATATATATATATATATATATATATATATATATATATATATATATATATATATATATATATATATATATATATATATATATATATATATATATATATATATATATATATATATATATATATATATATATATATATATATATATATATATATATATATATATATATATATATATATATATATATATATATATATATATATATATATATATATATATATATATATATATATATATATATATATATATATATATATATATATATATATATATATATATATATATATATATATATATATATATATATATATATATATATATATATATATATATATATATATATATATATATATATATATATATATATATATATATATATATATATATATATATATATATATATATATAATATCTTTCATTTCAATTTAATCTTTGTATATGTATATATTAAATTAATTATATATATATATATATATATATATATATTAAGTCGTATATAGATAGTGTCATAAAAAAAATAAATATATAAAAAATATATATAAATATATATATATATATATATAATAAAGTAAGGTTACTGCACTTCATGATTAGACGTGATGATACTTTAGCTTTTAAGTCTACTTAATTGTACTTTAAAATGCTCAGTTCAGTGATACCATTATATGATGTATCGATAGGCACAAAGTACCAAAGTTTCCTTATAATCTGAACTTAAATGTATACAATGTTCTTATGGGAAACGTATTCAGATACATGGCTGAGAATGCTTGTTCCTAAAATAGACAAGTCCTTTAAATCTTATGAAAGATCTTGCATTATAATTATGTATATTTGGTCTTTATAAAGAAAGTCTCGGGTACATATATGTGTATGTATTGCTTTTTTGGATGTATATTTGTGACAAGATATACAAATATCAAATAAATCTGTTGAAAATATGAAGCTAATGTGGCCTTTGAGATTCGAACAAGTAAGTCCTTGGGGTGTCCTTGTATACCTAGCCTACCTAAAGTTTCCAACTTGGGATAGGTTGTCAGAAAGTTCGCTACACGGGTCTCATAGAAAGTCACGGGTTTTCATAAGTGCTTTAAAACAAATATGCAAGTACTTGGCATTATGCAATGTTAAGTATATTTCCGTACGTGAGTCAAGTTAAGTCGCTTTACGCGTGAGGAATCACCGACCTGTCACCGCTGACTTGATTCTTAAAGACTTTCTCACTTTACTCACCAAATGTCTTAATCTTAGTGCTTGTTTCAATTGTGAGAGTGTATCTGAATATGGGGCACATAAGTTCGCAAACTAAAATTGTGGCATGAGTAACTTACTAGGTTACATGGTGACTGTCCTTGGCTCAAGTAATACGAAAGTGCCACAAACCAAAAAGGAGACTGGAAGTACCGAGTGTTTAAGAGGACGAACATATTGGTAATCGTTTTTGGATCACTGTTCATAACTAATAATAAGAGAATTATTTCTCGCTAGTAGGCTTATGTAAATGCTAATCTGATCTGATCAGTAGTAACCAAGTAACATGTGCATAATGAATAAATTACGTTAACTAGTGTTTAGATTAGTTTATTGTTTTGTAATTTTTATTCTAATTTATTTTTCATTTTATTGAGTCAAAATAGTATTTTCATAAGTTCTTATTGCACGAGAGATTCTACTTAAATTCTGTTGAGTATATGTTTTGCTGAATTCATTCATTTGAATTCTTGATGAGGTTATGTGATTAGTACAAAAGAAGATTTTCTGATATGGACATTAATTTGTTTAAGTTTAGAAAATGATCTTTTAAATTTTATGTGAAAAGTCAAAGTTATTTGAAATCTCACAAGTTTAAGTTGTTACAAGTTACGAATTTAATTAATAACTTGGTGACCTTTTAGGGTTTGACAATGGAATGACCTTCCTTGATCTTTTGTTAGATTCTTGAGTATTTCGTAATTGTTAACCCTAATTTTGTGTGTTTTAGCTTGAATTTTCTGCATTATTATGCCTTTGCTCTTGATGCGTTAATGAGTTTTTGGTAAGTGTGCAGTGTTCAGGTTAAGAAGATAAAGTTGGAGTGCTGATCTTTGTTGCAATACAGTGTTATTCATACTGATGATATCGTGGAGACAAGATTTTTGGTGTGAAGTGACAATATTGTGATGTAGATATGAGCACGTGAAGGAAGAATACATGAACCTGTCTTTGGAGTATTTATTTGCTTTTCATTTCATGTATTTAGTGAAAATAATCAGATTTGATGCTTGTTTCTTTTGATTTTCGTACCTTGACTTATGACATGATTTCGGAAACTTTACAAAGTTCTTCATTGGATTTTTGGATTATTCATTGTTTGTTAGTTTTGTAGACGGCTTCTAATATGGGACTTAAGTGTTTCACGATGGTTTGCCGTCAAGCATCTCTATGATTAGAGAAATGTTCTCCGTATCATGGTCGTGGTTGGTAACGCTGTTAATATGTCAATTGATTATTTTCAGGTTTGTTGATGGTTGGTTTTAGACCTTGGGGTTTTTTATTCAAGATTATAATGTTTGTCAAATACTTACATTATGATGATGATTTTGGATGATGGTACTTCTTGGTACAAGGCATGAACAAGTTGTTTTTAACGAGTTTTTGCTATGTACAGGATTAGGTCAAGGGTCGCATCGTGGAAAGTTTTCGTGATGAGGAATCTGGAAAAATTTTCTAAGTACAAATTTGTTCTTACGAAGATAGTATTAACTTCGTTCAGAATTGCTCTTAAGAAAATTGGACTTATTTTCGTCACATCTAGTTTCGTTTTCTTTGGTTTTAACGAAGATAACCTCTATCTTCGTTCCTGTTGATCTTACGACGGTTAACTTCGTTCTAACATATTTTTAACTGATTTCCTAACCGACCCATTTTGACCCGTTTTTAACCATCTATATATATACCAACTTAATTCGTTTTTCTCTTTTACATTGCCAAAATTTTTAAAGAAAAACGAATTTAAGTTTCTTCTTCTGAATAAACCCCTATACTTTCATCAATCAAATCACTTGATTAAACTCGATTCTTTGCTTGTTGTTTCGATTTATATTGAAATCAGTGATTCAGGTATATTATCGAGCATCGTCATTCACAAATCCCCAATTCTAAGTTCTTATTTTGCCCAATTTTTGCATGAACTCAATCGGTTTTATACATAATGTAGGCTTCTAGGGTTTAATTTCGTTTTTCGATTTTAACCCATTGGATCTTTAATTCATCTGTAAAATCGAAGTGGGTTATGCTTCATTTAAGTGATACAAATGTTTTGTAATTGTTTTCGGGCAAATCAAGTGTTAATCAATTTTTTAAAATTCGAATGTTTGATTTTATTGCTCGCTCTAGGCTTTCTTTTGCATTTTGTGATTCACCTAGACTCATTAGGCAGTATATTGATGCCTTCTGGAGGACTGCTCATCAGGTCATGGTTAATGGTCGTAGTTTTGTTCGTGCTACTGTCGAAGGAATCACATTTGATTTCAATGCTGCGATGCTTCGTGATATTCTGCATTTAGGTGAAGAACCAGACGAAGCAGTGGAATTGGCTTATGACTTTGAACTTATTCGTCGATGTTTTCAAAGAATGGGATATGTTGGTGAAATTAAGCTTCCTTTTGACAAAAGTGGATTTCAAGGACGTTGGAGATATCTTGCTTACGCTTTGTTGGTATGTCTGAGCAATCGTAAGGCTGGATTTGATCAGCTTTCTGCTCAGATTTCTTCGCAGATGGTTGCCTTGGTCTACAATCGACCTTATCCTTTTTCGGCATACTTCTATCACGAGTTTATTGGTCAAATCAATGCCAAAGCGAAAAATAGGTTTCTCTTATATCCTCGCTTTGTTATGGCAATCGTTAGACATTTTTGTCCGAACTTGGTATTTGATCAAGGTCCTCGCTATGCACCACATGCTTGGCCTTTACGTCTATTTGCTGATCTAGCAGCCAACACTCGAAATGTGGCTGGTCTTAATGATCCACCACTTTTTGGTCATTTGATTAATCCAAACTATCGATCCCGTTTTGAGGATGATATGTTAGTGGATGATGATGACGATTCTGATCATGAGGATGAAGAGAGTTCTGATAATGATTCTAATGGTGATTCTGATTCTGATGACTCTGATCATGGGAATGATGGTGGTGATGATGTAGTTGAAACAGACACAGATGACTATGATAGTGTCGCTGCTGATTCTAGTAATGAGCATCGAACTAAGATGGCTCATGATGTCCCTGCTAGTTCAGGAAGTGATCATTCATATCACTTTTCTCGAGAAGGTGTACTTGGTGCTTTACGCCGAGAGCGTCGGAGTAAGGCATGTCATTCTTCTCCTGTTCTTTCTGATACGGATCAATCCGTTCATGATGAACATGATACTCAAGTTAATCAGGATGATGGTGCTGTACAAGAAGCTGTACTTCATTATCAAGAGGAAGTGGAACATAGAGATATGGCACCAAGTCCAATTCATGAAGGTACAAGTACTGTTGGACCTAAGAGAACACTGGATGCTCCTTACTTATCGCAGAGCTAAGCGTGCACGAATTTCTGAGGCTACTTCAGTATCTACAGCTGCTGCTGCTATTCCTGCTGTCTCTACAGCACCGGTTGCTTCTGTTGCCGGTAGTGTAACGTTGCGTCCACTGTTGCCTCCTGCCTTACCAATATTGCCCAGATTGCCTACTTTTCCTCCTCTTCCTTCAGATTACTCCCTAGTTAGGCGTATCGATGTTCTTCAGGCTCGTGTTGATACATTAGAGTCTGATCTTACGAATGTTCGAGATACTTTGACCTTTTTAATAAACTGGGTCAAGAATCAAGGGGGAGATGTTCCTGAAGAAGTTTGCAGATTGTCAGTAGTTCAGCCAAGACGTCAGAATGATGATGATGATGATGCTGATAATGCTGGTAATAGAAATGATTCTCGCCCAGTTTCTGACAAAGGAAAAGGTGTTGAGACTCAGGGGGAGACAGGAAGAGATACTACTCAGATTGGTACTTCTGGTGCGGGTGGATCAAGTGCTCCTCGTGATGTTGAAGTTATTGAAGCACTTGACTCAGGTAATTCTTCGAAATCGATTGATTATTTAAGTGATGATCAAGTTGAAGCTGAAACTGAACGATTAAAGCGTGAAGTTAAGGCAAAATTTGGACATGACTGTAATACCGAAGAAAATGCTTTTCATTCTGTATTTGATAACTTGTTAGATAAACAACAAAAAGCAGAAACTGAAAGAGAAAAAGAATTACAGATTCAAAGGCAAACAACCTTGGAATCTGATTCTGATTCTGATTCAACTTATGATTCTGATAAAGATTGATAAAGTGATATAGGTTGCATGTATTAAGTTTACGATCATGTGAATGTAATCTGATTCTGATTCTGATTCTGATTCTGATTCTGATTCTGATTCTGATTCTGATTCTGATTCTGATTCTGATTCTGATTCTGATTCTGATTCTGATTCAGATTCAAAGGCAAACAGCCTTGGAATCTGATTCTGATTCTGATTCAACTTATGATTCTGATAAAGATTGATAAAGTGTATATTAGGTTGCATGTAATAATTTTACGACATGTAAATGTAATCTATCTTATTTCAATGCAATTATATTTCATCTTTATTATTATTATCATGATTATTCATTGTATTCTGGTGTTCATTTTGTGTAATCTTAATAGATGATACAGATGATGCAGAATTATTCTTTGATGGTGATGAACTTGAGGAAGGTGAGTTTGTTCCTGAACCGGATCTAAACATATTCAAGAAACCTTATGGGTTTGATGATGTTTGGGACTCAATTCCTGAAGATTCATCTATAGAAGAAAGAAAAGTGTTAGAGTTCAAGAGAAAAGAAGTTAAGGAAAGAATGCTTCAAGATTCAATTAGTAGCACCGCTAAAGTTTTAAATTTTGTGGTATATGCTAAGGTTGATGATACATTGATTCCTTTCCACTGGGAAATTAACTTGACAAGACCTTTTTATCCAAATGATTATCCAGTTCCTCTCAGAGAAGATGATCCACTGCAAGAGATTGATCGACTTGTGCCTGGGCAAAGAATTAATGAATATATATGCACATGGGATACTATGAAACCCATTATGTATTGGACTCATATCTCAGATAAAGATGCTACAAAATATAAGACAATAATCTGGAGTTGGTTCTATGACGAAGAATTGAAGTTGTTCGTTCTTAAAAGACCAGAAGGTTGTCAGTATTTAGCATGGCGTGAGAGACACTTCAGAAGTTTGTGTGAAGAAGATCTACATGAACTTGGAAATAATAGGATTATCAATCCAAGTGGTTATGGTCTTGCTGATGTTGTTGGTAAGAATCTTCATGAAGATTTCAAGTTGAGATCGAATATGAAAGACTCAGAGAAACCAAAGTTTCATATTGAACCAAGACGAAAGAAGAAGGTGGTTAAGCCAGACAAAAGTGTTGAGTATATTCAACATGATATCAAGTGTATGATCAAAGTCCCTGCCAAGAAGTGGGCACAAGATGTCTTTAATAAAATGGATAATTGGGAGATTGATCGGATTTCTGGTGAAGCCAAGATGTATGCAGACTCGAAGAAGACTATATTGTTGAGAAGGATGTATGATCCAATGCAGTTGGTTAACTTCTCGAGAAATGATCAGAGAAAATTATACGATACTGAATGTTCATTTTTACCATTCTGGAAGAATGAAGAAGATCGATATCGTAAGATTCTCCAAGTCTGCTTACACGAAAATATTCATGCAAATAGCAAGCGATTGTTATTTGATGGATGATGAAGATTCCTTTGAAGACTGAAGAAATCGAAGATGCTGCTGTCAAGGGGGAGTTTGTTGATGCATGTTGATGTGACAACAGCAACTTAGATTTGATTAGTCTTTTAGATTAAGACATTATGTTATTTTATGTCTTATTTATATATGTGTAATTGATAGATTATGGACTTCATGTTTTGGTAATGATCGATTACATGTTTTGGTGTTATATATATGTTTATGTATGATGTTTGTTATGTGTGTTATACAAGTACAAACATAATATATGTTAGGTTCTTTGTACATGGAGTACTTGGAAAATAACTAGGCATAGATGTTGATGGTAATTAGTACTAACGAAGATAATCTTCGTTGGGTACTAACGAAGATAATCTTCGTTATATGGGTTGGGCTGCTAAGTTCGTAAGAACAAAGCCCAGCAGGCCCAATATCGATCAGAAACATATATAAATGAATGGAAACCCTAAATTGAGGTAATCCGTTCAACTCTCACACACCTACGGCGACTAAGTTCGTTTCTAGCATATAGAAAACGAAGATAGACCACATACGGCTGATTATATACATATAATTAGCAATATATTCGATAACTAATCAAACTAGTTATCTCGTGAGGATTCCGCACTCACGACATAACAATAGACGATCTCGAGAGCGATCTGCAGCTATCGAGGGACTCACATTGTTTTCAATTTGTTGTGCCATGAGAGCAATCTGGGCCTTAAGCTTTTTATATTTCAATTTATAGCTATCATCAGGCTTATTATTTGAAGAAAATGGACCAGGCTTGGATACAAACTGGCTGGACCTGCAATCTTTCATGAAATGACCCTTTTTGCCACACTTAAAGCATGTCAAATTGGTCTTATCAGTTGAAGAAATGGATGCAAATTGTCCAGATGGCCTATTTGCTCTTGCTTTGAAACGGTTAAACGTTTTAGCAACCATTGCAATAAGGTCATCATCTTCAGTTTCATCACAACAGTCTGGAGAGATTTGACTGGACTCTCCAGAATCCATGAGTTCAGACACCATCTTCTTCATAGAAAATACATTCTCAGAAGATATCAGTGCTGTACTTTGTGGTTCAGTATGACTAACCACATTAGGACTACTGGAGGCATGGTTAAAAGCATCTTGTTCTGCCACCACTCTCTGAGCTTGATTTTCTTCAGTGTACCTGAAAGCTCCATAAAGAGTTGAGAGAGTGTGTGTGTGCATAGTTTTACCTTGTCGTAAGACCAGGATCATGTGAGACCATTTGGTGGGCAGAATATCACAAAATTTCTCCAGAAGTATATCCTTGTCCTTCTCAACCCGAGCCTCTCAACTGGTTTATGATACTCATAAATCTGGTGTAAGTACCAGTGAGAGACTCATTAGGCTGAGCAAAAAATAACTCATACCTCTTGTTTAAGGAGACCTTTCTGGTGACAATGGTGTCATCTCCTCCTTCATGCTGGTTTAAAAGTTCATCCCACATGGTTTTAGCACTAGGAAAAAGAACTAGTGTGGGAATTAGGGTTTCTGGACGGCCCCGAGGATCATGTTTTTGAGAAGGGTGTCTAGATTCACCAATCTCCTCTCCTCTTCAGACCATTGTTCCTCCCTCTTTTCCCTTCCTCTTCTAGATCCAGAAGGATCAAGAAGGGGATTGAGAGGTGATGTAGGGACATAAGGACCTTCATTTAAGATTTTCATCATGTTCCTCTCAATACCAGTGATATGCAATATCATCCTAGCCTTCCACGTACCAAACTCATCACTGTTCCCACTGAATTTAGGAACAGGATTATTTGAATAGTACACATGCACGTGTGGAGAAGCAGGAGTAGGAGGAGGAGGTGGTGGATTAGTGTTATTAACAATAGGTGCTTCATTATTTTGATCATTAACATTAACATTAGGATCGGGACCAAAATTAAAACTTGTGTATTTTCTAGGTTGGCCATCAAAGAAACAGATCTAGGCAATGTTTAGCCTTCTGCTCTGATACCAAATGTGAGTCCCTGAAATACGATGGTTAACCTAGAAAGTGTAAAATACAACAAGTCTAATAATCACTAGAATGGACTAGTATTACTTGTAAATAAATGCAAAAATATATAAACAAAGTAATACAAGACTTAAAGCAATAAACAAGTAAAGTGGAACATTATGTATTTTTCAAGGTGTATTTTATTTATGATGTTAAATAAAATACAAGGTTGTGCGGAATCAAGATAATAGAAATAAGTATGTATCCTAACAACCTATGAATTACAAATGATCTATATTTGTCAAATAACTCTTTTGGATCGAGATACTTAAAGTTGTGAAGTATCCCTGTTTAAGATCGAGAGTATTTAGACAAATTCACTTTAATGCAAAATGTATGCTTAAAAGTATTTTCTCAAAGAAATGACTTTGTATTTATAGGCAACAAAATTCACCAGTGAATTTTGTGCCGTACAAATGTGGTTGCATGCATTTAATGATCCGACAAGATCATTAAATGCATTGGTTAATGGTACAAGGATAAAGTCATATTGATATGATTTTATTCTTTTAACCAACCACCTTTACACACGTATAAACTTTGGTAAAGAACAAGTGGATTGTTCTTTGGAAAGTGTGTAAAGGCAAAAGTCAATTCCTCGATATCAGTGTTCAGACTTGTAAGGTCTAGAACACTGACAATCCTCCAGTGTACAGATCTGGTAAGACTTCCAGTGGACTCCGCCATTTGTCAGTCTTCTTTATTCTGACTTCAGTCTTTGACTTCAGTGAGAACGTCTTCAGTAGAGTAGATCTGGACTGGGGTGAAGTCCAGTGAGCTAATCTGTAGAATACTCCAGATTTCCTATACAAGTATTTGCTCACTGGTCTTCCATTATTTCTGGACAAATCTTCAGAGGGACTCCAGATTCCAAGTCTGGAGTAGGTCCAGTAGAACACGTTTCTGGACAGATCTTCAGTAAGGATCCAGTAGTCGAGTCTGGAGCGAGTCCAGTAAATCTGGACCTAACAAACTCGTCAATCTTCTTCGGTTCAATCAGTGATAAGAAGGTGACATTTAAGCATTGTTCACTAGTGGCTCTTCTGGTTTGAACCCCTCTACTGGACTCTCCAATGATCTGATCAATTGGATGTGCTTTGGTCCATTTAGAGTATTGACCAGGATTTCTGACAACAATATCAGTGCAAGTCACCTGAGGAGCCTCTTCAGTTGTTGTAACTTTTGGAGGAGGATCAGCCCAAACTACTTTAACATCTTCATCAGAATCAATGAGGTCACGATTTGCATCATGAAATTCTTCAGTTAAAGGCATTTCTTGAAGAATTGGAGAAGTTGGAGGAGTTTGAACTGGTGCTGATATTGGAGTGACACGTACATCAGATCCTATTGTAAGTTTTTGTGGTAATTTAAAACTTATTGAAGGATAAATTGAAGTGTCACTGGAAGATTTCTTCAGTTGAACTGGTTCCATGTCAGAGTGACTGGAAACATTTTCTGGTGAAATATCTGACTGATTAACTTGGTCAGTTTCACCAAAACTTAATGGAATGACTGGAGATATATCAAGACTTGGTCTTTCATTGATTGCATCATTTGATTCATCAAATGTGACATGAATTGTCTCGTGAACCTTTTGGAGTCTATAATTATAAACTCTAAAGGCCTTTCGAATATCTGAATAACCTAAGAAAACACCTTCATCAGCTTTAGCATCAAATTTCCCTAGCTGACTGGAATCGTTTAAGATATAAACTGGACAACCAAATACATGAAAATATCCAATATTGGGTTTACGATTCCTAAGGACTTCATAGGCAGTCTTTTTGTGTCTCTTGATGTAGACTGACCGGTTTTGGGTATGGCAAGCTGTTGCCACTGCTTCAGCCCAAAAACTGGTGGGAAGACCAGATTCAGATAGCATACTCCTGGCAGCTTCTATCAGTGTACGATTCTTTCTTTCCACAACTCCATTTTGCTCTGGAGAGTGTGCTGATGAGAAGTTCTGGGAGATGCCAGTGTCAGTACAGAATGATTCAAGAGTTTTGTTTTGAAATTCTGTCCCATTATCACTTCTTAACTGACAAACTTTTTGAGTATATTTGAGTTCAATTCTCCTGATGAGAGAGATGATTTCAGCAGCAACATCACTTTTTGATCTGAGGAATACCATCCAACTGAATCTGGTGTATTCATCAACCACAACTAGAGTATACTTCTTTCCAGCTCTAGTTTGAACATTCACTGGACCAAAAAGATCCATATGAAGCATGTGAAGAGGTTCAGTGATACTGAAGTTTTGCCTTGTCTTGAAACTAGCCCTTTTCTGCTTGCCCATCTCACACCCTGGACATGGCTTTTCCTTTTTAAAGGAAACTGGAGGTATCCCATCAGCCAGTTGTTTTCTAGACAACTTGTTGATATTTTTGAAATTGAGGTGGGATAACCTTTTGTGCCATAACCAGTTGGTGTCCTCATCTGCCTTGGTATAGAAGCATTGCTCTTTTGGAGCTGGTTCCATATCCATGATGTACACATTGCCTTTTCTTAGTGCAATCATCACCACTTTCCAATCCTTGTTAAATATGGTGCCTTGAGCAATATCGAACAATACCTTACATCCATCATCACAAAGTTGACTGACACTGATCAGGTTATATTTCAAACCATTCACAAATGCAACTCTGGTGAACTGGACTTGTCCATTATTGATTACACCATATCCTTCAGTCTTTCCATTCTCATCATTACCAAATGTCACTGCCGGTCCATCTTGGACAGTGAACTCTTCCAGCAGGGGCTTACATCCGGTCATAGTCCGGCCAGCTGCGCTGTCCAGATACCAGGTGTTCTTCTTTCGATCGCCCTGCACAACCACAAAAATCATTAGTTCCTTTTGTGAACCCATCTTTTCTTGATGAGTTCACTGGACTCTCCCTGGGAAGTCTCAGTTGATTGTTGTGGTGTTGAACTGGAGGCTGGAACTGGAGCATTTTTATCAGCTTCAGGTCTAGGAGTAAAAATGATTGGTTTGAGAGGCTTCTTCCCCTTTTTCTTTTCAGATTTGGTTCCAGATGGAACATTTTGTTTTTGTTTCAAAGGGGTTTTGATATTTTGTTTTTCAACTGAAGAAGACGAAGCTCCTTCCAGGTTTTTGATTCTGGCAGTACAACTTTGAACCTGCCTTGACAACTGTTGGATTTGACTCTCCAGTTTTGACAAAATATCATTTTCAATAGGCAGCTGAACCTTGGACTTAGGTTCAGCAGGAATTTTGGTCTTTTGAGTCTTGGGATCCTTAGACTTTTGAGGTAAAGGTTTATCACCAGCAACCTTTTTAACTGGAGCTTTAGCCTGATCAGCTCCAGTTTTGACCTCAGATGGGGTGGTCTCAACTGATTCAGTTTTAACTGTCTCAGGCTCATCATATGGGGTTTCTTTCCTGAGACTTTGTGGCAAACTGTGGATTTCTGGCATAATGACTGCCATGTCAACATCACCTTTGTTATATGCCTTTTGTTGTTGGGCATGTGTTCTAGTGGCAGCATCATAATTTAATCCTGATGATTTCATCCAGGATTTGATCAGTTTTTGTTCCTTTTCCAAAGCAGTTTTCAACTCTTGGTTTTCCAGATTAAGAGTTTCACATTTTAAAACTGACTCTTTGAGAGCCAACTGGACACTTTGCAGATTTGAAAGATGGGGTTTTAAATTGTTCAATTCAGTTAGAACTGTTTCTAAATATCTTTCACTGTCAGTTCTAACAGTTTCCACAAACATCAAATCACTGTTAAGTGATTCAGCAAGGTCCAGCTTCAGTTCTGTATCGATTTGGTTATCATAATCACATACCTTCTTCAAAATGATGTCCACCCATCTTCCAGTGATAACATCATCCTTCACCACATGTTGTTGTTGTTCTTCCAAGGCCATGAAACACATGTCCCTTTCCTCTTCATCATCAACTGATGAGTCATCAGAGTATTCCCATTTGTCAGTGGTTTTTGCAATCATGCATTCATTTTGGTTTTTATCAACAGACAAAAGGGCAATCTGGGCCTTAAGCTTTTTATATTTAGCTTTATAGCTATCATCAGGCCGATTGTTGGTAGGGACATGGGGACCAGTTTGATTGTTCATCTGACTAGATCTACATTCTTTCATAAAATGACCTTTCTTGCCACACTTATAGCATATAAGATTGGTCTTGTCCAGAGAGTTGGAGCTGGAAGCATTGTTGGACCCATTAAATCTATTAGATTTATGCTTGAACCTATTGAAGGTTTTAGCAATCATGGCGACCAGATCATCATTGTCAGTTTCATCACAATCATCACTGATTTCAGTGGTCAGACCTGAGTTCAGAAAACTGTTCAACATCTCCTTCATAGAATGTGACTGGACATTCTCAGCAGACATTAAAGCAGCACAAGGTTTCTCAGTTATACTAGCAACCTTGGAACTCTGGGCATGGTTTAAAGCATCCTGCTCAGCCACCAGTCTTTGTGCATTGTTATCTTCAGTGAATATGAAGGCTCCATAAAGGGATGCAAGAGTGTGGGAGTGCAGGGTCTTACCTTGTCTTAAGACAAGAACCATATTTGCCCATTTTGAGGGAAGAATATCACAAAATTTTTCAAGAAGAATATCCTTATCCTTCTCTACACATAGCCCTCTCAGTTGATTAATCACACTGGTAAATCTGGTATAAGTACCAGTCAGGCTCTCATTGGGTAAAGCAAAGAAGGATTCATACTTCTTGTTCAAGGCAGCTTTTCTGGTGACAATGGTGTCATCACCTCCTTCAAACTGAAGGACCAATTCATCCCACATTGCCTTAGCACTGGGAAACAACACAAGTGTTGGAATTAGGTCTTCAAGAACAGCCCCAAGGATCATATTCTTGAGTCTGGTGTCCAGATCAACAAGTCTACGATCCTCATCAGACCAATGGTCTTCAGGCTTTTCTCTAGTGCCTCTTCTAGATCCAGTAGGATCAAGAAGAGGACTAACCCCATTAGACATGTGTATATGTGGTCCATCCTTGAGGATTTTCAACATATACCTCTCTATCCCACCAAAATGCAAAAGCATTCTGGCCTTCCATGTACCAAAGGCCTCACTGTTTCCATCGAACTTAGGAACATGAGTGTTAGAATAGTGTACATGGACATGGCTAGGGGCATTAGAAGGAGGTGGAGGAGGGTTGTTATTAGCATTTTGATTAGGAGCAGTATTATTAACATTTTCATATTGACCAGAACCATTCTCACCTTCAGTAGTAGACATCTAAGCAGATCTAGGCAAGTATATTAGCCTTCTGCTCTGATACCACTTGTAAGTCCCAACTCAATAGATGGTACTAACTGAAGACACCTCTATGTCAATGGTGAGATTGCTTTGCAATATACACACTGATCTGGAGACGACCAGTTGCAGTGTGTATATACCAGGTTAAATGGTTGGATTACTTATAAAGGTGACAATAACAAATAAGTAATCAACAATGCAATATTTAAATACAAGTAAGTAAATCTGGTGAGATCAAGATGTAATTTTTCAAGTGTAATTTATTTATTATCTTTAAATAAATTACAAGGTTGTTGCGGAACCAAGATAATACAAAGATGTAAATATCCTAACAACCTATGAAATACAATGATCTAATACTTGGAAATTCTCTTCAACAATC
>CM067173.1:8482596-8562264 GCA_034093135.1 Erigeron breviscapus
AACATAGGATTATCACTATAGAGGAAGGGTTATTTGAGAACCCCTAAAATAAAAAGAACTCAAGAACTACTCTCCATCCTCGGATCAAAAAAACTTGATGGATCAGATTAAAAATAAAAAATCTCTTTCAACACTAAAGGGGTATTTTCGTAAGCTCCATCTTTTTTTCTCTCTCCTAGTTTATTAAATTAATAGAATTCTATCTAATTCACTAAAAAACTTTTATCTCACAAACCGTAAATCGTTAGATGAAAAGAAAAGCATGGGTAGTCTTAGAATTTCGTCCTCTTTCATTAGAGATGCGATTCGATATACTTTTGACGACTTTTTAAATTTCGTTTTTTTTTCATCACGTTCATCTTACACATGTGTAAGTTATTATTCTTTGATGTCCTACACATGTGTAAGATGAATCATTTAGTGGTTTCCACTTGTCCTACACATGTGTAGGATGAACCTTTTATTGGTTTTCACTTATCCTACACGGGCGGAGCCCGTACGGCTAAGGGCTTTGCCCGTACCGTATCCAACCACCACCATCTCATGGATCGCCGCCCATCAAATCCAAACCATTCCCAAATGCGTCCGGCTTCCAACCCCTTTATAAATGCCTCGAGGTAGCCTACCAAGAAGGGCGAAGCCCCCCTGAACGGGCAACGCCCGTTCGACTAAGGGCTACCGCCCATACCGTATCCAACCACCACCATCTCATGGATCGCCGCCCATCAAATCCAAACCATTCCCAAATGCGTCCGGCTTCCAACCCCTTTATAAATGCCTCGAGGTAGCCTACCGAGAAGGGCGAAGCCCCCCTGAACGGGCAACGCCCGTTCAACTAAGGGCTACCGCCCGTACCGTATCCAACCACCACCATCTCATGGATCGCCGCCCATCAAATCCAAACCATTCCCAAATGTGTCCGACTTCCAACCCCTTTATAAATGCCTCGAGGTAGCCTACCGAGAAGGGCGAAGCCCCCCTGAACGGGCAACGCCCGTTCGACTAAGGGCTACCGCCCGTACCGTATCCATCTGCCCTCTGAATTAAAAAGTCGTCGAAAGTATATATGATGACCACTCTAATGAAAGAGAACAAAATATTAAATGAATCTTTTAGTGGTTTCCACTTGTCCTACACATTTGTAGGATGAACTTTTTTGTGTTTTCACTCTTTTTCTACACATGTGTAGGATGAACCTTTTAGTGGTTTCTACTTCTCTTACACATGTGTAGGATGAACGTGATGAGGGAAAAAACGACATTTAAAAAGTCTTCAAAAGTATATCGAGTCGCATCTCTAATGAAAGAGGACGAAATTTCAAGACTACCCATGCTTTTTTTTCCGTCTAACGATGTACGGTTTGTGAGATAATTTTTTTTTAATGAATTAGATATTTTTATTAATTTAATAAGCGGACAGATAAAGAGAGAGAGAGAGAGCTGGACAAAATATTGATTTTTCATAATGACAAACATGCCCTTCCTGATCTTGATGAATGGAGGGCTGAGATTGGTTCTCGCGTTCTTTTTTTTTAGTGGTTCTCAAAATAACTCACCCCTATCATTATAACCATAAACAAAATAATCATTTCTTTAATTTAATATTTCATTTCTAATGTTTTTCATGCAAAGGTGATCGAGTGATAAGTACATATACTAGTTTAAAGTTTTACTGATAAGTTACTTGTACGTAAAAATTAAATAACACATAGTTTCACGTATCAGTATAGATATATCTATATCTATATATATATATATATATATATATATTTCATATATATATATATATATATATATATATACATATTCATTATTAATCATCATATTGTATGGTCAAAGAAAATGGTTTCTCTCGAGTCAAACGGACCCCGAATTTGCCGGGTGTCACACAAGCACGTATATAATTTAAGTCCAATTAATACACCTATACTAATAACTAGGTAGCTCCAATTGCTAGGCATATTAAAGTCCGGTTAAGTGTGCTATGGCAAACATAATCGCATACAGTTTCAGTCTAAGCTCTAATCCATTTGGAAAAATGAACAACCACAAATCTATAGTTACACTAAAAGTTCTAACTAACCGTTCATCTACCAAAGCTAATGTTGCTTAATTATCGTCATCTTTTGTCTACTTTCAAAGCTTATATTCTCAAAATGATTTTCAGACACAAGAAAAATTTTAAATTTGCATGAATTAAGTAGTAGAAAACTTATGATTTATCAAGCAATTAAACCACGGGTTTTTCCTATTCCATCCCCCCACACTTAAATTGTACAACGTCCTCGTTGTACTAAACATAGCATAATAAAAGGGTAATAGGAAAAACACGGTAAGATAAAGGATTAACGAAACTTCCGGGTTTATATTGCATGAATTCTGTTGAAGATGGCATGAGTGGAGCGACTTAAATGTTGTTGAATCTTCAAAGACTTGAGTCGGATCCTTTTGATGGTGATCCATTTATGATTCTCCACCTTCTTTTCTTTTTGGTATTTTCTGATTTTTTTATTTATTTCTTTTGGATTTTTGGGTTTTTCTGATTTTTTTGGTTTTTTCGGTGATCTGGATGTGATAACGACGGTTTGAGCGGCTCTTGATAAGTGTTGGGTGATTGAGAGGGCTTAGGGATGTGTTAACAAGGTTTAAAATGAAGTTCGAACTGCCACTGGACCTCTGAGCGGCGATGGCAAAAGCTGAGCGGCGCTTAAGTGGGCCCAGTGGCGCTGGAGGGTCCTGAATGACAAAATCTGATCAAAATCAAAGTTGTAGCTCTCTTTCTCCCGGTTCCGTGGCCTGGTCACTCGTCGAAAACGGACATCGGATGAAAAAGTTATGGCCAAAATACCAAGACAGCGCCAAACTCTTCATATCAATCATTTCTCCTCCGCCTTGTGTGTTGAACCTCGAACCGATGCTTCTACAAACCATCACTACACCTCTTTGAGCTCGTGTAACCTTGTTCCTTGATGTTCTCCTCCTCACCACTTGCAATGATCTACAAAGCTCATGATTTACCTGTTTTCTGCACATCTAAATCAAAATATCAAAACTAAAAAGACATAACAAAAATGAAAAACACGATTACTTGCTTGTTCAACCGAAATAGAACAAGAAGTAATATTATTGTTAAACAAAATAACCTAATTCATGAAAAATAAAACACATACATGGTTTGCCTCCCAAGAAGCGCTAAATTTACCGAGTCTTCAGCCGGACTCATTCCCCAAACTTACCATGGTGGGGTCTTAAACGCCCCCACACTTAAAGTGTCGGGCGGTTTACGTGAATAAGGTGAGTAAAATGTGAATCTAATCTTGACCATTACCCAATCCATTTTGTTCACCTTAACGAAATTCATTTTTAAGATGTAAAAATTATTCATCTTCTTTGCAAAACTCATCTTAAAAATCCAGCCTTTCATCCTAACATATATAATTTCAGAAATACCCTTATGACACGGAACTTTCAAGTATTTCATGTTAAGGCTTATGTCAGTCCATTCCAAATAAGGGGTCCGGGGCTAGTTTAAAGAATAAACAATAGTGCATGAAATTACTACTAGCCCTAAAATTAACCAATTCAATGCATTCACAACTATTTAAAGCATAAAAGGTTAGAAGGCTCCCTGAATAACCCAGCTCAGGTTGCAAATCATCTCGACTAGTATCCTCGCATTCCTCCATTTTGAGAGCCGTATCCCGTTTATCCGGCTCCTTCTTTCGTGCCATGATCTTCTTGAAAGATATCAGCGGAATTGGCACTCCTGCATACAAATCAAAGGAAAGCATTTCAATAGATAATAAATCAAATAAGTTAGAATGCTTACCTGTTTCACGCTCCGTTTGTTGTGGAAAAATGATCCGGATCTGATCGGGCTTCCATTCCGGAGTCAAAACAAACTCAGAACGCGAATCTGTCTGAAACGGGGCTGCCAGCGGCGCTGGGGGGTCTTCCCAGCGGCGCTGGTTGCTGATCTATAGCCATAAGCTGCGCTGATAGTCCCCCCAGCGGCGCTGGTTGATGTCCAGGAGCCACGAGCGGCGCTCCCCAGCAGTGGGAGCGGCGCTGCTTCCGTCTGGGCCAAAACGATATTCGATTTTCTTTTTGATTTTTAATCCTTCAATCTTCGGGACCTGCCAATTATTGTCAGGTATAAATGTAGAGACGTTTGCCTTCACTTGCACGCCTTGTGAACCTATCATAACATGTCATCCAATTAAGTACCAAAAGTTCACATTTCTAAACTCATTTAAGCATCAAAACACGGCCTAATGATAGGGGAAATAATCACAAAATGGACGCTCATCAATAATTGCCTAACATCATCATCACTGCCTAAAGAATGCAGTCCTAAATCAAGATCACCTTTAGGTTCTTTAAAGTGGTACCAAGTAGGAACTTTTTTCACATACCCTAATTCTTTAAGCATAGCAGTTAGCTCCAGAACTAAAAACTGATCTCCATCCACAACATCGAAAAAGTTGACCTTGCCATTCATATATTTCCTCCCTGGAGACTTGGTAAACCACCCCCCATGATGGATTTTCAAAGTAAAGTGTGTAGTGCTTTTACCTATAACAATTTAGATTTATATAGAATTTTAGTATAAACAAACAAATACATTTTTGTATAAACAGATACATCCACGAATTAAATTAAGGGGAAAAAGGTATAACTTCAATCACTAACCATATATTACAGCCAGATTAAGAGAATTAGCGTGTTCTCGAAGTACCCAGTTCATGACGATGACGAATGTGTTATTACTATTTCGATTATGGATGACAATTTTGCATTTGGTTGATTTAATTTAGTTAATTTAGGATTTAGGGTTCTTATATGGGTTTGGGGGAATATTTAGGGTTTTTAATAGATAGAATAATCGTAATAATCGGGTATAAAAAGGGGGAAAAGGTGGGTGTGGGGGCAGATGGATGGCAAAGTACAAGAATACCCCTGCACGTGGTGCTCACGTGCACAGTTAACGCCCTTTAATAACGGATCCGTCAAAAATGTACCAATTTTGCAAAAAATTCTCAAAACGGGACCCCCAATGCAACGATAGTTGAAAAGGGACCCCCCCTTGCAAAATGGTTTAAACCACAGGGACCAATCTTGCAATTAACTCTATACAAATATACAATCAATTATACATATAATAACTAGTTTTTAGACCTGTCCGATGGCCGGGTAGTTTCAAAATATTTGTCCTATATTGAATATAGATATCTATCCTAATTGAAATAAAATATAGGGGTTTGACAAAGCTCCATATGAAGTAATTAACAAGAGAAAGCCCAATGTGAACTTCCTTCATATTTTCGGATGTGTTTGTTATGTTCTTAATGATCGTGATAATCTGGGCAAGTTTGAACCAAAAGGTGACGAGGCCTACTTCATTGGTTACTCAAGAGAATCTATTGCATATCGTGTTTATATCCGTCGAACGAAGAAAATTGTAGAGAGTATGAATGTTAAATTTGATGAACTCTCTGGAATGGTTCTTAAACACCACAGTTCAAGACCCGATCTTCAATATCCACAAGCTTCCGCTCCAAAAACTATCTCTGCGAATACTCAAATTTTCTCTACACCAACTACTCAAGAATTAGATTTCTTGTTTGAAGAATTTTATCGTGATCATTCTCCTGCCTTAGAACCACATTTGGCTGCACCTGAAAATACATCTTCCAGTATCTCTCAGTCTGAGAACTCATCTTCTGATCAACAAAGTTCACCTTCTTCATCATCTCCAAATGATTCATCTCCTCCACCTTCAGACAATTCTTCTTCTCCAACTGTGTCTTCATCTACTGATTCGTCTAACTCTTCTTCGACACCAACGGATAATTCAGCATCAGCTCCAAGCCAGCAAGATTCTCAAGAAACTTACTCATCTAATGACTCTGAAGCCGATGAGAACAATGATCCAGCAGATCCACTTCCTCATTCTCGAAAATGGTCTCGCTCCATGCTTCCTCATCCTCCCACTCAAATTATTGGCGATCCAACCGCTGGCTTAACGACACGAGCAGCTTCTGCTAATGAATGTCTTTTTGTCAACTTCTTAAGCATGGTTGAGCCCAAAAATGTCAATGAGGCTCTTCGTGATCCTGATTGGGTAAAAGCCATGCAAGAAGAACTTTCTCAGTTTGAGCGTCTTGAAGTGTGGAAATTAGTACCTAATCCGTACAAGCATATAAGATCCAATCAAGACTAAGTGGATTTTCAAGAATAAAAAGGATGAGAATGAGGTTGTTGTTCGAAATAAGGCTAGGTTGGTTGCTAAAGGCTTTTATCAACAAGATGGTGTTGATTATGATGAGACGTTTGCTCCTGTTGCTCGTATCGAGGCCATTCATATTTTTCTTGCTTATGCGGCTTTCAAGAACTTCACTGTTTATCAAATGGATGTCAAGTCAGCTTTCTTGAATGGTGTGCTGAAAGAAGAGGTTTATGTCAATCAACCCGAGGGCTTTGTCGATCCTAAACGTCCAGATTATGTCTACAGGTTAGATAAGGCATTATATGGTCTTAAGCAAGCGCCTCGTGCATGGTATGGTGCTCTCACTGCTTATCTTTTGAAATTTGGATTAACCAAAGGTTCCATTAACACTACTTTGTTTATCAAACGACAAGTTAGTGACATCATTTTAATCCAAATCTATGTAGACGACATAATTTTCGGGTCAACTAATCCTAAATACTGCAAAAACTTCTCTGCTTTAATGGTTCAAAACTTTGAAATGAGCATGATGGGTGAACTAAACTTTTTCCTTGGTTTACAAGTCAAACAATTGTCAAATGGTACTTTTATTTGTCAAAATAAATACATTCTTGACATGTTGAAAAAGTTTGATATGCTTAATTGTCAACCCATTGGTACACCCATGGAAACTCGAACCAAAATCCATGCTGATCTTAATGGTAAACCATACAATCAGAAACAATACCGCAGTATGATAGGATCTCTTATGTATTTGACTGCTAGTCGCCCGGACATTATGTTTGCTACATGCATGTGTGCTAGATTTCAAGCTAACCCTATGGAAAGTCATGCTCAAGCAGTTAAGAGAATTTTTCGGTATCTCAAGGGCACTATGAACCTTGGTTTATGGTATCCGAAAGATACCGGTTTCGAACTAACTGCCTACTCAGATGCAGACCATGCAGGTTGTAAGTTAGATCGCAAAAGTACTTCCGGAAGTGTGCAGTTCCTTCGAGATAAGTTAGTTGGTTGGTCTTCAAAGAAACAAAATTGTGTTTCCACTTCCACAGCAGAAGCCGAATATGTAGCAGCTGCTAGCTGTTGTTCTCAAGTGTTGTGGATGAAGACTTAACTCTCTGACTATGGCTTTAAGTATGACATAATTCCCATTTACTGCGATTCCAAAAGTGCCATTGCAATCTCTGGCAATCCTGTTCAGCATACAAAGACAAAGCACATCGATGTAAGGTACCACTTCATCAAAGATCATGTTGAAAAAGGTAACATCGAACTTTACTTTGTCCCTACAGACTACCAACTTGCAGACCTCTTCACAAAACCTTTGGATGAACAAAGGTTTAATTTCTTGAAAACCAAGTTGGGTATGCTTGATCTACAAACTTAATTGCTTATTTGACATGTATTCTATGTTTATTTTCTTGGTCAAACAATTGATATGTGCTTATGTGCTCCTACATGCAATGTTTGAGGGGGAGAACAAGGGTAGAATGCATGCTTATAGGGGGAGTTTGTAGATTTTTATCTGTCTGCATGTTCCTAGGGGAAGTTTGTAATTTTTCGTGATTTTTCCTTATCTATACTTGTCCTTTATTTGTTTTTTCCTTAAACTTTTCTCTTGTCAACTCATAAATTTTTTTACCTTAAAGCTTTAACCCTTAAAACTTATTTCCAAAAAAAAAACCGGTATTTCAACGTATTTTTCAAATGAACCTTGGTATCCGAAAGATACCGGTTTCGAACTAACTGCCTACTCAGATGCAGACCATGCAGGTTGTAAGTTAGATCGCAAAAGTACTTCCGGAAGTGTGCAGTTCCTTCGAGATAAGTTAGTTGGTTGGTCTTCAAAGAAACAAAATTGTGTTTCCACTTCCACAGCAGAAGCCGAATATGTAGCAGCTGCTAGCTGTTGTTCTCAAGTGTTGTGGATGAAGACTTAACTCTCTGACTATGGCTTTAAGTATGACATAATTCCCATTTACTGCGATTCCAAAAGTGCCATTGCAATCTCTGGCAATCCTGTTCAGCATACAAAGACAAAGCACATCGATGTAAGGTACCACTTCATCAAAGATCATGTTGAAAAAGGTAACATCGAACTTTACTTTGTCCCTACAGACTACCAACTTGCAGACCTCTTCACAAAACCTTTGGATGAACAAAGGTTTAATTTCTTGAAAACCAAGTTGGGTATGCTTGATCTACAAACTTAATTGCTTATTTGACATGTATTCTATGTTTATTTTCTTGGTCAAACAATTGATATGTGCTTATGTGCTCCTACATGCAATGTTTGAGGGGGAGAACAAGGGTAGAATGCATGCTTATAGGGGGAGTTTGTAGATTTTTATCTGTCTGCATGTTCCTAGGGGAAGTTTGTAATTTTTCGTGATTTTTCCTTATCTATACTTGTCCTTTATTTGTTTTTTCCTTAAACTTTTCTCTTGTCAACTCATAAATTTTTTTACCTTAAAGCTTTAACCCTTAAAACTTATTTCCAAAAAAAAAACCGGTATTTGTTCTTGTTACTTCATTTTCCTTAACAGGCACTATACCAAAATTTTCTTAACTAATACCGGTTTTCCCTTTAAATTTTTCTAAAATTTGAAAACCGGTATTTCTTCTTATTTCTTTCAATTATGAAAACCGGTTTTTCTAAACAATTTTTGAAAACCTGCTTTTCTTCTTCAACTACTTAGAAACCTTTTCATTTCTTTTCAAACTTTCCTTGAATTTCAATTCACTTTAATATGGTTTGATTATGATGTAAAATTTCTTATACCAACTTTGTGTGCTCAATTGACTCTCTTATTTGTGAACAACTCCAATGTTCATCAATTTGTCCGGCATCACAAACATTTGTCCCTATTTTTCCTATATGCTTATACACTTCTTTTTTGTTCATAATTTCTTGCAAGTAATTTCAGTGAGATCCACAGCATTGAACGCCTTGATGTACTGCTCGTGTAGTCTCACATGAAACAATTTGCACGATTTTTTGAAAATTCTTTCTTGCAAACTGCTTTCTTGAAAACTCAAACTTTGTTTCTAACACTTAGTTTTCTTGAGATGCACGGTATCGAACGCCTTGATGTACTACCTGTGTAGTCTCCTGAAAAATACTTGTTAGAATTTCAAGGTTTTCTTTCTTCACTTACTTAAAATCTGTTTTACATAATCCTACATCGGTTTTCCCTAAGAAGCAAGGTATCGAACGCCTTGTTGTACTGCCTTCGCATCTTCTGTGAAAAACGGTGTATGATTAAATTTCTGTGAGTAAATTAACCCTGGAACTATGTTTCCTATTCTTCTTCTTGTTAATCACAGAATGGATTTTCTCAACGACGGTTGTACAGATGATATGGCAAATAATTTCGAACTCATGATCCCGTTCATCTGTCAGCATGGTATTATACCTGTTATGCTTTCATATCACCCCATGTTTCCAGTTTTCACCAACACCACTACCGGTATTGAAGAAGAATTATTGTTTCAACTGTGGCGCTCGATCCAGTATATTAATCCAAGAGGAAGAAATCAAACTCCTCATTTTCAATTTCAACTCCTCATAAATGATGGTACAACTCTTACTGTCACATTTACTCTTGAGGAGTTCCGATCCATCATTGGATTCCCTTCAGCAAATGCTCGCGAAGGAGCCACAGAATTTGACGCCACTCCATCTACTCAAGAAATGCTTCTAAGAGTTCGCGAACTTGGTTACAATGGACCTCTCAATGCCTTGAAAGACTTCAGAAAGAAGAATCTCCATCCGATATGGAACACTCTAAGCTCCATCATCAACTATTGTTTGTCTCCTTCAAGGAAAGGCCAAGAAGCCATCACCTCTCACACTCTTACTTACTTATTCGGCATAGCTTTTGACGTTCATCTTGATTTTGCTGCTGTTGCTTGGGATCATTTAGTTCTTAATGTCAGAGGAAAGTATAATGCTACAAAGAAATACATCCCTTTCATTAGATTCCTGTCACTCATCCTTCAGCATACACTGAACAACAATCAAAACATTCGTCGCTTTCCTCACTCCCACAGAATTCATATCCCACGTTATGGAGTTGTCTACGCCAACTCTGGTGTCGAACATATTCCTTTCATGCCAATTCCTGAATCACTTCTTCGCTCGGTGCCCCATGAAGATAGTGACTTCATGAACTATAGAGTGTTTTTAGACGGGGGTATGGCAGCTGCAAGCCGACAGCCGCCTACCGCTCCCCCGCATAGGTCTCCTGGTGAGGGTCTAGGTCTAAGAAAAGAAAAGAGGGGTTAGCAGGAGAAGTGGCACCGAGCTCATCCGCACCATCTACTTCTAATCAACCTTCTTCGTCTTCTGCTCCACCGAAAAAGAAACACAAAACTCATCGCAAATCAAAATCCAAATCAAAAACTCTTCTTCGTGATGAACCATCACCTCCGCCTGAACAATCATCTTCACCTCCTCTTCCGCAATCTCAATCTTCTTTTTCCCTATCTCAATCAACATCTTCTCTTCCAACATCATCAAAGAAAATCAGGAAATTCAAGATTAAACATTCCAGACCTCTTCCAGCGATTGAGGTAGAAGTTATCTTTGAAACTCCGGAGAGACAAGGTGGTTTGGAGGGTGAGGTTGAAAAACATAATGGAGAGGATGTGAGGTCCGGGCTAGGTACAAGGCATAAAGAAAACGTTGGCCCTTCGACAGTTGAACCAATAATTCGTCGGGATGCAACCCCTAGGGTAGAAGTCGAGGCCTTCCCACCCTCGCATGCTGAAACCTCCACTCGCCACTCTGGATCCTCTTTACAGGATCCAGTTTCATTCTTGCATGGGTACCAACCGCATCCACTGTCGTTCCCTCATTCGGAGGGTAACGACATTGAAGACGAGGAGACATCTGCCCCTCTCCCACATTTCTTTGATGACACATTTGAGTCTAGATCGCCCCCTAGGTCACTCGAAACTGTGCACGCACATCATTTGGATGTTGCCAGAACATACAGAGAAATGGTTCGTGAACCATTTCCAGGACCGTATGGAATTCCTGTATGTGCCATCATCGAACAAGCACTTAATTCAGGAGCTGAGGAGCTAAGCTTTGAGGAAGTTAGGCTCGCCTTGCTTTCTCCTAGCTTCACTCCCAGTTTAACGGGCAATCTAGGAGATCCCGGTAGTCCCACCAACCGTAACATTGTGTTATGCATTCGTGCAAAAACAATCCGTTACGCAACAACTGATGTTGAAGTTCAACTTCGTCAACCATCAGGAAGCCCTGTTGGTCCACAACCTTCAGGCCACACTGTAAACCCTACGGAGCCTACAGTTGTGCAAACGACATCTACGTCGGTCTTACCTTCTTCCTCTATTCAATCATCATCGACTACACAAACCGAAGTGCTCCGTAAAGATAAAGGCAAAGCCATAGCTCCCCCTGAATCTCCTAAAAGTGATAGCCCTCCACCGGCCACTGAACGCCTTGCCCTAAAATATGATCCAGTCGAACGAGAAACAATAATGGCTCTTGATGCTGCAAATCTTCTTGTAACACCCCATCAAGGCGGAATCACGAGGGTTACATACTAAGCACAGCACGACATGGAAATTAAGTAGAGGCAAGTCTAAATGCATTAAAAGGATTGGACAATCCATACATATCAATCAACTACAAGTACCGGAAATCATACAAAAATGCATAAGGAGCACGACCATCAAACGTTTACAAAAGAGGGTACAAAAGAGGGTACAAAAGATGGCATATGATCCTAAGCATAACCCATAAGCGGGAACTATGAATCACGGATCCACGATAAAGTCCAAGTCCAATCCTAGCATGCAAACAACCAATCATCATCCAATACGTCTTTGGTTAACCTGTTCACCTGAAAAGTGTACTAAAACGTGTCAACATAAAGTTGGTGAGTTCGTAGGTTTAAGTAATGAAAATCAAGTGTCGGGATATCAACCGTTATCGATAAGTGAGGATTAGAATACCTTATCACGTCAAAGTCAACACAATAAACGTCACATCACAATAATCGTCAATATATATATAAACGTCATAATATGGGCTCAAAAACCCTTATCCCGAGTATGATCATGCCGGGTGTGGATTCGTCAATCCACCGTCACGTCAATACATAAATATATATAATATACGTCATACGTCACAAGTACAACATCATAATAAAGTGGCCATGATCATACCGGGTGTGGATTCGTCAATCCACCGTCACGTCAATACATAATAATAATATATACGTCATTCGTCACATTTAAACGTCTCATAACACGTATCACAATCAATCAATTAGATATCTAACGCCTCATTTCATATCACAACAATTTGTATCAACCGACAAACGTTTAAACAACGAGTACACTTTCCACCCCAAATAAAGTAAGCGTAGGGGCTACGAAAACTCACCTTTGCCGATTAGAAACAAGTTAGGATCAAGTTATAAGTATTCAACGAGCTACGAAAATCCAAAAATTCCCAACGTTCACGACCTATCAATGTTTTTATATCACATGTGTTATTATTATGTAAGCATATTAATTTATATGTATTTATATGTAAATTATATTAATTTGTATGTATTTATATATCACATGTGTTATTATTATGTAAGCATATTAATTTGTATGTATTTATATGTAATTATATTTGTTTATAAAAATTCATCCCTTAGTTGGTGACTTTTGACTTCCACATCGACAATTAAGAAAAGGAAAAGGGTGGGAAGCCAATTCGGATATAAGCCCAACCGACCCAAGGGGGTTTCAGTCCAACTTTTGTTATTTCAGGAAAAACAGAAAAGGAGAGCACCGTCCAAGACGGCTCAAAGCAGCGTCTCAGACGGTCGGCGATTTTCCGGCCAACGTTTCAGACGGTCCATGCCACCGTCCCAGACGGTGGCTCCTATTTCCTGGTTTCACCGTCTTGTTCACCGTTTCAGGGGCGTAAACAGAAGTTCTGACCGTAAAGGTCCACAAAGCAAACCAAGGCACCGTCTCAAACGGTCAGTTGACCGTAAGAGACGCTAAGTGGAACCAGGCAGCGTCCAAGACGCCAACAATGGCGTGGCAGACGGTGGTCTGCAAATGAAAGGATTCTGGGCAGAATTTTGGGCAAGAACAAGGTTGACTAAAAAGTCAAAATTGACTCATGAGCTTAGAAAACTCAAATTTTCGAATGGAAACGATTTGTGGCGATCTGAAACATGTTTTTGGGTGTCAATATTCGAAATGGATATAACCAATTACAAACCCCTTCTTAAACCGACCCTTACATCATCAATTTGCATAAGAATCTAGTTTGACCTAATATTTATTATATAAACCCTAATTTTTGACTTGTATGCAATTTAACCCGGATTTCGACCAGAAATGGTTTGTGTTACATTAGAAACATTATTTTAACTAAAATCCATTCAAAGTTTTGACCTATAACACCCGTAAATCCGAAACTCGGTTTTTGACCCATTTTGTTCATAAAATCCCTAAATTTGATTTAAATGGATTTTAATCCGAATTTTTGACCAAGAGTTGTTTTCACTAGCTTAGAAATATGATTTCAAACATAACCCACTTTAAAGATTCAATTCATAGCATCAAAGGAACGAAAACTCGACTTTTGACCCATTTCCATTATTATGAACCTTAAAACCAACTTTGACTAGATAGTTGACTCAAGAATGCTTGTATATGATTAAGAACCTGATTATAAACATAAAATGATAATGTTGAGACGAATTTGACTTACCAAAACTCCACCGAAGCTAAAAATCCAAAATTAAGCTATAACACAAGATTTCTTGCACTTGAAGGTTCCAACCTTTGATATGATGATTAGATGATGATTATGATGATGAATTTAATGTAAATCTATCTTGAACAACATTTAATTATACTAGAATTTAGTGAGAGAGAGAAAGGGTAGTCTTGCAATGAATGTGAGAGAGAAAGAGATGGATAGGTGAATGAATGAATGGATGAGAAATGTGAGAGTTGGATTGGGTGGGGTTTGGATAGGGTTGGGTCAAGGGTGGTGGTTCATGGGTCATGGGTCGACCCATGGATCACCCGATTACAATTCTAGTTGATTTAAACGTCACGTTATGTCATATACCGACTTAATACCGTAATAAAATCTCGACTAGCATAAACACGTCCTAAAATCGTCAAATAGCATTCAAGTCATTTCATCATCCAAGAATAAATTAAATTAAGCTCACGTCACGTCAACGGGTCAATTTAGCTAAAATTTCCCTTAATTGCGAAATCAAATTACATATAATCACGTTTAATACAAGTCAAAAATCATGAATGTTACACTTCTTTTCACAGCTTCTACTCAAATTCCACCACCTCCAATCACTGCTCACAACTCGCCTCCACCTTCCTCATCTGATCGTCCTGTCCTTGAATCAGATCCTATCTCTCGTGCCTCTTTAATTCAACAACTAGCCAAAAAACACCTTCAACAATCTCTTCTTAATGTGGCTGCACAACAACCACCTTCACCATCTCATTCCTCTTCATCCTCTTCTTCTTCCTCAAATAATAATTCTGACAATGCATCTGCACACAACTCTCCCACACCAACCAGACCCAGACTCGAGGAACTTTATAACGATCTTTATGCAACTCTCCTGGCTCTGGAAGATCAAACCGACTCCTTTGACAAAGCCATTCTTGCTTCCCTTCAAGCTTGGTTTGATCATCAGCACAAATTGAATCAAATACAGCAGCAAGCTGCTCAAGAGAAATTTCTAGCCGATGCACAGCTAGAAGCAGCTCAAAAACGTATTACTGAGCTTGAAGCCACCTGCCGACAAGCAGCTGCTGTCAATCAAAGGCGTGATGATCCTGATGATCAGGATCAACACGAGGGGGAGAACATGGATGTAGATGCTGCTACTGAGGTTATCGGTGATACAGATGTTGGAGATGATGCACAATCGAGAGATCCTCCACAAGATCTTGATGTTGTAGAGCCTACTGAAGAGATTAATGCAGATGAGTCAGTGATTCGAGCTAGTATGGCAACAGAAGTGGTTAGAGGCTCAGATATAAGAGATGATGCTCAGTCCCAAGGCATATATTTTGATTCATCAATAATTGGTGAAGACTTCGATGACCTTAACCTTCCTGATAATGATCCACATGATGAAAATGGCTCTTCTGATGATGATGATGATGATGATGATATGATGATGATGATGATGATTCTGATGATGATGATGATGATTTTCCTGGTTTTGACACCTATCCAAATGTTCAGCAACCAATTCCCGCCCTTAACCGAATGAACTTCGACAATCTAATTCACCACCTTGCTAATCCCCATCTCCACCAAATCACCAGGGTTCCTAGAGATCAAATCAATGATGGTGGTTTCAGAAAGAATGTTGTAAAACGTATTGATTATCTCAAATTGCCATCAAGACTCTTCAAATTCACCAAATTTCTTGAAGAAAAGGCGTACGGGATCTTCTCTAAGGAACAAGATCTGGTTAAGATTGATATTGATGAAATTAGGGCAAGACGTGCTTATGATCTTGATCATCAACGAGAAAAATACTTGAAAGACCTTGTTGAAAGCTAGAAGTCGCAAGATTCCTAAGGTCTGGAAAGATCAGTTAAAGTTGAAGATAATTGAAGTTGTTAGTGTTCATTTCAAAGAGTGGCGTGATGCAGGGTTTGCCAGAAAACCAGGGTTGATGTGGTTTGTTGTTAAAATGGAGGATAACCGAAGATATATGATTAGTGAAGCCCGATTCAATCTTCTCTCTGCCGATGATCTTATTTTCCTTCTGAATCACTTTGCAAGCAAGCTCATTCAACTAGATCCAGAGAATCAAGAGGCCTATTATGCTATAAAGAGATACATGGATAGTCTTATTCTGAGCCAAACCCAAAAAGACTTCCAGCTTGGAGTTGAGAAGAAAAGAAAGAAGATCAACCTGACTGTGCCCAATCAGAACATCAGAGGGGTGAATCTAGACAACTTCAACACCGGTGCCTTGTTTGATAATCCCCAAGGGTTTGTATTTGTCAGTGATCAGGGGCACAAGATCTTCTTAAGACTCGTCGAACTCTCCAAATATTCTGATGGAACGTTGTTGCAATGCCAGAATGTGTTTGAAAGTCTTTATGAGTTCGAAGAGTCAGAAAAAGAAAAGAAAAGATTGATGAAGGTTATTAAGAAGATCAGAGCAAAGATCAATCATCGTCAGAGAACTAGATTAATTCAGAAAGCTCGATTACCGAAAGAACGACGAGGTGTGATTCATATTCCAGAAGGCACATGGGTCAGATATTCTCCCAATAATGAGCTTGGACCCTATAACATACCTCCAGTAAACTTTGCCGACAACATAATTGAACCACCAAACCGACCTTCTGACCCGAAGTACCATTTCATACCCAAAAGATATTGGAAAGAGAAGTACAGTGAGTACAAGAAAAGAGCCTTCAAAGATCAATCTTCTCATCATTCCAAACCCGAATCATCAGCCAAGAAAAGGAACCGAAGGCAGAAGAAGAAAAGAAAAACCAGACGATGATCGTTCACAAAACAGCACTAAAGGGGGAGATTGTTAGCTTTAATAATTAGTTAGTGCTAGTTTTGTACTTTTGTAATAGTATTGTCCTTTAATTAAGCATGGAGGGGTTAGATTGTAATTAAGGAAGGACTTCTATGTAATTAAGGAGGGGGTTTAGTGTAATTCTTGTCCCTATATAAACCCCTCCATCCCATGTAATTTTCTAACCGTTTGCCATAATAATATTCCTTATTTCCCATATTCTCTCTCATTCCCTCTCATACTCATATAACCTTAATACACATTTTAGCATTATTTCAGATATTAGTGTCGAATATTGTTTTTACAAAGGTGTGGTATTGATTCAAAACTAATCACTTATAAGTATATAGTTTTAGATATGGGAAAATGATATATGATGTTAACATCATCTAACTTAGATGATGTTCCCTCACATACTCACTCACATCAATTTTTACACATGTCAAAAAGCCCCCCATGAATTTTATGGTTTGTGAGAGCAACATCATCTGACTTAGATGATGTTAACATCGTCTAAGTTATCCTCTTTAGATATTGGTATCGGGTCGGGTAGATTTGGGGTAGACATACCCTAGTTCCTGTTCCGAACAAGTTTAGATATCGAGTATTCTCATCGGGTATCGGGTTACCCGTCAGGTTTTTTTGTCATCCATTAATAAAATGTTTACTTTTCATAGTAGCATACATATATAAATCTAATATAACTAAACATATCACGTATAATAGTAAGCAACATGGTTTGGATTAGTGGTAAATACTTTGGTCTCTGAACGAGTTCAATCCTCATCCTATGCAAAGATCGGAGATTCTATTCTACCATTTAGGTGAAACCGGAAAACAGCCTCTCTATTTAATTAAATGTAAAGTCTGACTACATCTTAACCTCCCCATACACTACTGGAACCCAAAACCCGCACAGTGGGTAGTTTCTTCTTTCTTTTTTATATCAGGTATCATAGCCTTATCTTTGATTGTCAGTCTGAGTTCTTTGGATCAACGTGCTGTTGGTAAAAGAGAGAAGTCGTTCAATTATGAGCATGAGGATAGTTTTAGATTATTTGATCCATAGTAGAATAAAAATAAGTATACCACATGTGTCTTAATTAATCTTAATCTTGATATAATGTCATAGTGTGCTTTGTTGTGCATATTTCAGCAAAGTCATTTTGATAACGTGTTATATAAAAGATGAAGTATGTTGACTTTGAAAATTGTCGTGTTGTAATGAATATAAAGTAATTCTATAAAGTCAACATTTTTTTTACGCATAGTAACAATCTTATTGCACGATCACATTTAACATTTTCATTTGGTTACGATTAGCTTAATTTATCTATGTACCCAATATTTTATAGGTATATATGTATTCTTTATGTGTATTGTGTAGGCAATCTAATATTTTTATTTTTTTATTTTTTTTTAACTTATTCACCTTTTTTTCAACAACAATAAAAAAATTGACATAACTGATAAAGTTTTCTCATATTATATATATTACATTCAAGGTCCGCTTACCTACAGTGATCTTTTTGATTTTTCGGTTTTTGCCACTAAACTTCTTTCTCTTTACACTTTTGCCACTAGATAACCTTACATGAAAAGTAAAAACAACACTGAAGTCATAAAAGATTCACCCCATGAACCTCCGTATAAAACCACAACAAAACTCCCGCCACCACCACCATAGCTAACCTCCGGTGTCGTTCGTTAACCACCGCCGCCACTGACTATCGATGCTGTTAACTGGTTTTTCTTTATATATATTACATTCAAGGTCCGCTTACCTACAGTGATCTTTTTGATTTTTCGGTTTTTGCCACTAAACTTCTTTCTCTTTACACTTTTGCCACTAGATAACCTTACATGAAAAGTAAAAACAACACTGAAGTCATAAAAGATTCACCCCATGAACCTTCGTATAAAACCACAACAAAACTCCCGGCTTCTCTCTAGATCTGTGTAATAAATTGATTTTAACAGTCTCTCTCTAGAAGAGAGCCGTTGAGCACGCTCCGGCTTCTCTCTAGATCTGAGATCGAGATCTCTTCTTCTCTTTCGGCTTTGCTCCGGCTAGCCGTCGAGACTATTTTTTCAAGGGTAATACCCTGGGCCGGAGGTCCCTTCCACTACGGTGGATCTGGAAGCAGCCTCTCTACCTTTGAGTAGGGGTAAGGTCTGTCTACATCATACCTCCCCCATACCCCGGCTTATGCCGAGATTGGGTACCGTTGCTGTTGCTGTTGTATTACCCACCGTTTCATACACCACACATGGTTTTGCATAAATCATTAAAAAAAAAAATGTACTGTCATTTTTTATGGCTGAGAAAAAATTGTTTTTTACTTAAAAATACTTTTTTTACTAAAACAATTAACTTTTTCTTAGTAATCGGTCTTTAAAATTGAGTATGGTCAAAAGCTTTTCTATTACAATACAAATGTTTTGCTACAAACTTTTTATTTTAATTTACATATATATTCAGGTTAAATTTATGATACTTTAAATAGTTTATTTGAAGTAAATTTGGATATATATTTTCACTAACTTTTTTGTAAACACAGGTATTAAGCAATATACGATATGTCTAAGTATAAAAAACGCTTGCTTTTTTTTGTCACGGTTTTAGATCAGTGTTTTTTTTTTCTTTTTGTTTAAACAAAAAATAAAAAATCTTTTTAATCAGACTCACTACCAAGTTGTCATATAACTGCCTACCGACGTGCCTACTTGATTTTTCTTAAACTGTTTTTTGGAGGTTATGTTTTTATATCTCAAGTTAACTAATTTGTAAGGTTATGCATGCTTATATTTATTTTATTTTTTGCTTTTTGTTCATGATCTAACGTTATTTTTCATTTGCCTTTTTTATTCATTTATTAGTATCTTAGTTAGTAATGACTTTTTTAAAGGTCCTTCAAATAAAAAAGATGTTAATCCCGACTGATTGCCTGGTAATCACTGACCAAAGGATAGTACAACTAAATTGGCCAAGGGATGGTACAACTAAATTAGATAGTTGGTTATTTATGTTCGATAAAATATATTAGATAAAATATATTTAAAACAGATAACTCAATGTTAATAAGGCTAAACATGACAACACCGCGGCGAAGTGCGGGTGATTTTCTAGTTAACATTAACATTTGATATTTTATTATATGTCGTATTGCGGTAAGTGATCAACATAAAAGTTATGGATTTAAATAACATTAAAGAGGAAACTTACTTTGATAAGGTAATACTAATATGATGATTTACTTACTAGCTAGCGAATGAGAATTATAATATGTAAGTGAGCAACTGCAAAAGTTGATGATACTTAAATGAAAGCGCAAACTTGTTTTATTCAAAGAATCACTAAAAATCAAAATCCCAAACAATGTAGTAGCATCAGTAGTTATACTCTAATAGTGTAGTAGATTGCTATCGGTTTATAAATTTATAGTTATTAAAATTATACAGATAAAGACTTGTAATATATGCTATAATTCAGACATGAGTAGGATCAGTATATTGTGTCCCACGATATACTATTGTTATAGCATCTTTACATGCTCCAAGTTCACTAACCCTGTATAATATATGATATAGGAAAATTATACAAATTTAGAGAATGTGAAGTTTAAGTCAAATTTTTATGGGGCTGGTTCTGGATCAACTGCGCCCTCAGATACGGCTTCATTATCATCAATGGGAGGTGGCAGTGTCACAAGTCCAGCTTCTGAAACTGGATTTTAAAAGAGCGGAGACCAAAAATTATAGACCTCTAGATATGATGAATGGTAGTAATATAAAGTCGGGCTGTAGAGGTGGCAGACAATTACCTGGTCTCTGGGTTTGTATTCGATCCCAAACAGGCAGACTCTAAAAAGTGGTTGAAATGAAACGGGTCAAGACTCAAAGTGGATTAGCTTCTAAAAGTGCATAACTGAAAAAAATGCTATTATAAAACTCAAAGGGAACAGAAAGCGCTAGCGGTTAACTTAACCCGACCCACTTTGACCTACTTTTAACCTGAACGCATTTTGACCCGTTACTCACCATCCTGACCCACCCATTTTAAGACTCCCTAATTTAATATAAGAAAAGCTAAAAGATACAAGGAACATCCAATTCTCCAGAAGCAACAGAAGTTGTTGCTTTGCTCAGTGCCTCGGCACATGCCTCTGTTGTTAGAAATTGGACATGACCAGCCTCAATAACGCTCTTGTCCACAATGTCAACACTCAAGAGTGTGTTTAATTTCCCGTGCCATCAGGTTTTTCATCAGCCCAAGCGACAGACGGATTTGTTTTGATTGCCTCTGAAGACTTCAGAGAGGATTTGAGCCGACTACAACTTGGCTCAGCTTCTTTATGACAAATCTTTGACTTATGATTTGTGACAATTTCACTTTCTTTATTCTTGTTGTCATTTGATCATTTCTCAGGAATTTTTTGCGTTTTACGTAATGAACAACCAGACATGGTCAACTTATCATTAACCCCTGACTATTCGTTTTCTTTTTTGTTTGGCCAGAAGGTACTCTAGATATGCTATATCCGTCTTCTTGTGTTATTATGCTACTAACAATTCATTTCATCAAAGATTCTCTGTTCTTCCCTATTGACCTTAAAATCTTTTACATTAAGATCCTGAAATATGACAGTCAACTCAAATTTAGAAAAAAACATCCACAATACATATGCCAAAATAGATGAATAAACCCATGCAATCATTAAGGATGGAAATTGAGAAAAAGAAAGCAACATTCAAGTTCTACTTACGTCCACAACAAACTCTTCCAGTGGACAATCGAACCAAGAATCCAAAAAATCAGCTTCTACGATAGCAGTTTTCTTAGGTCATTTCAATGCTTAAGAAAGTTGGCCTGTGTAGAGCCATAATGATTAAGCTTAAAATTTGACGTAAAATCACATAATGCACAATCTATTGCTAAAATCTTAATATAATCACAGAAACCCCAAAAGGATATAATGTTGTTATATTGTGTCAATGTACAGCCCCTTCTGTTTCACCGCCGACTAAAGGTGACCCTGCAGTGTAAGCACCTCACGAAGCCTGTGTAGGCAATACAAGTAGTACTTTGATATATAAATTAGCAACCTCAACATATCACACTTAGGTATATAACGTATAATATTTACGTATCTTGCAACTTCAGCCAGTCTTTTGGCCTGTTCAGCGATTTCAGAAAGTTCTCTGTAGCTGATCTTCTCGTTGAAAAGGTTTGATGTATCAGATGCTTGAAGCCCGTGTAGAGTCTTCTGAGCATGAGCCCATGGAGCCTCTCTCTCCTTCCGTGTTTCTCCTTTGTTGTGAAAGCAGTCTGTACCAGCCGTCCAGCACACATGCCAAAAATGTTAAACGCGTCAAACAAAAAAAATTAGAGATGAGGAGAGCGTGTTAAAAGTCGTACGGTCGTACCAAATAATTTCAATGCAACTACAATAAAGATATTTAGAAAAAATGTCGGGGTCAACCCGACCCAGACTTTTTTGGGCTTTTGGCCTGGCAAAGTAGTTGAATGGATGATTCTTTGTTTCAGGTGGAGTAACATCTATGGACTTTTTCTTGAAAGAATTTCCCCCAAAACTTTACAAAAGTGAACAAGCACATCTTAAAGAAACTGATTACTGCAGATAGGAAAATCAAATCCTCACACTTTATAAATCATTCCTTTATTTCGCTGACCTTTTCTCCACATTTTTCGCTTCCCATGTCACCCGGAATTATGGCAGGAGAGCCAGCATTTTCTGAGGTGCAGTTAGCTTCGTTGCTGGAGCTGTTATGAATGCTGGAGCTCAAAACATTGCCATGCTCATCACCGGCCGGTGCCTTCTTGTTTTTGGAAAGGGCTTTGGTAATCAAGTAAGTTTTGCTTATTGCGTTTTTTAACAAAAGCAAGTACTTTTCACGAGAAACAAGTTTATGCTCATATGGTTATTTTGGGGTGAAATAAGTTTTCTGCATAAGTCTTTTAAATAAGCAATATCAAACACCCTTCTGTTTCATTTCACTACAAGAAAAATGTCGATTAGTGACGACTTTGTTTAGTAACGACTAAAATTTGGTCACTAATAACCTTATTTAGTTACCATTAAGAAAAAGTGGTCACTAAATTTGGCCACTAAACAAAATTAGTGGCCAAAAAATAACATTTTTTGGTCTCTAAACAAAATTAGTGACGGACCTTTAGTGACGAAAAGTGACCACTTAAAATTTGGTCACTAATTTATCATAATGACCAAAATTTGGTCACTAAACAAAATTACGAAAATTTGGTCATTATGATAAATTAGACCAAATTTTGAGTGGTCACTTTTTGTCACTAAAGGTCCGTCACTAATTTTGTTTAGAGACCAAAAAATGTTGATTTTTGGCCACTAAACAAAATTAGTGACAGACCTTTAGTGACGAAAAGTGACCACTTAAAATTTGGTCACTAATTATATAAATTAGACCAAATTTTAGTCGTTACTAAACAAAGTCGTCACTAATCGACATTTTTCTTGTAGTGTTTTATAACAAGAAATAAACAACTTTAAGAATGTGTGGAATTCCATATTGAAGCGAATTATTATTATTGGGTAAAAGGGATTACCGTGTTTAAACTTTTATACCAAAAACAAATAACAGTACATCGCAAGTAATGAGGCAGAATGCCATAAGGATGAAATAATTAGCTTGGAAGTTGTTGAGTATTGTGAGCTATTTATCAAATTATTATATAGACAAAAACCGTTTTCATTTGCAATCTTGAACAAACTCCAACTGGATGCAACAATCGAAGCTTTTACAGATTAGTTTCTTAAATATGCAGGCAGTTCCTCTATACATATCAGAAAAGGCGCCAATGCCACAAAGAAACATTCATGGGGATGGAGATTATCACTCGGCCCAGCCACAGTTCCGACTACACTAATGTTTGTTGATAGGCTTTTCTTGCCTGAAACACCAAACAGTTTAGTAGAACAAGGAAGATTAAAGGAAGGAACAGAAGTTTTGGAAAAAGTTAGAGGTACCAAGAATGTAGAAGCGGAATTTCAAGATCTTCTTGATGCAAGTGAAGCTTCAAAGACCATTAAGTATCCTTTTCGAAACCTTCTTAAAAAGAAAAACCAACCACAATTGGTAATCGGTGCTTTGGGTATACCTGCATTTCAACAACTTACAGGCATGAACTCTGTGTTGTTTTATGCGCCTGTGATTTTTCAGAGCTTGGGTGTTAGAGAGAATTTAGGAGAAGAGAGAAATGATTTGTTTATTTCATAACTGCCCAATGATTACAATTAATCCGGTATTTATACTTAAATTGCTCTAACTACTTTTGCCGCCTAGTAACAACCGTTTGAACATTTACAACAAGACCCCTTGAACTATTAAACTTGGCTATTCTAACCCTTAATCCAACTAACATGTAACAATACCCTCTCCTTTCAAAGAATTTTGTCCTCAAAATTGAAAATGAGGAAAGCGTGCTCGAATGTCTTCTGCCTTCTCCCAAGATGCTTCAGAAATTGGAAGGCCTTTCCCAATGAATTAAAACTTCCACAACTGCTTTGTTTCCTTTTTTAATCATCTTTCTGTCAACCACAACTCTTGGTTGCAGAACAGCTTTTGGTGCAGATGGCAATTGAGCCACATTGGCAGATGGTCCATGAGCTCTTTTACGCAATGAAACATGAAATGTGGGATGAATCTGAGCTTCCTGAGGCAATTCCAGTTTATAAGCTACCTTCCCAATGCGTTGCAGCACCTTGAATGGGCCAAAAAACCTTGCAGCTAATTTCCTATGGAAATGATTCTTCATAGTCTTTTGCTGAAAAGGATGTAATTTGACAAATACCCAATCCCCTTCCTTAAATTCTCTATCAGTCATGTGAGCATCTACTTGTTGTTTCATTCTGTTTCTAGCCACCTCTAGATTGGTCTTCAATTTCTGAATCATTGCCTCCCTATCCCTGTGTATTTCTTCCACTGCTGCAATATTAGTATCCCCTGGAATATATGGGATGTGCATATTTGGTTTAAATCCAAACAAAGCCTCAAATGGACTCATCTTAATAGTAGAATGCCAAGTGGTATTATACCACCATTGAGCCAGTGGAACCCATTTAGTCCAAGAAAGAGGTGTATCCAAACACATAGCCCTCAGATAAGACTCCAAACACTTGTTTAACACCTCTGTTTGACCATCAGACTGAGGGTGGTAAGCTGATGACATAGCCAATGTAATTCCTTGCAGCCTCATGAATTCTTTCCAGAAATTACTCAAAAAGAGAGGATCTCTGTCAGACACAATTGTAGATGGGCACCCATGCAGTTTAAACACATTATCCATGAATACCTGAGCCACATAAGTTGCAGTGAATGGGTGACTCAAAAGTATAAAATGCCCATATTTAGTAAGCCTATCCACAACCACCAAAATTGTATCCTTTCTATGAACTCTTGGTAAGCCAGAAATAAAATCCATTGAAATATCAGTAAAAATTGAAGTGGGCACTGGCAGAGGTTGCAATAGCCCAGGTGTTGCCACAGTTTCATATTTTGCCCTTTGACAAATTGTGCATTGCTGAATGAACTCCTTGACATCCTTGGAACACCATTTCTAATAGAAAATTTCTTTGATTCTATTCAGTGTAGGAACTACTCCAGAATGACCCCAGTGGATGAAGCATGATATAAAGCAATAATATCATTTCTCAAAATTTTATCTTTAGCAATGAGTAATTTACCTTTCCTTCTCAATACTTGACCATCCCAAGACTTGTGAGGGACTGCTATTAAGGTCTTGACTATCAACATCTTGTGCCCATGAACCCTTAATCCTATCCCATAAGAGAGGGTCCACACAACTAAGCCCTATTTGAAAAGGAGCCAGGCCTTGCACCCTTGATAAAGCATCAGCCACCATATTCTCAGTTCCTTTTTTATAACTAATTTCATAGTCATATCCCATTAATTTTGAAAGCCATTTCTGTTGCAGAGGTGTGACCACTTTTTGATCTAACAAATATTTCAGACTCTGATGGTCTTTTTTGATAACAAAATGAGCAGAAGCCAAGTAATGATGCCAATGTTTCACTGCTAAAATAATTGCCAGCAACTCCTTTTCATACACAGACCAATTTTGTTGCCTAGTAGATAAAGCTTTGCTAATAAAAGCAATTGGATGACCTTCTTGCATAAGAACAGCACCCATACCTTTACCAGAAGCATCAGTTTCAATTATGAATGTCTTGGCAAAATCTGGTAATTTGAGCACTGGAGGGGAACTCAATACTTGTTTCAACATCTCAAAGGCTTGTTGACTGTCATGTATCCATTTAAACCCATCTTTTTTAAGCAATTCAGTTAGTCGCTTTGCCAAAACTAATCTTCTGTAATATCCAGCCAAACCTAAGAAACCCCTCAGTTGCTTAATATTCTCTGGTGTTGGCCATTCCTGTATGGCTTTGATCTTATTTGGATCAGTAGAAACCCCCTCCTTTGTGATAATATGACCCAAATATTCTACTCTATCTGCTGCAAAAGCACATTTTGATTTTTTTGCTTTCAAAGAATTTTCTCTCATTAATTGCAGTACACACTCCAAATCCAACAAATGTTGAGACCAATTAGTGTTGTACACTAAAATGTCATCAAAAAAAACTAAAGCACACTTCCTTAATACCTCTTTAAAAGTCTCATTCATGAGTGACTGAAAAGTTGTTGGAGCATTAGTGAGTCCAAAAGGAAGGACCAAAAATTCAAAATGGCCTTCATGAGTTTTGAATGCAGTTTTATAAATGTCATCTTCATGCATTCTAATCTGATGGTATCCTGACCTTAAATCCAGTTTGGAAAAAATGGTAGATCCCTGCAATTCATCTAATAATTCCTCTATAAGAGGAATTGGATACACATCCTTAATGGTAGACTCATTCAATCTTCTATAGTCCACACACATTCTCCAGGAACCATCTTTCTTTTTTACCAAAACTACAGGTGCTGCAAATGGACTATTACTATGCCTTATCACTCCAGAATCTATCAATTCCTTAGTCATACTTTCTATCACATCCTTTTGTGCTTTTGGATACCTATAAGGCTTGAGATTGAGATTAACCTTTTCATCTTTCAAATTAATCCTATGATCACATTGCCTTTTTGGTGGCAATCCTTTAGGAATTTCAAAAATATCTGCAAACTTCTCTAACAGATTATCTAGTTCTTTTCCATCCTGACACCCCAACAATGAAGGATTACACATTGACACCTCTTCTATAGAAGACTGCATAGCATATATTTCAACATGCACAATATTCCTACCATTCCTCATTAAACTGCTCATTTTCTCCATTGTACAAACACTCAATCCATGTTGGACAACTCCTTTTAACTCAAAATCCTGCCCAGCCACTTGAAATTTCATGGTTAAATTCTTAAAATTCCACACTATATCATTCAAAGTCTCTAACCACTGAACCCCCAAAATTAAATCTTAAGTGGTTAATTCCAGTAATAATGCATCAGTTTTGAACCAATTCCCTTGCATTGCCCATTCTAAATTCTTACACAAACTAACAGAGGATAAACTATTTCCATTAGCCACTGTCACTCTTACATTTGGAACATTAATCAGTGGGCATGCTAATTTCTTTGCTAATGCTTCATCCATGAAATTATGGGTGCTGCCACTATCAATCAAAATATGTGACCTTCTAGTTCCAATGGTCCCCAATTCTTGCATAGTGGAGCATGAGGGTATTCCTGTTATTGCATTTAAAGAAATTTGGGGTTCCCCCTGAATCATGGGTACCATATCCAAGACTCCAGTGTCATTACCCACATTGTCATTACCCATATCTTCTGGATAATCATCCACTTCAACCATGAATATTTGTTTTTTTTCCTTTACAAACTCTGGCATGCCCAGCCACCCATTTTTCATTACAATAAAAACATTCTCCCTTATTCCTCTTTTCTTGCATGAAAGTACTAGTGACAGATTTAGGCACATTTGCAGTAGATGGTACAGAGTTGATTGGTGTGGCTAGAATGGGTGGTTTAGTCAAATTACCCATGCTGCATTGCTTGTACCAGAGTTTCTTGGTACATATGATCTACTCCCACTAACACCACCCCAAGATTTCATACCCAAAGTCTTATTTGCCTGGTTTTGTAACTTGGCTAATGCATAAGTATCTTTCAAAGTTTTAGGTAGAAACATTTTTAAAGGACACTTTATTTCTGGCTTTAACCGTTCAATAAACATGCTAATTGTATATTCTTCACAGAGGGTTACCTTGTTAAGGAGCCTGTCAAACTCATCACAGTAGTCTTATAATTCCCCAATTTGGGTCAAAGCTTTAAGAGAACCCATTGCATCCTCCATTGTTGTTGAAGAAAACCTTGCCACTGCAGACCTTGAATATTCTTTCCACTCAATTTCATCCATCTTTTTCCCACTTGATTTAATGTACCCCTGATGCCATGAAAGTGCCCTGCCATCCATGTGTATTGCAGCATATCTCACCTTTCTATCAGCAGGAGTGTCATCAATTACAAAAAAATGCTCACATTTGTATAACCACCCTTCTACATCATCACCCTCAAATCTTGGAAATTCCAGCTTTGCCAAACGGTTATTACTGAAACTTTCTCCTCCTTGCCGTACCACCACCGATCTTTGCTTCTCCATGGCTGCCATTTGAGTCAGCAATGTCTGAACAGTCGATCTCAACGAATTCATCTCGTTTTGGGTGGTAGAAACTTCTTTTGTTAATCTTTCATTATCTTTCGCTAATTTCTCCATTTCTTGGGTTTGATTTCTGGTTCCCATGGATTATTTTGCGAATTTTATGGTGGATTTTGGTGTAAATTGGTTCGCCGGAGAACAGAGCTCACCGGAGAAGATGACCGGAATCGGTAACCGCCGAGAATCGGACGGCTCTGATACCAATTTGTTAGAGAGAACTTAGGAGAAGAGAGAAATGATTTGTTTATTTCATAACTGCCCAATGATTACAATTAATCCGGTATTTATACTTAAATTGCTCTAACTACTTTTGCCGCCTAGTAACAACCGTTTGAACATTTACAACAAGACCCCTGAACTATTAAACTTGGCTATTCTAACCCTTAATCCAACTAACATGTAACATTGGGTTTCGGTTCTGGTGCATCGTTATGGTCATCCAGCTTCACTAGTGACACTTTTGTTGTTGCAACATTCATTTCAATATCGTTCGTTGATAGATTTGGTAGACGTTCTTCTTGGAAGCTGGCACTGATTCGATCATCTGCATGGTAATCAATCTCATTCTAGTACCAACATAAATTTCTTTTTTTGTGTGTGTTTATGATTGGTGAGTTGGGGTGATTTGTTACTAGTTTCATGTTGTTGAGAATCTTGATCATTTTCTTGTTTTTTAGTTGGCCGTCACTGTTACCCTGGCTCTCAATTTCGGACAAGGTGTTGAGCTACCAAAAGGAATTCGGATGTTTCTTGTGACCATGATCTGCATTTTTATTTTGGTGTATGGGCGTCCATGGGAGGCATTAGGATGGCTAGTTCCAAGATACGATCTTTTTTGTGGGAGGAAGTGTTAGACCTCAAGGATGCGATCTTTTTGTGGATATTTTTCAGTATATTATACAGGCTTGCAATTTCCACAGATTTAGGGGGTTAAATACACATTCATGGCGAAATGGGAAAAATCATACAGTCGTACTGCTTAAAAGATATAACAGTCTGCTTATCTTCTATGACTGGTCACGTGTTGCCAAGACGTCACATATCAGTGTGGGAATGCAGGTATTGCTTTTAGTTTGCTGTGTTTCGTTTATCATAACATTATTGAAAAAGGAGTATGTTTTCTTAAACTCATTCTATGTGCAGATTAGACGGTGATCACACTGATTCAGATTCTAAACAAGAAAAACCGAACAAGGATGATGCAATAGTGGTAAGAAGAGAACCGCTGGAGATGAGGATAAATTTACTGAATCGCCTATCCTTTGTAGCCCAGGAACAAAGCTAACGTGAGCTTCATCTGGACATTGGTTCTGCAGATGACGGACGCCTATCATTCCATTTTCCAACATTTTTTGGCAAAGGTCGTCCTTATGACTTGTCTGAAAATGGAAAAAGCAAGGCCTAGTTAGATACGGTTTTAGTAACTTTCTGAAAGAAAAAGTAAATGCTTCTCTACTTTGAAATTGCAACCTTTATAAATATACTATCCTATTAGCATAAGTCTAAGCTTTAGTATCTAGTATTCCTGTTACCTACATTTTCTCTTTTTGTTTTAGGCCAACTCAAAAGGCATATAATATCTTGCTTGATGCTTTTGCAATATCTGGAATGGTGAAGGGAGGCGAAGATTGTTTTAAAGAGCATGCGGAGGGACAGCTGAGATCTTTCCAAAAGATAAACATTTGCTATCATATTTGACTCGCTTACTATTTGACAATGCATTTTGGGTTGACCCGGTCTGACCGTTTTGATCTGCACCAATATTACTCATTCTGACCCACCCGTTCTGCCACCTCTGCAAAGGTGCAAGCAAGACAGTGAACTATCCTAAGTTGTGATGTGTATGCATGTTTTCTAACTTAAAAGGCAGATATCTAAAACCTCAGGTGAAGTACCCACACTAGAAAATAGTGAAAGAAACAGCGCACATAAATTCTGTTATTGCAGTAATACGATGGAAACACAACTGTTATAAATAAATGACCAGTACTTCAGTAAACCCGTTTGAACTTTACTGGTTTGCTTGATTGTCCTCAGTTCCTGTATAGTAACTTCACTTTAATATTTTTTCTATATACAATTGAAATATTGAAGATGCAAAGCATATTTATCTTCTGCAGATGTACCCGCGATCTATAGTCATACACAACTATGCTGTCAACATATGTGAACGCATCTGACAGAGGGCTAGTTGCAAATGTTAATGGTGATATTTGTTTTGAACATGACGATGATGATGACGACTGATGTGTGAAATCGAGTAATAAAATTTATAAACACGAACTACCAAAAAGACTGACTACAACACACTCACAGGCAGTGAACCCGATCGTATGCAGTATAGTAAACTTGGTAAATCCGAGGTCAATCACAAGGACTAAAGTAAAGTAATTGTTCAAATTAAGCAATTCAAGTAAAAGGGGGGTTTTTGTGACCGAATTGTCACTTTGCAATTAGTTAGAAAATTTGTTAGTAATCCCTCAGGATTAATCAAAAAGAATCCGGTATGACCGGGGCAGGGTTCGTCGGAAGACGAAAGTAAAAATGATTTTTATGACAATAATATTAAAAGGTGCACCTACTTGGATCAGCTTACATGTCAATCATAGGATCTAAATATTACTTGCATTGTTGAACGACTTAAAAGGTAATCAAGATGAACTCTCGTTATACTCAAATCTTTAATTGCACAAAGTATAGTTATCGCTCTCGCGAATAATTTCTACTCTAACAATTAAGCATTAAGAACTTTAGTTGATTTTATGATTTAATCTTAAAAAGCTTTCTCTCGAACTACTTATTCGCCTAATCAGATCTCTCTATCATAGACGTTTACACACTCAAAATGAATTTAATTGTTTAAACCTTTATCGCTAGTTTCTCTCGAACTCCAACGACTTTTGATTAATTATAGACCGATTAATCGTTTCATAAACCAATTGACAATGACATAGATTTCTCTCGAACTTCTAATAACAATTATCAATCAATCTATATAAAAGATAAAAACAATTTATAAACTCAAATAAATGCGGATCTTCGATTAAACATAGAAATCTTGTTCAACAAATGCAAATAACATCAAACAATCCTATGACATGTTCACTATCCAAGTAGGTGCTGAGAGATTTAGCCTCTCATATTGAAAAGATAAGAACAAACAATAATATATGAAGACATATTGTACTGAATGTTGAAATCAATCCAAGAATGATTAATAACGAATACGGAATGATGAAATAAATCCAATCGTGATCAAGGGCTTCAAAGATGCTTCAATGGATGAAAATGGTCTTCAAAAGCTCTCCAAAAACGGCTGGTTATTCAAAGGTTAGGTTAAAGAATGTTTTTGCAAGCTTATATAGTATCCCTAAAAAGTCTTCCAGATCCGGCTCCAGTTGCGGCGCAACTAGCTAGTTGCGTCGCAACTTACGTTGACTTTTGACTTTCATTGACCTCGAGGCTGGCCTGCATCTACACGCGTTGCGTCGCAACTAGGTACGTTGCGACGCAACTTATCTCACTGTTTTTGGGTTGCGGCGCAATTTGGCTCTTGTCAGTTTGATTTTCGTTGACCAGGCTCCAAATGCAGCCTCGGAACTCGTAAAACTTCCGTAAGCACTTATTTTGCCTCAAAAATGTCGTTTCCTCCAGAATTACGCTCAAGTACCTGTTAATACCCTGAAACACTATCAAATACCATAAACGCACCAAATGTATACGAAAACGACTCAAAAACCATACAAAAACAACTAAATAAATTGTGGGAAATGAGTATAAAATACGACATATCAACGACATTGATGAAGAGAACCGGGTGAATAGGCAAGGCCTAGTTGGATGAGTTTTAGTCATTTTCAGAAAGAAAATCAAATGCTTTTCTTCTTAGACTGTTGGTTCTTTTTTCCAATAGGTTTTTTGGGGCGTTTTCTACATTTGCTGGGTCGGAAATGTACATGCATACATTGTTTGCATATTTTGTGTTTTGCCTGAAATTCAAGGTCCATAAAATTATGCGCATATTCTCTAAAAATAGAACATTGAATTGCCAAAAAACTGCTTGTTTATAACTATTCAGGTAAAGTCTGTTTTTCTTACCTGAGATCCTCAAACTTGACTAGTATATATAACAAACTATATATTAAAAACATGTACCAGTCGTATAATAGATTAGTACACCCTTCAAAATATAAACCTCGGCACACATACATTGACCTAGTAACAAGTTAGCCAAGCTCAAATTCAGCTTAAGCTCCTTCAGATAAAACTACAGGAAGCTAAATTCTAGTTTGCTTAGTTGACCAATATTTCTTATGACTTCCCAGCTCTCATGTCAATTAGAAATCACAAGTCTAGCTCGAGCTTGAATCATGAATGCTCTTCGAGCTAGAACTCTGAGATCAACCTTAGATAAGGAGGTAAACATGATTAGGATATCTTTTGGTTCCAAATTAACCAATCATTGATCAAGAACAAAACTAAAGGTTATACAAGACAAACAAAAACATTTTTGAAGCAAAATTGGAAATGTAAAGCAGCATTGGAGTACAAACTCCATATAATCCTCAAATAAACTAAATCATGTTACTCTGCCTTATCTCTATATGTGAAAACATAAACGGGTTCAAAATTCATCATATCTGTTCAAAGTTACTACCCCCTAATTCCATCATCAAATTTCCTCTTCATAGTTAGGTGCTTCATCATTGGCAGTCACAGCATTGGAGTACAAACTCCATATAATCCTCAAACAAACTAAATCATGTTACTCTGCCTTATCTCTATATGTGAAAACATAAACGGGTTCAAAATTCATCATATCTGTTCAAAGTTACTACCCCCTAATTCCATCATCAAATTTCCTCTTCATAGTTAGGTGCTTCATCATTGGCGGGGCTATTCTTTTTCTGTGATGAAAAAAAAAATTAATTAAAATCCATAGCAAGAAACACATAAAAGTAAAGGGAACCATGCATGAAAATGAAGCAAAAGTGATTTTTTGTCCAAAAACAGGAAAACTGAAATGATCGAACCTTTTGCTGCAAGTGTTTGGGTAACTTTGGCAGTAAAAAAACATTATACATATGTAAAAAAACCTACTTGCAATGCAGGTACTGCCTTTCCCTCTTTTTTTGCATTGTTTTTCGCAAAGTTTTTCACATATTTGTTAAATATTTGTTTTCGCAAAAAAGGAGACTGCAAAAAGGAGACTATTAAGTGTTTTAATACATCATACACGAACAAATATAGATATACATGAGTGTTGAACCGTCGATACATATTACTACATACTTGAAAAGTTTTCGGTTAACAGTAAAATACAACTCAATTAAGCATAGAATGACATGTAAGATACAAGCAGCATAAGTAGCATACACTGAGCCTAAGCCTTCCAATTTATAATACTTACTTACTTATTATAAATTACACCTCACTTTTCAAGAATCTACGTACGAACCAGTTGCTTATAACTTGGCATTAAATTATAAATCTATACGTTTCTTCTTGACACAAATCAAATCCAATCTTCTGTATTCATTGTGTATAATATGTTGATAACTTATTATATTTATTTATCTTTACAAGTATACTCCAACTTTCAATCATCTTCTTTATACAAAAGCCTATAAAGTCACTACCGCAACGTTCAATTTAACATGACCAACTACCTGCAACTTGGAGCAACTCTTATTTTCAGCTATTTACTTCATCTATAACAAATTTTTTTAAAAATATCAAACTACATTCTGCTTAACATGCTCGAATCTCCGTAACTCATGTTAACTAGTACAATAAGCATGGTACGTATTATCAAAAGCCTATAAAGTCATTAAAGCTAGCATACAATCATTTTATTTATAAGTATATACTGCAACTTTCAATTTACTACCTTTACCCGATATTTTAAATGAGATTCACCTTTATTCCGAGATCACCAATTCTAACAAACAAAACATGAAACTATTAACCATGGGATCCATATGTTCTGTTTATGAAATATAAACAAATATATACTATACATGCTTATGATGAATGAAAGTTTTATGAAGATTTAACTGGATTTTGTAAGATTTATAGAAATGATGGAATATGTGTAATACAAGATTTTGAGATATTAAGCTCGACGAGGAAGAAGACGCCGGAGAAGAAGAAGAATAAGAATAAGATAAAAAGTATGTGTGATAAACACTAGTTTTACGATATAAGAAAGAAATATAAGATGGGGAATATGTGGCTATTGTTATCCTCTCATCTCCAAAACTATGTCTATATCTATATCTTTAATTTTCAATATGAATCCTTTAAGTTTATAGCATAACAATTTCAACAACTCTTTCTCTTTTCATATTATTTGGTAGTTTCTCATATACTTTTTTACAAATAGGGTTTTCAAATAAAAAATTGAAGACTTTAATAGAGATTTATTTGTTTACATATTACTTTTTATTCGGATTTTGTCATATTTAGTCTCGTTTAAGTTTTTTTACTTTCGTTCTTTTTTGGTTTTTTGATTTTGTGTTTTCATTTAATATATTGGGCGGTTTGTTCTATTGGTTCATCTTACACCTCACATCGTTATTTGGATTTTTCCATATCAGATTCCGTTTGAGTCTTTTTTTTCTTCGGTTTTTCTTGGTTTTTTTCTTTTGTGTTCTCAACTAACATATTAGAAACTTTTGATCTAACATTTTGTTTTCTTTCTTTTTTGAGTTTTGGTTTTCTTGTACAAAAACTAATGCAAAAGCGTTTGTGGTATTAATATATTGGAAACTTTTATTTAACATTTGGTTTTTCTTTGTTTTCTGATTTTTGGTTTTCTTGCATAGAATTAAATGTATGTGTTCGATATTGCAAAAGCGCTTGTGATATCTCCTTTTCAACCAATATACTCGTATTAAAAACTTCCATTCAATTTTTTTTCGTCTTTTGGTTTTTGGCACATTAAGTATATGTATTCGATGATGTAAACTTTTCAACACATTTGTGGTATTGCTCTTGAATAGTTATCTATTTTTTATATCCTTGGCGGAATGGTTTTTAATTAGACTATTGTAGGTTCAGTGCAAATATACTAACATAACGAAACCGTATTAACATGACAACTGAAGCCCCACAACGCAAGACCCCGATCTCGCAGATATTTCGATTCCAGCTTATCGAATAAAAATTCATATTCTTACTTGTTACTGGACGCCTAACGATGACGCTATATCTTCAATCCAATTAATTCTAAGGCGTATCCAGTAAAAACTTACAAGTAAACCAGATATAAAGATGGAATCCACTAGTTAAAATGATGGTTAGTTATGTTGCAACAGTAATACTATCAATAATTTAGGTTGCAACAGTAATACTAGTAATACTATTAAGAGTAACATTAATAGAACTTTTTGTAAGTACAAAACAAATTTGAATTTGGTATTGGTCTTTGTTATTGCTGTTTATATCCGTAATTGTAGGTTTGACATTTGTGAGTTCTTTTTTCTTTAGATGTAAGGCATTTGCCCCTTTACATCCTCAAAAAAATCATTGGCATTTGTATTTCTCTTTTTAAAAGTATTTGTTGTATGTTCTTTTTTGATTTATTGTGAGTCTTCTATCTTAAAAGTAATGTTTTTTTATTTCATGCTTTTTGATCTATTTAAATGATAATTTTAATTTCTTTAAATATTGTTAGTATCATACTTATACTTCATTCTCTCAACTTTGTTCGATCAACAGGTATTTGTGAAATTTTTAATCTCTTCTTTGTCGTCATTTACACAAGTTTAAAGAAATACTATAAGTTCAATAAATTATTTTAGATAATTTTTAATTAAAAATTAATTATTTTAACTTTGTATTAATTTTATTTAGTTTAATTATTAAAATCTACTTGAAATGAAAAAATTATGTTATAATAGATACAAAGTACATAAAATAAGCATTTTTATTTCAAAATTATATATAAAAAAATTTTTTTCGAACATTCAGTCGGTATACGACATGGGAAACATCACCATATAATGGTGAAGCTTTGGACATACCCTAGATAACGAGATGTTGATCATGTGTCGTATTCAGAAGAAAAAACCCAATGCCTAACATCCCTGAAAATTGAACTAAAGATGTTGGGTATAACCGGGAGTGTCTCTCCAACTAGTTCGGTCCATAATTGGCAAAAAAATAATAATAATAATAATATTTGATTAAATACATTATACCTAACATTTCATTTAATATATACAAAACCTGACATTTCATTTAACTACATTGAATACCTCATTTATTTAAACCTGCCACTTCATTTAATTTTGTACTTTTCAACCATCTTTTTTTATACCACACTCATCACTTTATTTAATTTTAAACCTTACAATTTCAATTAATTTTTTTCATTTTTGAATAATAATCTCATCATTTTAGTTAAACTAAAAAAAGATTTTAGTTGTATAAACACATGAAACATAAAATTAATTTCATTATGTATAAATTTTTTATCCTATAACTTCATATTTTATCACCTACCAGCCCTACACATAGAAAATGAATCTAACTAGTTAATGAATAACAATAACTAAAAATCATTTTTTGTAATTTGTAATAAAAGTAAACAAGAGAATTTAAAAGATGATGTTATGCGTTTTGCAAAAGGTTTATAACGAATCAAAATTAATGAAATGTTAAAAGTTAATGTGACTTTGAAGTAACATTATGTGTTATTCTATGTCGTTCAACACACTTGATGCTTTAAATAATTAAAGCATATTAGTTATATAAGCACATGGAATGGAAAATGATTAATCCTCCTAACTAAATAGTCTAAATATCCTCTTAATAATAAGATGATGACAAGTGGCAAAATCAAAAGATTAAATTAAGAAAGATAATAAGTGGATTATACCTGTCATGTTTTAACATTGTTATGATGAGTATTAGCCTAATTTTGAAGAGGAATCCTCTTCCTAAACACCATATGTGCCTTTCAAAAAAAAAAACATATATGCTTATGTAAGAATATGACAAAACAAAAGATTATCATTACACATTTTTATCTGACAAATGTAATATATTAAGAACATTTAAAATCAAACTTTTCATTAGAAAACGGACTCATTTACACTCTCTTGATGCATAACTAACATTCTTTATTCCATATCCATTTATTTATTAGGTTGTATAGAACAACTTTATTTTTCATATACTATGTTTATGTTTATGTTTATACTTATACTTACTATATGATTCTTTAATAATTCTTAAAATGGTAAATATGTCTAATTGAAGCGTAGCTGATACTTTGGTTGTTGGTTTGGAGAAAAAATCCCAAAATGTTTCTCTATCTTCGCTCCGTCTCGCAAACAAATATGTCTCTATAGATCTTCCAGGCTTTAATGGCGTCCCCGTTGTCCCTTTGACATGTCGGATCAAGTTGTTATTGTAAGTCCTCGCATTGTCCACTGTTGCCCCACGGTCGCCTTCTGATGGCCATCCACTTTCGGACACTACAATCTCCACATTTTCGCCACCAAGAGGAGCTTGAGCCGCATAATGAGCATCTAACATCGCGTCAAAAAGGTTGGAGTATTGACGACCATTAGGGTCGGTCACAACTAATCCTGGTGCGGTGAACAATGCATATGGTAGATTTCCATTAGGGTCACCAAGGTAACCAAAATAAGGATAAATGTTAGCTAGCATTGGCAAGTTATTTTGGGCTAGAAATTTTATTATTTGTTCGATAAATCCTTTCACATTTTCATAAAATGCACCATTTCTAGGTGGAGAAGAGGTCACAAGGAGACCTGTATAGGTTGCGGTTGAGACCTTAATTTTGTTATCTAAGCCCGCGGTTTTGATAGCATTATGAACATTTTGCATCGCTGGGAGTACAAATGTTACGTATTGACTATTTTTGTGATTTGGATTGACTTCATTTCCAACAAGGATGTATTTAAAGTTGACATCCGAGTACTTTTGTACATTGTCATTAACCCATGTATTTGCCCTGTTTTGATCATTGAGGGACTCCAAAACATCATTAGGAACACCAAGCATGAATTCAATATCGGTCCCTCTAGGTGCTTCAAGAGTAGCCATATCTGGACCGTAAATCCGCATCTTGCCTATGTCGTTGCTTCTGTAAAGAGCTACGGCGTCTCGTTGTGAGGGTAATCCGTCACCACTTCGCCCGTAACACACACCTACGGATTGTGCGTCTGTAAAATGTATTCCAAGTTTAGTTAGAGCACTTTATACATAGCTTGGTCTCTAAAGAGAATCTATAATATCTTTTGATCGATACACCTTTAATATTGTTGAGTCAAGGATTCGCTGACCAGACTTGGTCGCTGACGTGGGTCGTCAGCGAGTCTTCAGCGAGTTAATGACTCTTGTCAGCGGGCGGTTTAATTTCCCAAGTTGTATGTCAAGGCGGGAAGATTTCAAACCAACAAGAAGACAAGAAGTCACATGGTGGTTCAGCCAACTGAATGTTACCTTATATGGCAAAGGTACAGTTGGGACCAAAACAAGGGTTTCTCTCTTTCATACCCGTTTTGGTATAGAAGACAAAGGCTCCTGGATCAAGTACAAAGAGCCTATTAGAAGTCGACAACCACCATTCTATCACTATCATTGTAAGGCTGTGTTGCCCTAATTCATCCCCTATATAAGGAAACACAGCCGCATCATTATAGTTGTTCTTGTTAACCAGAAAGTGTGTATCACTTTATTTGTAATTGTTTAAGTTTTCCTTCTTTCCTAGACTTAGCAATTACATAGTTCATTTGTAGTCTTGTAAGACAAGTTGTAATCTCGACCATGTATTCATCGTTTAATCAATGAGACATATGACTAGACTTGCTTAGACATTTACACTTGAACTTATTCTTGTTCTTTACTTTCTGTTCTTTACTTTATTGTCTTGTTAAAACTAATTTAAGTGTGCAAATCCTGGACTGTCAATTGGTATCAGAGCCTTAGTTTCTAAGTCATTGAAACTAGATCCGTTTGCATACTTTTTCTTTCTAAACTTTCTTTTCTAAATCTTCTTTTAAAAACAAGAACATGTCTGCTGTTCCAACCCTAGTGAACACACGTGACTTCGGTTACGTATCTGTCCCTCCAAGATTCGAGCCCGATGACTTTGGGTCTTGGAAGGAAAGAATGTTACTACATATAGTGGGTGTGGAACCCTATCTTATGTCTTTACTGACCGTCGGTCCTTATATTCCAACTCTGGTTCAAAGAACACCAGGAGCAACTGTTGATGCTCCTGAGATTGTGATTGACATTGTCAAACCAGAAGTTCAATGGACTGACGATGAAAGGAGACTTGTTAATCTTGATGCAAGGCTCAAAAACATGATTGTCAGCACTCTTCCCACTGACCTCATGAAAGTGGTGATTAGATATCCCTCTTCAAAGGAAGTTTGGGATAGATTGGTTAGCATGCATGAAGGCTCTGCTGCTACCATTGCCACTAAAAAGATAGACTTGAAAAGAGCCTATGAAAATTTCTTTTCCCTTCCCAACGAAGGTCTAAATGGTTCATATACCCGATTTAAAGGGTTGCTGAACGACATGACCACTGTTGGTATTTCTCATGACGATTTTGAAGTCTGCCACAAATTTCTTGATAGTTTACCTATCAAGTGGCAAGGACTGAGACAAATCCTCAGAACCACTGAGCGACTCAATGGCCTTAACCTTGAGTCTCTCTTTGGCATGCTCCAGTTCGAAGAAAGAGCTCTTGCTCAGAATCTTAGAGCTGCCGCTGATGCACAGCATCGTGCGGGTCCCTCTTCTTCTTCTGCTTCCTCCTCTTCTCATTGTGCCCTCGACCCTGCCCTTATCTCGTGCGGGTCCCTCTTCTTCTGCTTCCTCCTCTTCTCATTGTGCCCTCGACCCGTTGGCCCTTATTTCTGCTGAGCCCAGTAATCTCAATACTGGTGCCAGCTCTTCTTTTCTTCCACAACCTATTCAATCTCTTGTTGATGATCTTGATGCTGAAGAGAAACAAGAGATGTTCAGCGACTTCATGGATTTTGCCTTAGTCGCTGGCAAGAAATACTCCCGAAAATGGAACAACCGTAGGTCGGTTGCTCCATACAAGCCTCCTGTTGACAAAGCTCAAGAGGAGTGCTGGAGATGTGGCAGAAAAGGCCACTACCAAAAGGATTGCAGAGTTGCCTTACCAACTCCTGCAGCTCCTAAAACTAACCTTAACCCTTCTAAACCTGCTGATGAGTACAGGAATAAATACTATCAGCTGAAGGCCAAGGTTGCTGAAATGGAGGAGGCCAAAACACCAGCAAAAGGGCTGGTTGCTGAAGAGCACGACTGGGCTGAATCAGATGATTCAGACAGTGAAGAATATGTTGACGCCATGTGCCTTATGGCGCTCACTGATGGAGATGCTTTGACAAGAGATCAAGTCTCCTCAAGTCAGTGGGTAAACGTCACCATTAAAAAGGTTTGTGCTCACTCCTCTGCTTCTGAAGAAGATAAATCAAAAATCTTCGAATCTCTTCTTTGTGACTTTCAGTTCGTTGAATCTATACGAGCTGACGTCCAATCTAAACTTGACTCTACTTCTTTGGAGTTAAGTGAAAAATCTGAAAGACTCAATGAGTTGAGGAATGTTCATGTTGAACTCCAATCTCATGAGTTGTTGGCCCAAAAGGTTCAAATTGAGAACGAAAAACTCAAGCTTGAAGTGGCCAACCTTAAGAAGATTGTGACCTCCTGGTCAAAAGCTTCTAGGTTTCACCATCAGTGCCTGAATGAACAAGTCCCTGCTCAAGTTCAGGCAGTAATAGGTGGTGACTTTAATGCTGCTGCCTCTATTTCTGACTTGTTCAGCGATGAGGTTAAGCCTGATTATTCTATTCCTCCATCTGCTGTCATCTCTCCTGAAGAGATGAAGAAATGGTATTTTGTTAGGGGTAACAATTACCATAATGAAATGGATGCTGGTACTACCACTTCTACTACCAGCAACCCATCCAATGCTGAGGAAAATAGTACTAGCTCCCCAGCTAGCACCAGCAACCCCTTTCCTCATCTTCCCATTATTGGCATGATGCCAAATGAAGGAAGAGTGCAATACTCTTCCAGGGAATCCTTTGAAGGGGATATTGGAAGTGATGGTTTTAAACCCATCGCTCCTCAGCAGCTCACGTTCATACCTTCTGAACCCTTCAGAAGAAGAAGCAAGGTTGCTGTCCCTTATGACTATAGCACGCCTCAGCGAGCAAATCCAGTCAGTCAGCAACCTCAACCCATTGCTCAACCCACTTCTTCATCTTCTCAGCAAGCTACTAACCTTGCTGACAGCAATACTGTGCTGGATGAACGTGTCATGAAAAGACGCGTCAAGTTTGCTGACGCCAGATATGTTCATCTTTTCAGCAAGGCCCAATCTGCTGATGAACAAGTTCACCAGCAGGCGCCTCAATCTATGCCTACCCTTACTTTAAGACATAAAACTCCTCAAAAGGAGAGAATGTCTAACTCACAAAATAGGCCAACTACTCCTCAAAGAGGACACTTGCCTCACCAGCAAGTAAGGCCTATCACTCCTCAAAGAGGACACTTGCCTCACCAGCAAGTAAGGCCTACCACTCCTCAAAGAGGACACTTGCCTCACCAGCAAGTAAGGCCTATCACTCCTCAAAGAGGACACTTGCCTCACCAGCAAGTAAGGCCTATCACTCCTCAAAGAGGACACTTGCCTCACCAGCAAGTAAGGCCTATCACTCCTCAAAGAGGACACTTGCCTCACCAGCAAGTAAGGCCTATCACTCCTCAAAGAGGACACTTGCCTCACCAGCAAGTAAGGCCTATCACTCCTCAAAGAGGACACTTGCCTCACCAGCAAGTAAGGCCTATCACTCCTCAAAGAGGACACTTGCCTCATCAGCAAGTAAGGCCTATCACTCCTCAAAGAGGACACTTGCCTCACCAGCAAGTAAGGCCTATCACTCCTCAAAGAGGACACTTGCCTCACCAGCAAGTAAGGCCTATCACTCCTCAAAGAGGACACTTGCCTCACCAGCAAGTAAGGCCTATCACTCCTCAAAGAGGACACTTGCCTCACCAGCAAGTAAGGCCTATCACTCCTCAAAGAGGACACTTGCCTCATCAGCAAGTGAGGTCCACTACCCCAAATAGGCAGTACTTGCCTCATAGGCAAATGAGGTCTGCTACTCCCTATCAGCAACCTAGATCGGTCACTCCCAAAAGAGTGCACCCATCTCAGCAGGGTCCTTCTTCCTCCTCTCACCCTGCTGTCCATCTAGCATGGAGTATGGTTAAGGGATCAAAAAATCCCTCTACTTCTCTATCAGAGGACCCAAAAGGAAAGTCCATTCTGGGTCCTGCTCCCAAGATGCTTCAGCTTCCACAAAAGCATAAGCAAAAGCCTAAGCCTAAGAAAAAGGCATCCTCCTCTGTCGACCCTAAAATTAACGAGCTGGCTCAGCAAGTTAATGATCTCTCCTCCCAACTGAAGGAATTCTTCCTTCAAAATCAAAAGGGCAGCACCTCTGCTAAAAAATGCTACAAATGTGGCAGCAGAGGTCACATTGCTTCTGATTGCGACAAATCCAGGGATGCTCCTGAAGTTGACATTCAACCAAATCCTTCAGTGGTTGCTTCCTCTTCCACTATTGTCAGCGAAAGGTCTCCTTCTGCTGATCGTATAGATAGTGGAGAATCAACCGATCTCTTTGAGGAGAACATTGCTGACTTCATAGCTGCTCAGCGAATCTTGCCTCAATCTCAAGAGATCATTACCACTGGCAGAGGTAGCATTCTGGTTGAGTATGGGAACAACAATCAAGTCAGCAACTTGACTGTTCTTGATACTGGAGCCACTATCACATCTGCTGATCAGTATCTTATAACTCCTGCTCACCATCTTGATAACTCTCCAAGTGATGAGAATACTAACCCCAGTGCTCCTCTTCCTCTCTCTACTGATGACACCGTCAACAGTGAACCCATCTTTAATCCTGCTGACATGTCTGTCAGTGAGTTCAATAGTGAACCCATCTAAATCCTTCTGTTAAATCCATGCAGGGCTCGCTAGGAAAAGGTGTGTGGTATTTGGACAGTGGCTGTTCAAAACACATGACTGGCTCAAAGACCCTGCTGGATAACTACGTAGAGGCTGCTGGCCCTACTGTAGTGTTTGGTGACAACTCCACTGGACAAACAGAAGGTTATGGTCTTCTCTCTAATGGACTCATAAAGTTCAACAAAGTCGCTTATGTCAATGGATTAAAACATAATCTCATCAGCATAAGTCAACTTTGTGATGCTGACTACAAGGTGATTCTTGATAAACATCAAGGCACTGTGGTAAACATAAACAAGGAAGTAGTCTTGGTTGCACCAAGAAAACGAGATGTATATCTAGTTGACTTCACTCCTATCAAGACTGATAGTGAGACTTGTTTCTTTGCCAAGTCGGCTGCTGAACTAAATTGGTTATGGCACAAGCGTATGTCGCATGTGAATTTCAAAACCATTAACTCTCTGGCCAGAAAGAACCTTGTTCGTGGCCTCCCTCATCTTTCATTTGAGAAGGATAGACTCTGTGGTGCTTGTGAAAAGGGTAAAAGCCACAGAGCAACCTTCAAAACCAAGCAAGCCAATTCTATCTCTGGCTGCTTTCATCTTCTTCACATGGACCTTTTTGGTCCAGTGAATGTCCAAAGTCTAAAGGGTAGCAGATACACTTTAGTAATCGTGGATGAATACTCGCGATACACTTGGACTATCTTTCTTCATTCCAAGAGTGATGCTGCTGAAGAGATTATTAATTTCATTAAGAAAATGGAAAATCTCAACAGCATAAGGGTGAAAGAACTCAGAAGCGATCATGGTACTGAGTTCAGAAACCACACTCTTGAAACATTTTGTGCTGATCAAGGGATCTCACAAAATTTCTCTTCTACTAGAACCCCTGAGCAGAATGGTGTAGCTGAAAGGAGAAATAGAACTCTCATCGAAGCTGCTCGCACCATGCTCAGTGAGTCCTCACTACCCAGCATGCTCAAAATCGTTGTCTCATTGTCAAAAGACATGACAAGATAGCGTATGAGGTATTGAAAGGAAAGGTACCTCAAATCAAATACTTCCATGTTTTTGGATGTCCTGTCTTCATCTTAAACAATAAGGATCATCTAGGAAAATTTGATCCTAAAGCTGATGATGGATACTTTCTTGGGTATTCATCCATCAGCAAGGCATTTAGAGTATTCAATACTCGCCTTCAGAAGGTTGATGAATCCATTCATGTTACGTTTGATGAAAGTTCATCAGCCCTAAAGGACATCCAATCTAATTCGTCTGAGGTTATTTTCAATGAGTTAGCTGACCCTCTCACTGAGGAAGCTGACTTATTTGTCGATGCTTCTTGCTCGCTGCCTAACGATATTCAGCATATCACAAAGGATAGTTCAGCTGATGTTGAACTAGAGCAAGTTGCTGCTCATATCTACTCGATTGAGCCAGTTGAGCCTATCATAAGATCAATCCATGCAGCATCAGCCAAACCTAGATCACTGGCTGATGACGTGCATGCTGATGACCCTACTGACGAAGAGTTTCATGATGCTTCAGCAAATGCTGAAGAAATGGAGTCTGCTGAAGACTCCGCCATCAATGATAACTCAAATCAGTCGAATGGCTCTGCTGATCACTCTCCTGAACCCATTCTTACCATTGACCTCTCTTCTTATAATGCTCCTGCTGATCCCATAGCTCCAATTTCCGCTGCCACTCAACTAGGTGTCTCAAGTGCTCCAGCACTTAAATGGACATCTAGTCATCCAGCTCACCAAGTTATTGGAGATCTTCAGCAGGGGATTATTACTCGATCAGCAACAAGAAATACATGTCTGTATGTAAACTTCTTGTCTATGATCACTCCCAAAAACATAGGAGAAGCAATCGTTGATCCTTCATGGGTCGCTGCTATGCAAGAGGAACTTACCCAGTTCCAAAGACAGCATGTCTGGTTCTTGGTTCCTTTACCTCCTGGAAAAGAACCAATTGGAACAAAATGGGTTTATCAAAATAAAATGGACGAAGATGGTGTTGTTACACGTAACAAGGCTAGGCTGGTTGCACAAGGTTACCTTCAAGAAGAAGGTGTTGACTATGATGAAACCTTTGCACCAGTGGCCAGACTGGAAGCCATACGCTTATTTTTGGCACATGCTGCTTACAAAAACTTCACTGTATATCAAATGGATGTAAAGAGTGCCTTCCTAAATGGAAAACTCGATGAGGAAGTTTATGTTGAGCAGCCACCTGGCTTTGAAGATCCAGCCAAGCCACACCATGTCTATCGTCTCTATAAGGCACTTTATGGTCTTAAACAAGCTCCCAGAGCTTGGTACGACACTCTCTCCGAATTTCTTCTCTCCAATAAGTTTCAGCGAGGATCCATTGACAGCACCCTCTTCATCTATAGAAAGGGTGCTGATGTCCTATATGTTCAGATATATGTAGATGACATCATCTTTGGTTCATCCAGCAAGAAACTTTGCTCTAAGTTCAGCTCCCTGATGTCCTCTCATTTTGAGATGAGCATGATGGGTGAGCTGACCTTCTTTCTTGGTCTACAAATTCGCCAACTCCTAAATGGGATTTTCATAAACCAAGAGAAGTACATTCGAGACATGCTGGCCAAATTCGACTTATCGAATGTGACCACTAAAGCCACCCCCATGTCTCCTCCAAACAATCTCCATGCTGACCTTGATGGTAAGCATGTGAATCCTACTCTCTATAGAGGAATGATCGGCTCGCTGATGTACCTCACAGCGAGTCGTCCTGATATCATGTTTGCTACTTGCTTATGTGCTAGATATCAAGCCTCTCCAAGGGAATCTCATCTTCTCGCTGTCAAGCGAATCTTCAAATACATTAGGTACCACTTCATTCGTGACCATGTCATGAAAGGGGATGTGGAAATCTATTTCATACCCACTGATGACCAACTTGCTGATATCTTTACCAAACCTTTAGATCAAACAAGATTTAAATATTTGGTCAGCAAGTTGGGAATGCTGAATGGTGAATCAGCAACATGATGTGTCATGTCTGCTGATGCTTCAACTTATCTCTCAAGTTGAAAAATGATATTAAGGTCAGTGATCTTAAGGACTAATTTTTTTTTAACCATGTTTAAAGGTATATTACTTGCTGAACATCAAGCAATGGAGAGCTAGTCTTCATCTAGTCCAGCAGCAAACGGCTGCTGGTAAAGACTAACCAAATCCGTTAATCCCTGTTGCTTTGGGAAAAAGCAAACAAAAGCAATAGAGGGCTAAAAGCCTCTATCTAGTCCAGCAGCAAACGGCTGCTGGTAAAGACTAACCAAATCCGTTAATCCCTGTTGCTTTGGGAAAAAGCAAACAAAAGCAATAGAGGGCTAAAAGCCTCTATCTAGTCCAGCAGCAAACGGCTGCTGGTAAAGACTAACCAAATCCGTTAATCCCTGTTGCTTTGGGAAAAAGCAAACAAAAGCAATAGAGGGCTAAAAGCCTCTATCTAGTCCAGCAGCAAACGGCTGCTGGTAAAGACTAACCAAATCCGTTAATCCCTGTTGCTTTGGGAAAAAGCAAACAAAAGCAATAGAGGGCTAAAAGCCTCTATCTAGTCCAGCAGCAAACGGCTGCTGGTAAAGACTAACCAAATCGTTAATCCTTGGGTCGCTGCCATGCAAGAGGAACTTACCCAGTTCCAAAGACAGCATGTCTGGTTCTTGGTTCCTTTACCTCCTGGAAAAGAACCAATTGGAACAAAATGGGTTTATCAAAATAAAATGGACGAAGATGGTGTTGTTACACGTAACAAGGCTAGGCTGGTTGCACAAGGTTACCTTCAAGAAGAAGGTGTTGACTATGATGAAACCTTTGCACCAGTGGCCAGACTGGAAGCCATACGCTTATTTTTGGCACATGCTGCTTACAAAAACTTCACTGTATATCAAATGGATGTAAAGAGTGCCTTCCTAAATGGAAAACTCGATGAGGAAGTTTATGTTGAGCAGCCACCTGGCTTTGAAGATCCAGCCAAGCCACACCATGTCTATCGTCTCTATAAGGCACTTTATGGTCTTAAACAAGCTCCCAGAGCTTGGTACGACACTCTCTCCGAATTTCTTCTCTCCAATAAGTTTCAGCGAGGATCCATTGACAGCACCCTCTTCATCTATAGAAAGGGTGCTGATGTCCTATATGTTCAGATATATGTAGATGACATCATCTTTGGTTCATCCAGCAAGAAACTTTGCTCTAAGTTCAGCTCCCTGATGTCCTCTCATTTTGAGATGAGCATGATGGGTGAGCTGACCTTCTTTCTTGGTCTACAAATTCGCCAACTCCTAAATGGGATATTCATAAACCAAGAGAAGTACATTCGAGACATGCTGGCCAAATTCGACTTATCGAATGTGACCACTAAAGCCACCCCCATGTCTCCTCCAAACAATCTCCATGCTGACCTTGATGGTAAGCATGTGAATCCTACTCTCTATAGAGGAATGATCGGCTCGCTGATGTACCTCACAGCGAGTCGTCCTGATATCATGTTTGCTACTTGCTTATGTGCTAGATATCAAGCCTCTCCAAGGGAATCTCATCTTCTCGCTGTCAAGCGAATCTTCAAATACCTAAAAGGTACACCCACACTGGGTCTCTGGTATCCCAAAGACTCCAGTTTTGACCTTGTTGCATATTCTGACTCTGACTATGCTGGATGCATGTTAGATAGGAAAAGCACCAGTGGTGGATGTCAACTGTTGGGGGGGAAGCTGACTAGTTGGTCTAGTAAGAAACAGCATACAGTTTCCATCTCCACTGCTGAAGCAGAATATGTATCAGCAGCGAGTTGTTGTGCACAAGTCCTCTGGATGAAAAATCAACTCGCTGACTATGACTTAGAATTCTCTAAGATCCCCATTATGTGTGACAATACAAGTGCAATTGCTATCACACATAATCCTGTTCAGCATTCTAAGACCAAACACATTGATATCAGGTACCACTTCATTCGTGACCATGTCATGAAAGGGGATGTGGAAATCTATTTCATACCCACTGATGACCAACTTGCTGATATCTTTACCAAACCTTTAGATCAAACAAGATTTAAATATTTGGTCAGCAAGTTGGGAATGCTGAATGGTGAATCAGCAACATGATGTGTCATGTCTGCTGATGCTTCAACTTATCTCTCAAGTTGAAAAATGATATTAAGGTCAGTGATCTTAAGGACTAATTTTTTTTTAACTTGGTCAGTGGATATATTTAGATCTCAACTATTCAGTTAGGTGAGCATATCCACTAAGTAATCTTGTTAATATTCTAACAAGAAGTTCAAACGGTTACCTCGATTCTCTCCCTAATGGGCAACTTGTACACTGTATACGCCGTAACTACTTGAGTACTTTTAAAATTGTGGTACAAGTTGTCACATCAAAACTTTTTTATACGTTACTCTCATACGTATAATTAAATGTATTCTCTCTAAATAAAATTATTTTTCTCGTACTGTCATTGGTACGAAATAATTTTCTTTATATATATTACGTATGAAAGTGGGTCCATGACGATTCGTATGAACAGTTATGGGTCCCATATCCATACCATATATATGTAAACCTTCTCCCTTTACCATCTTTCACGTTCATTTTTCTTTCTCATCCTCTCCTAAATCTCTCAATACTTCAAATATCTTTTCCATTTTCTTTCAATCTTTTCATCTTCTCTACTTCATATCTCATCCTCCTTCCTATTATCTTGATATAAAATGGCCTCTCATTCTGATCAAACTCCAGAAAACATTCCCTCTTATCTCACTTCTGAAGTCTTCGATAATGAAGGCATTCCTCCTTCTAACCAAGTCTCTTTTCAAGCCCAGAAACTAACTGTCAAAGCAAACAATTACTTGGGATCTGAAGAAATCCCTTCTAAAGTCAAAGGATATTATTCTATGCTGGACTTCATCAAAGGATGTCCAGTTAGAAGGGCAATATATAAAAATCCCCATGAGATGTGTCTTCATCTCTTAAGGGAATTCTGGTGGACGTGTAACTATGATGTGTCAAGCAGTACCATTAAAGGCACAGTCATGAAAGGTAAACACACCATCACCATCTCTGCTGATCTTCTAAGAGATGTACTCAGGCTTCCTAAACAATCCATGACAAGCCCTTTGTTGATTTGGTCCCTACCTCTGTATGGAAAGAATGGTTGTTAACCATTGGGTATGGGACAAACATGGTACCAGCCCTTCCTGTTCACAGCAATCCTCAAAAGAAGTATATTCCAGGTGTATGGAGGTTGCTGTTCACACATGTCATTCAGTGCCTCGGTGGGAACAGTGGATCCTTTGATCAAGCCACTGCTGCCCATGAAGAAGGTTGCTGGGGGAAGAGGTTATTGAAGAAGCGGTTGTTATTGTTGATGCTGAAAAAGAGGTTATTGATGTTGATAAAGTTGTCACTGAAGAAGAGGTTATTGAAGAAGCGGTTGTTGATTGTTGATGCTGAAAAAGAGGTTATTGAAGAAGCGGTTGTTGATTGTTGATCTGAAAAAGAGGTTATTGAAAGTGTTGATTGTTGTCTGAAGAAGAGGTTATTGAAGAAGCGGTTGTTGATTGTTGATCTGAAAAAGAGGTTATTGATGTTGATGTTGTCTGAAGAAGAGGTTATTGAAGAAGCGGTTGTTGATTGTTGATCTGAAAAAGAGGTTATTGATGTTGATTGTTGTCTGAAGAAGAGGTTATTGAAGAAGCGGTTGTTGATTGTTGATGCTGAAAAAGAGGTTATTGATGTTGATTGTTGCTGAAGAAGAGGTTATTGAAGAAGCGGTTGTTGATGTTGCTGAAAAAGAGGTTATTGAAGAAGCGTTGTTGATTGTTGTCTGAAAAGAGGTTATTGAAGAGGGTTGTTGATTGTTGCTGAAAAAGAGGTTATTGAAGAAGCGGTTGTTGATTGTTGATGCTGAAAAAGAGGTTATTGAAGAGGGTTGTTGATTGTTGTCTGAAAAAGAGGTTATTGAAGAGTTGTTGATTGTTGACTGAAGAAAGAGGTTATTGAAAAGCGGTTGTTGATTGTTGCTGAAAAGAGGTTATTGAAGAAGCGGTTGTTGATTGTTGATGCTGAAAAAGAGGTTATTGAAGAAGCGGTTGTTGATTGTTGATCTGAAAAAGAGGTTATTGAAGAAGCGGTTGTTGATTGTTGATCTGAAAAAGAGGTTATTGAAAGTGTTGATGTTGACTGAAGAAGAGGTTATTGAAGAAGCGGTTGTTATTGTTGATGCTGAAAAAGAGGTTATTGATGTTGATAAAGTTGTCTGAAGAAGAGGTTATTGAAGAAGCGGTTGTTATTGTTGATGCTGAAAAAGAGGTTATTGATGTTGATGTTGTCACTGAAGAAGAGGTTATTGAAGAAGCGGTTGTTGATTGTTGATGCTGAAAAAGAGGTTATTGATGTTGATGTTGTCACTGAAGAAGCTAGTATTGAAAAGCGGTTGTTGATTGTTGATCTGAAAAAGAGGTTATTGAAGAAGCGGTTGTTGATTGTTGATGCTGAAAAAGAGGTTATTGATGTTGATGTTGTCACTGAAGAAGCTAGGTTATTGAAAAGCGGTTGTTGATTGTTGCTGAAAAAGAGGTTATTGAAGAAGCGGTTGTTGATTGTTGATCTGAAAAAGAGGTTATTGAAAGGTGTTGATGTTGTCTGAAGAAAGAGGTTATTGAAGAAGCGGTTGTTATTGTTGATGCTGAAAAAGAGGTTATTGAAGAAGCGGTTGTTGATTGTTGATGCTGAAAAAGAGGTTATTGAAGAAGCGGTTGTTGATTGTTGATCTGAAAAAGAGGTTATTGAAGAAGCGGTTGTTGATTGTTGATCTGAAAAAGAGGTTATTGAAGAAGCGGTTGTTGATTGTTGATCTGAAAAAGAGGTTATTGAAAGTTGTTGATTGTTGCTGAAGAAGAGGTTATTGAAGAAGCGGTTGTTATTGTTGATGCTGAAAAAGAGGTTATTGAAATGTTGATTGTTGACTGAAGAAGAGGTTATTGAAGAAGCGGTTGTTGATTGTTGATCTGAAAAAGAGGTTATTGAAGAGGGTTGTTGATTGTTGCTGAAAAAGAGGTTATTGAAGAAGCGGTTGTTGATTGTTGATGCTGAAAAAGAGGTTATTGAAGAGTTGTTGATTGTTGTCTGAAAAAGAGGTTATTGAAGAAGCGGTTGTTGATTGTTGATCTGAAAAAGAGGTTATTGATGTTGATGTTGTCACTGAAGAAGAGGTTATTGAAGAAGCGGTTGTTGATTGTTGATGCTGAAAAAGAGGTTATTGAAGAAGCGGTTGTTGATTGTTGATCTGAAAAAGAGGTTATTGAAAGTTGTTGATGTTGCTGAAGAAGAGGTTATTGAAGAAGCGGTTGTTGATTGTTGATGCTGAAAAAGAGGTTATTGAAGAAGCGGTTGTTGATTGTTGATCTGAAAAGAGGTTATTGAAGAGGGTTGTTGATTGTTGCTGAAAAAGAGGTTATTGAAGAAGCGGTTGTTGATTGTTGATGCTGAAAAAGAGGTTATTGAAGAGGGTTGTTGATTGTTGTCTGAAAAAGAGGTTATTGAAGAGTTGTTGATTGTTGACTGAAGAAAGAGGTTATTGAAGAAGCGGTTGTTGATTGTTGATGCTGAAAAAGAGGTTATTGATGTTGATGTTGACTGAAGAAGAGGTTATTGAAGAAGCGGTTGTTGATTGTTGATGCTGAAAAAGAGGTTATTGAAGAAGCGGTTGTTGATTGTTGATCTGAAAAAGAGGTTATTGATGTTGATAAAGTTGTCACTGAAGAAGCTAGTGATGCTGAAGTGCAGGTTGCTGGGGGAGAGGTTATTGAAGAAGCGGTTGTTATTGTTGATGCTGAAAAAGAGGTTATTGATGTTGATAAAGTTGTCACTGAAGAAGCTAGTGATGATGAAAGTGACTATGAGTTGGGTGGCATTGTGGCAGAAGATTTTCAACTTGATCTTGATAGTCACGCTGAAGAAGATGCCAGTGACATGGATGTAAATGCAAATGATGATGAAATGGTGGTTGTTAGTGAAGTTCCCCCTGCTGGTGCTGAGGGGGAGACTGAAAAAGAAGCAAGTATGGAAGTTCCCCCTGCTGGTGTTGAGGGGGAGACTGAAAAAGAAACAAGTATTGAAGCTCCCCCAGCTGATATTGAGGGGGAGCAACAAATTGTAGATGCTGCTGAAGAGCGTAGTGACCAAGAGACGGTCAGAGCTTCATGGGAAGCTGGATTTGCTGAGAGAATGGCCGAAGATAGGTCAAGGGAAATGTTGCCAATCTTTCACAGCATATATCTGGCAAATGCTGAAATAACCCCTCTCTCTGACACTCGCCGAAGACAGCTTATTGATTCTGGTTTCTTCAAACCTCCCACTGCTGATCAACTCTCTGTACAATCCTCAGCAGGCCATCAGCATCAACTGATTGATGTATTGGCACTAACTGCTGATGGAAGAACTCAAGATGATGCTATCAAAGAGCTGGATAGAATCAAACAAAATGAAGAGAATGAGAAGAAGAATCTTGAGTTTATAAGACAGCTACCTTTACTTGAAAAGGATCAGCTTGATGATGAGCAAAGAATGTTGCTAAAATCAAGTGGTGCTGAAGCTCTTTACAGGCAGAAACACAAGGATGTTGAGAAGCAGCTTACTGAAAAAAGAGCCAAGTTTGAGGGGGAGACTGAAAAAGAAACAAGTATTGAAGCTCCCCCAGCTGATATTGAGGGGGAGCAACAAATTGTAGATGCTGCTGAAGAGCGTAGTGACCAAGAGACGGTCAGAGCTTCATGGGAAGCTGGATTTGCTGAGAGAATGGCCGAAGATAGGTCAAGGGAAATGTTGCCAATCTTTCACAGCATATATCTGGCAAATGCTGAAATAACCCCTCTCTCTGACACTCGCCGAAGACAGCTTATTGATTCTGGTTTCTTCAAACCTCCCACTGCTGATCAACTCTCTGTACAATCCTCAGCAGGCCATCAGCATCAACTGATTGATGTATTGGCACTAACTGCTGATGGAAGAACTCAAGATGATGCTATCAAAGAGCTGGATAGAATCAAACAAAATGAAGAGAATGAGAAGAAGAATCTTGAGTTTATAAGACAGCTACCTTTACTTGAAAAGGATCAGCTTGATGATGAGCAAAGAATGTTGCTAAAATCAAGTGGTGCTGAAGCTCTTTACAGGCAGAAACACAAGGATGTTGAGAAGCAGCTTACTGAAAAAAGAGCCAAGTTTGAGGGGGAGACTGAAAAAGAAACAAGTATTGAAGCTCCCCCAGCTGATATTGAGGGGGAGCAACAAATTGTAGATGCTGCTGAAGAGCGTAGTGACCAAGAGACGGTCAGAGCTTCATGGGAAGCTGGATTTGCTGAGAGAATGGCCGAAGATAGGTCAAGGGAAATGTTGCCAATCTTTCACAGCATATATCTGGCAAATGCTGAAATAACCCCTCTCTCTGACACTCGCCGAAGACAGCTTATTGATTCTGGTTTCTTCAAACCTCCCACTGCTGATCAACTCTCTGTACAATCCTCAGCAGGCCATCAGCATCAACTGATTGATGTATTGGCACTAACTGCTGATGGAAGAACTCAAGATGATGCTATCAAAGAGCTGGATAGAATCAAACAAAATGAAGAGAATGAGAAGAAGAATCTTGAGTTTATAAGACAGCTACCTTTACTTGAAAAGGATCAGCTTGATGATGAGCAAAGAATGTTGCTAAAATCAAGTGGTGCTGAAGCTCTTTACAGGCAGAAACACAAGGATGTTGAGAAGCAGCTTACTGAAAAAAGAGCCAAGTTTGAGGGGGAGAAGGCTAAATGGCTTAAGTTGATGGAGGATAGAAAGAGGCCTCAAAGAATTATAGCTGCTGAGGCCTTCAAAGCTGAAATGGGTCTTAAGACTAATTTAAAGATCTTGAGAGAAGGTGCTGATAAGCCAACCAAGTTGGAAGGAGTCAAACCAACAAGAAGACAAGAAGTCACATGGTGGTTCAGCCAACTGAATGTTACCTTATATGGCAAAGGTACAGTTGGGACCAAAACAAGGGTTTCTCTCTTTCATACCCGTTTTGGTATAGAAGACAAAGGCTCCTGGATCAAGTACAAAGAGCCTATTAGAAGTCGACAACCACCATTCTATCACTATCATTGTAAGGCTGTGTTGCCCTAATTCATCCCCTATATAAGGAAACACAGCCGCATCATTATAGTTGTTCTTGTTAACCAGAAAGTGTGTATCACTTTATTTGTAATTGTTTAAGTTTTCCTTCTTTCCTAGACTTAGCAATTACATAGTTCATTTGTAGTCTTGTAAGACAAGTTGTAATCTCGACCATGTATTCATCGTTTAATCAATGAGACATATGACTAGACTTGCTAGACATTTACACTTGAACTTATTCTTGTTCTTTACTTTCTGTTCTTTACTTTATTGTCTTGTTAAAACTAATTTAAGTGTGCAAATCCTGGACTGTCAAATATATATACTTATTGAAATACAAGTTGTGTTCATTTTAAAATGGTATAAGCCACTAAAAAAATCTTGGTCACGCACATGCATTATATTATTTCAAACTAGTTTATTCAACCCGCCCGATGGGCGTCATCGGTTCCTGAAAACGTTTGCGTTCATGGACGGGTGTAAAAATAAAGTAACAAACTTTTTCAAGATAACATGTAGTATTTATTTGATTCTAATAAAGAAAACAAACTAAACAAACAAAACAAAACAAAACAAAAAATTTTTATTTAATCTGATCAAAAATAAAAATAATTGAAAGAAAACAAAACAAAACAAAACAAAACAAAACAAAACAAAACAAAACAAAACAAAACAAAACAAAACAAAACAAAACAAAACAAAACAAAACAAAACAAAACAAAACAAAACAAAACAAAACAAAACAAAACAAAACAAAACAAAACAAAACAAAACAAAACAAAACAAAACAAAACAAAACAAAACAAAACAAAACAAAACAAAACAAAACAAAACAAAACAAAACAAAACAAAACAAAACAAAACAAAACAAAACAAAACAAAACAAAACAAAACAAAACAAAACAAAACAAAACAAAACAAAACAAAACAAAACAAAACAAAACAAAACAAAACAAAACAAAACAAAACAAAACAAAACAAAACAAAACAAAACAAAACAAAACAAAACAAAACAAAACAAAACAAAACAAAACAAAACAAAACAAAACAAAACAAAACAAAACAAAACAAAACAAAACAAAACAAAACAAAACAAAACAAAACAAAACAAAACAAAACAAAACAAAACAAAACAAAACAAAACAAAACAAAACAAAACAAAACAAAACAAAACAAAACAAAACAAAACAAAACAAAACAAAACAAAACAAAACAAAACAAAACAAAACAAAACAAAACAAAACAAAACAAAACAAAACAAAACAAAACAAAACAAAACAAAACAAAACAAAACAAAACAAAACAAAACAAAACAAAACAAAACAAAACAAAACAAAACAAAACAAAACAAAACAAAACAAAACAAAACAAAACAAAACAAAACAAAACAAAACAAAACAAAACAAAACAAAACAAAACAAAACAAAACAAAACAAAACAAAACAAAACAAAACAAAACAAAACAAAACAAAACAAAACAAAACAAAACAAAACAAAACAAAACAAAACAAAACAAAACAAAACAAAACAAAACAAAACAAAACAAAACAAAACAAAACAAAACAAAACAAAACAAAACAAAACAAAACAAAACAAAACAAAACAAAACAAAACAAAACAAAACAAAACAAAACAAAACAAAACAAAACAAAACAAAACAAAACAAAACAAAACAAAACAAAACAAAACAAAACAAAACAAAACAAAACAAAACAAAACAAAACAAAACAAAACAAAACAAAACAAAACAAAACAAAACAAAACAAAACAAAACAAAACAAAACAAAACAAAACAAAACAAAACAAAACAAAACAAAACAAAACAAAACAAAACAAAACAAAACAAAACAAAACAAAACAAAACAAAACAAAACAAAACAAAACAAAACAAAACAAAACAAAACAAAACAAAACAAAACAAAACAAAACAAAACAAAACAAAACAAAACAAAACAAAACAAAACAAAACAAAACAAAACAAAACAAAACAAAACAAAACAAAACAAAACAAAACAAAACAAAACAAAACAAAACAAAACAAAACAAAACAAAACAAAACAAAACAAAACAAAACAAAACAAACAAAAAAAAAATAACAAAACAAAACAAAAAAACAAAAAAATACAAAATGTCAAAACAAAAAAAAAACAAAAAGCTAAACCACAAAACAAAACAAAACAAAAACATTAGAAAATATTCATAAAAAAACCTAAGAATAAAATTATCTAACAAAAAGTAAACCAAAAATATTTTTTTTAAAATTGTTTAAACACAAACAATTAAATCAAATTACATATTTAAAACTAAAACTTTATATAATAGCTTAATTAAATGTAAAACTTCAGGGTTATACATGTAAAATTAGGAGGGACTAAAATGAATCTTTAAAAATCTAAAGCAAAACGAAGAAAAACATAAGATAATAAACACTGAAAATCCATTTTCCTTTTTAATCGCAATACTACAACCACACCATCATAATTATGTTTACTCCAAAAATTTGGTAAAAAAGGATACCGGAATAACTGAAATGTTACAAAATTCGAAAAAATTTATGTGAGACAAAAAAAAAACTGAAAATCCATTTTCCTTTTTAATCGCAATACTACAACCACACCATCATAATTATGTTTACTCCAAAAATTTGGTAAAAAAGGATACCGGAATAACTGAAATGTTACAAAATTCGAAAAAATTTATGTGAGACAAAAAATTTAAAAACAAAATTGTTACAAAAGTTCTAAAAAAATAAAGTAACAAACTTTTTCAAGATAACATGTAGTATTTATTTGATTCTAATAAAGTAACTGTTTATGAAAACTAAACATAAGATAAAAAACATTGGAAAATCCATTTTCCTTTTTAATCGCAATACTACAACCACACCATCATAATTATGTTTACTCCAAAAAATCATGATTTGGTAAAAAAGGATACCGGAATAACTGAAATGTTACAAAATTCGAAAAAATTTATGTGAGACAAAAAAAAAACTGTTCACATCCATTCCTTTATTAACGTGCTAGTATTATTCTTAATAATGCCTCCTTAAATATGGGTTTGTCTATATATATAGTTATTATAGATATATATTACTTGCCTTTATAAAAGAGAAACAAAAGCTAACTACTTAAATATCATGTATATCTATATTTGTTCGTGTATGATGTATTAACAAACTTAATAGTCTCTCTTCTTTTTTTTTAGAAACTCAAATTTAACAAAAGTGTAAAAAACTTTGTTTTCAACACTGAAAAAAAGAGGGCAAGGCAAACCTGCATAAGAATTAGGTTTTTTTTACATATGTACTGTATATGAATATAAACATATGTTGTACTTACTCCTCGTACTTTTTATGCAGTCTCACAAGGCAAAGAAAGAGGCAAAATTAGCTTATCAGGCTGAGCAGGAATCTGCCAAGAAATCCAAAGAGCTAAAGGTAATAGTTAATACGTGGCAAAGTGTGTGGTTCGAGTTAGATAATTAAAGTGGGTTCAGGTTAATAAGGGGTTGGTTGGTTTAGGCTCTGTTTACATCTCTTGATTTTCATGAACAACAAATCGAATAAGATAGTCTTGACTCAAGTTATTATTTGTGAAAATAAAAGCTATAACACTATGATACATAATTTGTATTAAAGTAATGACGCACTGATAATAAAGAAAATAATGACTAATAGTAATACTTCAATAGATAGGAACCCTGTATTATTATTAGTCATTAGTTTTATTTATTTATCAGTACGTCATTACTTTAATACATATTCTTTATCATAGTGTTATAGCTTTTATTTTCACAAACAATAACTCTAATGAGTCAAGATTATCTTATTCGATTTGATGTTCATGAAAATCAAGGGATGTACACAAAGCCTGAACCAACAAACCCTTTGTTGACCTAAACCCACTTTAATTATCTAACCCAAACCACCCACTTTGCCACATATTAACTATTACCTTCGGCTTTTTGGATTCCTTGACAAATTTCTACTCAGCCTGATAAGCCAATTTCTCCCCTTTCTTTGCCTTGTGAAACTGCATATAAAGTATGAATAGTAAGTACAACATATGTTTATATTCATATACATATGTAAAAAACCTACTCACAATGTAGATGTTGCCTTGCCCTTTTATTTTGCAGTGTTGATAACAAAGTTCTTTACATTTTTGTTAAATTTGAGTTTCTGCAAAACAATACGATTAAGTGTGTTAATGCATCATACATTAACGGATATAGATATACATGATTGTTGAAGTGTTAATACATATTACTACCTACTTGAAAAGATTTCGGTTAACAATAAAATGCAACTCAATTAAGCATAGAATGACATGTAAGGTACAAGCAGCATACACCGAGCCTGGACCGTAGACTCCAGTTTAAAATACTTACTTACTCTATTATGTAAATTACACCACCACTTTTCAAGAATCTACATACTAACCGGTTGCTTATAACTTGGCATTAATTTATAAATCTATATGTTTCTTCTTGACACAAATCGAATCCAATCTCCTGCATTCATTATGTATAGTATATTGATTACTTATTATATTTATCTTTATGTTTATACAAAAGCCTATAAAGTCACTAAAGCTAGCATACAATCATCTTCTTTATAAGTATACTGCAACGTTCAATTTAACATGACCAACTACGTGCAACTTGGAGCAACTTTTATTTTCAACTATTTACTTCATGTATAACAAATTCAAAAATAAAAAATCAAACTACATTCTGCTTAACATACTTGAATCTCCGTAACTCATGTTAACTAGTACAATAAGCATGGTACGTACTATCAAAAACCTATAAAGTCATTAAAGCTAGCATAGAATCATCTTCTTTATAAGTATACTGCAACTTTCAATTTGCTACCTTTACCCACCATTTAAATGAGATTTACGAGATTTATTATTCTGAGATCACCAATTTTAACAAACAAAACATGGAACTATTAACCATGGAATGCGTATGTTCTGTTTATGAAATATGAACAGATATATATACTATGGGATTATGGCACCAAAGTGTAAGAAACTATTCCATTTTGTCTATGTTATGTAGTGTACTATACATTTGTCTATGTCATGTAAGAAACTTATTATTTTGGTCAAAAGCATGTAAGCCACCGGTTCCAGCTTACATGTACCAGTTAATCCACATTTTTTTTAATAAGTCCCCACTAAAATGCCCCTCATCTTCACCCACCTTTTTTATCCCCCTCTCTCTAAAACGTTCATTCATTTCTAGGGTTTGAGTTACCAAATTGGATCAACTCAAATAAAAAATGGGGATCCCGGTTTCTGATCCGGGCGAGTCAACTCAGTCGCAGCAACCACCCGATTTCGACGAGTTTCAAAAGCAAGCTTCATTGATGACGACGTGTACACTATTATGGAAAGAATTATCAGATCATTTTGTATCACTAGAGCAAACCTTGATGAAGAAATCAGATATTATCAAATCCAAAATCCAAACACTCGAATCCGAAACCAACGCATCTCTAGACGCCCTCCAACACCGCGAATCCACCATCGAGAAATCCGTTTCTCTCGCAATGCGAAAAGTGGAAGACGCGTTACAAGCTGTTGTTGGTATAGAAGTCGCCGCCACTGAAAAAGTCAGTAATGATGGCGGCTGTAATGATGATAATAATGAGGAAGATGAAGAATAAATGAAAAGGTTGTGTGTGAAATTGGATTGGGTTGGATTTTGGGGGTTTATATGTGGAAAGAAGAAGGAAATGGATGTAATGAGGGTGAAAGTGCCAATGGCGTTAAGCGAATGTGTGGATCCTGCAATGTTTGTATCAGAGGCGATATCGGAGGTTTTTCCGGTAGATAAGAGGGAAGTGGAGAATGGGAATGATTTGGGATGGGCTTGCATTTTGATGCTTGAAAGTTTGGTGTCGGTGATGGTGGATCCGGTGATCGGGTAATCGAGGGTGTTTGTGACACCGAAAGTGTGTGTTTATATGTGTATATATGTATTAATATAAGGTAAAATGAATATATAAATAACTAATATATTTAGTCAATGCCACGTCAGACTTTTTTAAACAAAAGTGGAATTGGTAACCGGCTAAGTTTGAAACTGGTAATCGCTTACATGCTTTTGACCAAAATAATAAGTTTCTTACATGACATAGACAAATGTATAGTACACTACATAACATAAACAAAATGGAATAGTTTCTTACACTTTGGTGCCATAATCCCTATATACTATACATGCTTATGATGAATGAAAGTTGTTATGAAGATTTAACTGGATTTTGTAAGATTTATAGAAATGATGGAATATGTGTAATAAAATATTTTGAGATATTAAGCTTGACGAGGAAGAAGGACGCCGGAGAAGAAGAAGAAGAATAAAAATAAGATGAAAAGTGTGTGATAAACACTAGTTTTACGTATAAGGAAGAAGAAGAATAAGATAAATAGAAAGAAATATGAGATAGAGAATATGTGGCTACTGTCATTCCTCATCTCCAAAACGATATATCTTTAATTTTCAATATGTATCCTTTAAGTTTATAGCATGACAATTCCATCAACTCTTTCTTTTGACTTTCATATTATTTAGCTGTAATTCCTCATATACCTTTTTACAAATGGGGTTTTCAAATAAAAAAATGAAAACTTTAATAGAGATTTATTTTTATTGCATTACATTATTACATTACACATTACATCACATTACACATTACATTACACAATAATATTAAAGGTGAAGCCAATTAATAGTGTCACCGTTCACGTGACTCTGTTCTACTAGTTGATCTTACATCTCGCATCATTATTAGGATTTTATCATATCGGATCTTGTTTGAATTTTACTTTCGATTTTTTATTTTGTCTTTTTCAGTTTTTTTGATTTTGTGCTCTCATTTAATATATTGGGCGGTCTGTTCTATTGGTTCATCTTACACCCCGCATCGTTATTCGAATTTTTCTATATCAGATCCCATTTTAGTCTTTTTCTTTCGGTTTTTCTTGTTTTTTTTTCTTTTTTATTCTCAACTATTATATTAGAAACTTTTATTCTAACATTTTGTTTTTCATTGTTTTTTGAGTTTTGTTTTTTTAAATAAAAAAAAACAAATGCAAATGCGTTTTTGGTATTAATATATTAGAAACTTGGGAAAAATCCATAATAAGGGAACTAATGAGGTAGGGAGTAAATCCCTAACCTAATTTATATAGAGAAGGAAGGGAGCAAGAGAGAAGGAAGGGAGCTAGAGAGAAGGAAGGGAGCAAGAGAGAAGGAAGGGAGCTAGAGAGAAGGAAGGGAGTAGAGAGAAGGAAGGGCAAGAGAGAAGGAAGGGAGCTAGAGAGAAGGAAGGGAGTAGAGAGAATGATGGGAGCAAGAGAGAAGGAAGGGAGCTAGCGAGAAGGAAGGAAGTAGAGAGAAGGAAGGGAGCAAGAGAGAAGGAGGGAGCTAGAGAGAAGGAAGGGAGTAGAGAGAAGGAAGGGAGTAGAGAGAAGGAAGGGAGCAAGAGAGAAGGAAGAGTCATATATATTTATGACGAGAGCAACAAGGGGGCGAGAGGTGCTTATAGTGGGACCCGGCCGAGAGGTGTCTTGGATGGGAGGAAGCCGAGAGCTCCTTAAAGAAGAGAGTAAAGAAAATGAGTCCCAGCCGAGAGTGAATGCTTGGATGGGAGTAGATCAAGAGCTATGAGCATAGGGGTCCACTTGACGAGAGCTCACCTCGGGGAGGAGAGAGAAACAAGAGGTGCTTGTCAAGAGGTCACCAAGGGTTACACTTGAAGGAAGTGTACCGAGAGGTGGATCCTAAACTATATATATATAAATAAATCGAGAGCTACAAGATAGTGGAGAGAAGGGAGGGAGCTAGAGAGAAGGAAGGGAGCAAGAGAGAAGGAAGGGAGGTAGAGAGAAGGAAGGGAGCAAGAGAGAAGGAAGGGAGCTAGAGAGAAGGAAGGGAGCAAGAGAGAAGGAGGGAGCTAGAGAGAAGGAAGGGAGTAGAGAGAAGGAAGGGAGCAAGAGAGAAGGAAGGGAGCTAGAGAGAAGGAAGGGAGCAAGAGAGAAGGAAGGGAGCTAGAGAGAAGGAAGGGAGCAAGAGAGAAGGAAGGGAGCTAGAGAGAAGGAAGGGAGTAAGAGAGAAGGAAGGGAGCAAGAGAGAAGGGAGGGAGCTAGAGAGAAGGAAGGGAGTAGAGAGAAGGAAGGGAGCAAGAGAGAAGGAAGGGAGCAGAGAGAAGGAAGGGAGCAAGAGAGAAGGAAGGGAGCTAGAGAGAAGGAAGGGAGCAAGAGAGAAGGAAGAGTCATATATATTTATGACGAGAGCAACAAGGGGGCGAGAGGTGCTTATAGTGGGACCCGGCCGAGAGGTGTCTTGGATGGGAGGAAGCCGAGAGCTCCTTAAAGAAGAGAGTAAAGAAAATGAGTCCCAGCCGAGAGTGAATGCTTGGATGGGAGTAGATCAAGAGCTATGAGCATAGGGGTCCACTTGACGAGAGCTCACCTCGGGGAGGAGAGAGAAACAAGAGGTGCTTGTCAAGAGGTCACCAAGGGTTACACTTGAAGGAAGTGTACCGAGAGGTGGATCCTAAACTATATATATATAAATAAATCGAGAGCTACAAGATAGTGGAGAATAACTCTAGCTTACATAATATCATATATAATGACTTGAGAACACACATGCATAATATGTCTAAGGGAACTCTCATCAAGAGTTAGCTTGAGGGGGATCGAGAGTTGGATGGGCACATGTTGTCTCCTCCTCCTATACCACAACACATATCTACGTATATGTTTTCATCCCCTCTCAGGGCAATACCCATTCCACATGATACACTTATCATACAAAATCTATACAAATAATGTATGTATGATTGAATATGCAATATCTAATCATGGAATGGTTACAAAATATCCTGTTGGAGCACATTAAGTGCACAAATTGTTGTCCGATGCAATAATTCTAAAAGGCTGAGAAATTCGTACATATATGCCTTACGAACTTTAAGTTCGTAAGGCCAAGCCCATTTTGTACGAATTTGACAAGTGCAACAATTGTTGTTTTAGGTGATGGATCTAGATTGCCACCCAAGGTGAGCTTTGGATCTAGCCTTGGTTCTGGTAGTGGCAGTGTTGGTTCACTTTTCTCCACACCTTCACCTTCTATATCTCCTCTCATCTCCTTGTTTTCAACACTCCCACCCAACACTTCTCCCATCAATACACTCTCTTCACTCTCCTCTGGTCAGGGTATGATGGACTCTCTAAAAGGAATAATGACTTCCACCATGGCTAGCATGGCTAGTTCTTCCTTGGTGGGAGGTCAGGCAAGTTCATCTCAATCTGTAACCATCCAAGAAAGTCATTTGTTAGACTTGATAAAATTAGCTGCCAAGGGAACTCAACAAGTACAAGCACCACCCCCTCCTCCAACCGATTGGTTTTCTCAACTCTCTGCTGCATTAAGGCAAACTCCACCTCAGCCGACACCACAACCTCCCCCACAGCCTACAGGCATGGAGTCTATAATGAAGTTGTTGGTGGAAGAGATGAAAAGGCAAAAGCCAATTGAGCCTGTTCCTGAACCAATCAACCCGGCGAAAGAGTTATTAAAAATGTTAAAGATAGCAGCGGGGGAGGAAGTTGATGAGCAAGCGAGAGTGGCCAAGGTGCCAAAGTCAGCTACAAAGTCGAGGTTTTGTGATTGGGTGGCAAATTATGCTTTCCCGGATGGTCAAAAGGTCCCTACCATTGTTGGTACTTATGATGGTACTAGGGATCCGGAAGATCATCTGGCAATCTATGATCAGGCTGTGCTAACAGAAAAGTGGGTAGATCCCGTGGCTTGCCATTTGTTCCCAGGCACCTTACAAGGCTATGCCTTAGAATGGTTCACTAAGCTTCCAGAGAAAAGCATCAAAGACTATGCAGATTTGAAAGAAAAGTTCATAGCTCAGTTTGCTCAACAAAAGAAGCGTCAAAGAAGTCACTTGGAAGCTCACCTAATTAGACAAAGAGAAAGCGAGCCACTAAGGGATTTCATCACAAGGTATACTGAAGAATGCCAGAAGATACCCGGGCTTCCGAAAAGTCAACAAATCTCAGGCTTCACATTGGCACTGCTCCCTGGCCAACTCCAGGATGATCTAAGCAAGAGAATCCCATTGACATTTAAGGAAGCTACTGATACGGCGTTCGACTTCATTCGCTCCAAAGAGACTGCCTCTCTAGTAAGAGGTATCACAAAGAAAGATAAGTCTGGAGGAGGATTGGCTAGTGAGGAGTGGAGTCGACACGACCAAAGACGAGAAGAGCGTCGGGAGGAACGTCTGGATGAGCGTCGGGAGAAAAGGTTTGGACCATATATCAAAGATGCACCAATTGTTAACTTAATCAAATGCCCTAGGAAAATTTTGAACACTGAGATAGTGTGCGCTACTTTCAAGCCTCCCTCCCCAATGGCCTTCAAGTCCGGAAAAAAGAACATGAACAAATATTGTGAATTACATGAGGACCATGGACATGACACTAATGCATGTAGACAACTAAAGTGGGAGATCAAGAGGGCATTGGATGAAGGGAAGCTCGAGCACCTAGTCCCAGGAGCTAAGCAAGCAAAGAAGACCTTTGCATGGCAAAGGAAAGTGGTGGAGGAGGAGGATGATCCAGGAGAGCCTGAAGGCCATGTATACATGGTCCACGAATAAAACATATCCCAACCTCCCTCCTTTTAATACCATTCCTTTCCTTTCTCACTTTCTCAAGCATCTTGATTAAGCTACTTTGTCAAGAGTTATCATTTTATTTTTAAGTATTTTCATGTCATTTTACTTCAGCTATTGTTATGTTTGTTGGTCTGATCATGTATCCCAACCTTATCATTAATATCATTTTCTTTTCGAAAATAATTGATCAATAAATTGTAAAGAATATTTTGCCAATGAGGCAAGCTAAAAGGGTAATCCGAATGATAATCCCAGAAGTCAAGTGCTAAGATGGGAAGAAAGAATTCCTAGCCAGCTTCTGATACGGATCATAAAAACCCTTGGCATTTAAAACAATTTTTATCTTTCTCGCACATGAGGATAGAAACTCCTCATAAGAAAAATGATAAATAAGAATATAATATAAAATGAGCGTCTAAGCTAAGCTTGGATGGCGCTTAGAAAATTTTCATTTTTTCTCATCTACTGGATGGGAGTAGAGTGCTTCTCATTGGGAAGCAAGACACAAATAAAACAAAGTCTCACCAAGTGTGAGTCCCGAAGTGTAACAAGCCAAAACTGGGCCCGGCTGAACACTAACAAAAATTTATTCATCTTTTTATTCATCGGATAAAAAGGTAAGCACCTTCTCATCGGGAAGTGATATTTTTATTCCATCTTTTTGTTCATCGGATAAAAAGGTAAGCATTTCTCATCGGGAAGTGATATTGATGATGGGATAGCAAAGAGATTACTCAACCCACATCAAATTTACGTCTTACTCATTCATCGGATGATAAGATAAGCGTTTCTCATTGGGAAACGGCGCGCATAAAATCTATCCATCTTTTTATTCATAGAATATAAAGGTAAGCACTTTCTACCTGGAAGTGACCATCCTCGCGAGTATCAAAGTTTTTAAGACCCAGACGTGGGCAAATAGCAAATAATAAATAAACAAACAAATAAATTCAAATGCAAAGTCCTTGTCAAGAAATCCTTTGCAATTGAATTTGGGGGACTTACTTGACATAGGCAAAGCCTTAACGAAAACTATAACTTTAGATGGGTAAAGAGCCCTTTAAACTTGTATAGCCGACAAGAGGGGAAGTCCCTTCCTGGAACTCTTTCCTTCCGTCAAACCCTTCTCATCGTCGAGAAGGATATATGTTTGTTTATCCAGATAGTGAAGTAAGCACTTTCCTAGTTTTTCTCTCCTCAAATGGAAACGACAAAGAGAGTGAATGCCAACCTCTCAATATTAATTATTACACACTTAATATATATATATATCATATAGACATAATTGTGACGAGACCAAGTCGGGGATGCTTTTTGACGAGGAAATATCTTGACGAGAGTAGTTCCAGGAGGAAATAGATCGAGAGCTACTCGAAAGTCATCTTGTCGAAAGCTTGACAAAAGAGACTCTTAGCCGAGAGCTCAGCGTGAATAAAAGAGAAAGAAAAAGCGGGAGCTTCTCTTGAAGGATCTTGGTGAGAGTCCCGTCGAGAATAAAGCTTGGAGAGAATCGAGAATAGACCGAGAGTTAGTCATGCTTTGACCTAGCGAGAGCCTAACAAAAACTTTATATATAATATATATGTTTGGCGAAAGAGAGAGTCCACAGTGATTCCATTTACATACATATTGGTCGAGACTCGAGAGTTCCTTGGGAATACCCCTTGACAAAAGTTGGTCGTGAGACACTTTAGTCGGGAGTATGGCAGGAGCAAAGTTACATAATAATATTAATATTTTAATAGAAGTGAACCAGGGAGGAACTAATGGGCTAAAGCCCATCAGCAACAAAAAAAAACGGCTCTAAGGCCCACCAAGAAGGAAGCTCAGCGAGAGCTAGCCAACTGGACGAGAGCAATCTTCATAAACTTTAAGCATTTATACAATTTTATAGTATGCCGAGAGCTTTAGACAAAAAGCAATATATAATGAATGTCTCGACCTAACAAGACAAGAGAAATTGAGCCTCCGAGAGGGGCAGTCGAGAGCTAATCCATGGCCGAGAGTGAAGGCTAGCGAGAGCAGATGGAGCGAGAGGTTGGCCGAGAGTGGCTCTTGGTGGGAGTAGGTCTCGGCGGGAGTGACTCCTGGAGTGAGTTTGGACGAGAGCATGGCGAGAGATCCCTTGACGAGAGCTATATACATATAATATATGTAAACAAAAAGAGAGAAGCACAAAGTTTGTACCCTTTTTTCTTCTTGTCGTCTGATCAAAAATAAAGAGGATATACAAGAAATAAAAAGGAAGGAAGGAAAAAGATAAAGGAAGTTCAAACCCAAATTTTTGAAGGGAAAATTATACCTTTGAACTTGGGGGACTTAATGAGGTAGGGAGTAAATCCCTAACCTAATTTATATAGAGAAGGAAGGGAGCTAGAGAGAAGGAAGGGAGCTAGAGAGAAGGAAGGGAGCAAGAGAGAAGGAAGGGAGCTAGAGAGAAGGAAGGGAGCTAGAGAGAAGGAAGGGAGTAGAGAGAAGGAACGGAGCTAGAGAGAAGGAAGGGAGTAGAGAGAAGGAAGGGAGCAAGAGAGAAGGAAGGGAGCTAGAGAGAAGGAAGGGAGTAGAGAGAAGGAAGGGAGCAAGAGAGAAGGAAGGGAGCTAGAGAGAAGGAAGGGAGTAGAGAGAAGGAAGGGAGCAAGAGAGAAGGGAGGGAGCTAGAGAGAAGGAAGGGAGTAGAGAGAAGGAAGGGAGCAAGAGAGAAGGAAGGGAGCTAGAGAGAAGGAAGGGAGTAGAGAGAAGGAAGGGAGCAAGAGAGAAGGAAGGGAGCTAGAGAGAAGGAAGGGAGTAGAGAGAAGGAAGGGAGCAAGAGAGAAGGAAGAGTCATATATATTTATGACGAGAGCAACAAGGGGGCGAGAGGTGCTTATAGTGGGACCCGGCCGAGAGGTGTCTTGGATGGGAGGAAGCCGAGAGCTCCTTAAGGAAGAGAGTAAAGAAAATGAGTCCCAGCCGAGAGTGAATGCTTGGATGGGAGTAGATCAAGAGCTATGAGCATAGGGGTCCACTTGACGAGAGCTCACCTCGGGGAGGAGAGAGAAACAAGAGGTGCTTGTCAAGAGGTCACCAAGGGTTACACTTGAAGGAAGTGTACCGAGAGGTGGATCCTAAACTATATATATATAAATAAATCGAGAGCTACAAGATAGTGGAGAATAACTCTAGCTTACATAATATCATATATAATGACTTGAGAATACACATGCATAATATGTCTAAGGGAACTCTCATCAAGAGTTAGCTTGAGGGGGATCGAGAGTTGGATGGGCACATGTTGTCTCCTCCTCCTATACCACAACACATATCTACGTATATGTTTTCATCCCCTCTCAGGGCAATACCCATTCCACATGATACACTTATCATACAAAATCTATACAAATAATGTATGTATGATTGAATATGCAATATCTAATCATGGAATGGTTACAAAATATCCTTATCACTCTCGAAGGTTATATTCCTCGTACTGACATTTTGGGATTTAGAGGCCAGGCCCATATCTGACGGCCCAATATACGATGTAACCCTAATTTGTACAGCCTATAAATATCCAATCATTGGATGTCAGATTCATTCAATATTCATTCATCACAATTCACACAATCATTCATTCTTTCAATCAAAAACACATACATCCTTCTAGAGAGAGAAACCAAGAGCTTTCTCACACTAGGTTATCCTTTTATCACCTTAGGTTCGTGAAGAACTTAGTAGGTTTGCACTCTAAAGTTGAGGAGATTAAAAGGATAACACGGTTAAAAACCCATTTTGATTGAGTTCAACATCTTATGCTCAAACAGGAACATATTTACTTAAAATTCTTAATAAGGGGAACCTTTTTAGGTTTCGTCTATTAAAAGGATTTCATTTTTTAAAATTTCTCAATAAAGGTAATATCGTTAGTTTTCATCGTTAGACACCCGTTAAATGACATGTCATCATGCCATGTAATTAAAAATCCGATGTTTGACTATCCCCTGCAACTAATATCAGTCGATCATTTCAAATCTCAATAACATAAAAAAATACATACAAAGATGATGCAATTGAACTTTAACTCCTCTCACCGGCCACATCCAACCGTGACCATCTTCGGGAGCTTACATTCGACCATCGTGACTATCTCCAGCAGGCTACATCAGACCACCGTGACTATCTCTTCCCTTTCTCTATTACTGATGTCGACTACACCACCACCATATCAGACCACTCCTCTTTTCTTGTTTATTGGTAACACCGACCACAACTACCACTCCGGTAGCCTACTTCCGACAACTGTGACCACTGTCAACCATTCCAGCGGCCCAACTTGATTTCTTTCATTAATTAATTTATTAAGACCGACAACCTACTTTCGACTATTTTTTGGATGTGTTCTTCTTTTTCCTTGATAGGGTATATATTGAAGTGATTAGTTTTAGGTATTGGGACATGGAAGCCTTTGCGTTAGAGATGAAGACGGTGGAGGTGGTATTGGGTTTCGTATCGGGATTTGGGTAACTCCGTCGGCAAGGAGTGGTGGTTCATCGGAAAAAGGCGGTGGCAGCGGGCTATGGCGGGGAGTGGTGGGTAATATGGTTTTAGGGCTACCATTTTCAAATGTAGTAGATTTATAGATACATTTGATTTTGTGGGTTGATTCAAATGTATAGATACATATTTCTATATATATACTAGTGTAAATTTGTATATATATATGAACACATATATTGGGGAAGAAGACAGTAACGCCAGATCAGATATACACGTAACCATTTTAATGACGTGGCATGGTGACGTGGCACTTAACGGGTAACTAACGACGAAAACTAACGACATTACCTTTATTGAGAAATTTTTAGAAATGAAATCCTTTTAATAGACGAAACCTAAATAGGTTCCCCTTATTAGGAATTTTTAGTAAATATCTTACCTTTTTATGAATTTTTCCTTAGAAACTTTTGTTCAACATTTTCTTTTTCTTTCTTTTATGATTTTTGGTTTTCTTGAAAAAAAACTAAATGTATGTGTTCGATATTGCAAAAGCGCTTGTGAACTTGTAGTATCAGCTTTTCAACTAATATATTAAAAACTTCCATTCAATTGTTTTTTTTTTCGTTTTTTGTTTTTTGGCACATTTTAAGTATATGTATTCGATGATGTAAACTTTTCAACGCGTTTGTGGGATTGCTCTTAAATAATTATCTATTTTTTTATATCCTTGGCAGAATGGTTTTTAGTTAGACTATTGTAGGTTCAGTGCAAGTACACTAACATAACAAAACCGTATCAACATGACAATTGAAGCCACGTAACGCAACACCCGAACCCACTAGTTGAAATGATGGTTAATTATGCTGCAAAAGTAATACTATTAATAATTTAGGTTGCAATAGTAATACTATTAAGATTAACAGTAAGTATAATTGTATAAAACAATTTTGATTCTGGTTGGACTGGTCTTTGTTATCGTTGTTATATCCGTAATCGTGGGTTTGACATTTGTGAGTTCTTTTTTTTTTCTTTAGATGTAAGGCATTTGTCCCTTTGCTTCCTCTAAACTCAGAAGAATCATCGGCATTTGTATATCTGTTTTCAAAAGTAATTGTTGTATGTTCATCTTTAATTTATTCTGAGAATTGTATCATAAAAGTAATGTTTTTCCATTTCATGCTTTTTATCTATTTAAATGATACTTCTAATTCCTATAAATATTTGTTAGTATCATATTCATTCTCCATTGTCTCAACTTTGTTCGACCAAACTGTGAATGGTATGTATGACATTTTTCATTTTTTTTTTGTCGTCATTGAACAAGTTTAAAGAATAATTATAAGTTCAATACATTATTTTAGATAATTTTTTTAATTAAAAATTAATTATTTTAACTTTGTATTAATTTTATTTAGTTTAATTATTAAAATCTACTTGAAATGAAGAATTGTGTTATAATAGATACAAAGTACATAAAAGAAACATTTTTATTTCAAATTACAAACACAAATTTATTTATTTTTAAACATTTAGTGGGGATACGACATCTAAGAAACCTCACCGTATGATGGTGAAGTCTTGGCACTACTACAAAACTGAAGAATACCGACGGATTTTTCCGACGGAAAAAATTTGTCGGAAATTTCCGACAGATTACCGACGAATTTCCGACGGCATGCCATTTAATTTACATATTGGAAAATTTAGGACAGAATTCCGACAGATCAGCGACGGATCACAAATTTCGTCGGAAATCTGTCGGAATTACCCGGATAAATCCGTCGGAAATATATTTGTTTAAGAAAGTTAAATTTTATTATTATATCCATAGGGAATCTGTCGGAAATTTCCGACGGAATACCGACGGATTTTTAATCTCCGTCGGAAATATATTTATTTAAAAAAAATTCATAATATATCCGTCGGGAATCCGTCGGAAATATTTTTAAAAAATGTCAAAAAAAATTTATCCATAGGAATTTTCCAACAAATTTGCATACTTACCATGTTTTGCTATCATGTTTTGCACACTTATCATAAAATATTAAAAATATATATATTAAATTATAAATATAAATCCCGTATGTATTATATGATAAACAAAAAGAGAGTATACTTTCCAATTTAGATTATACCTTTATAATAATAAACCATTATATACTAGTTGTTATATACAAGATCCCATTTATGAATAAATGGCAAGCAAATATGATTAAATTAATGTAAAATGTGGATGTGTTTAGTATTTGTTTTACTTTTTTTATATTAAGTTATAAAGATTTTGTTTAAATGGTGACATAAAAATGAAAAAAACATAATGTATATCTAAACTTTTATTTTTCAATCTTTTTAATATAATTAGAAATCTTATATTAAAAATCATATTAATTAGAAATCTTATATTAAATTCGTACATCGTACGGGTATTAAGACTAGTTAAATATATTATATATGTAGTAATTTATTCTTTGAAATATATATTGTAAAATCACTAAAATCACTAGTTAAAAGAAGTTTACCTTAAAACATCTGTTTTTGCTAATTGTCATTTGTTTTTGACCTGACCCAGTTCGTACCTCGTTTGTTATCTCATGTGTAGATATGTGTGTATGTATGTCTCACTTAACTTTCATAAGCTTCATTTTAAGTGTTCGTCTCATCATTGGCATATTGGGCCCAATATGTTTTTCTTTCATTCGTATGGGCCTAATGGGACAAGTATGCATATAACTCGCGTATTTGGGCCTGTTGCGCCATGTGTGTTGTAACATCCCAAACTTTTCGTGTTTGACTATTTGACTTTCCCGTTAGTTAACATTAGGTTCGTTAAGTTTATGTTCCCTATATGGGATTATGTGAATTAAATGCTTATGTGTTTAATGCGAAATGATTATTATGATGTTAAGAAAAGTAATTAAAGTAACGTTATGAAAGTTAAGTGCTTGTTAGATCGTTAAGTCTCCCGGTAAGTGAATTAAGCTAAGAAAGTTAAGTTTAGAAGTTGAGGGGTCCTAAGTGTAACAATTTGGGTTGATGGCCAGGGGTTAGTGAGCAATTAGGCAGCCCTAATTGTCACAAAACTTCTGCAATTGTGTGTGAGAAAGCCCTAGCCGGTCCCCTCCCCTTCTCAAGCAAAGATTCAATCGTTTCGTGCCGTTTCGATCAAGTATTGTTTAGATCTTGAATCCCCTACGTCAAGTGCATGTAATATAGGTAAATCCTCTTTGAAATCTGATTAATTGAGTCATAGATGAGTATTCAATCCAGGCCATGGGGTTTGGGTTGGGTTAATTGATTAAACGTTTACCGATTTCATGTTATTCGGGTGATTTAATGGATGATATATGTTGCAATAGATTAAAGAATCAATTGATTGATTAAAGTCATCAAAAGTATCATTAAAAAGGTTATTATTAAGTCTCCAGGTCGGATCAAGGGTTTGGGTTCGAATGGAATTCGTTTAAAGAAGTTTAAGTTAGGGTTTTGCTGATCGGAGCCTGATATGCGGTGCATGGAATTTCCATGCGGGGCATATTCTGAATTTTTGAAAATATGCGGGGCATATGCAAAAGCATGAAATTCTCTGACTTCTGAAAACTCAAAATATGTGGCGCATATTTTGGCCATGCGGTGCATATTTGCCCAGTTTGGTACTTTTGACTTGTTTAGCTTATAGGTCGATCTTATACTCGTTCTAGGTTGTCGGGAGCACTTAGCAAGCACTATAAGATACTCTTAACTCGTTGGTAAGCTGTACCAAGGTAAGATACACTACTTTGACACGCTGAGGGTTCAACAAAAAACATGGTTTTCATATAATAACTTCCCAAATGATATCTTGATTGCTTATGGGTATTCGGGGTTACACGGGAGGTGATATGGGCTATGTAAATGACTATTGAGGCCTGAAATGTTGTCCCAATGATATGAGATGTAATGATATGTTATGAAATGTTATGCAATGTATTGAGATGTATTGAAATGTGATTATATGTAGATGATAAATGAAATGTGCATGATTGTATGGCTTGTTCATCTAGTTCACTAGACTTATTAAGTTGCCATGACACGTGCACGTTTAAGGGCCAAACGTTAAGATGTATATGTGATAATTGTTTAGGTAGTGTAAACACCTAAACTATATGAGATGTGAAATCGAGCTCATAATTTAGATGTGAAAGTGTTAAGCTTAACCCGTACTTGCCCTTGCCCGGCGGGTGCGTAGATGTGGTTGCTCGGGTGGCTCCTTGCAACATGGTCTTAGATGTGAAGAGTAATACGGGAGGTCTGACCAGCCCCATTGTCTTGAACATACGGATTACTCCGGGATTGGCTTGCCATTCCTTAACGACATTGATGTACCGCCGTAAGGTTTGTCCATCTAGTCGGGTGTGACTTATGTCACCTTTACAAAGATGTATAAGTTATATGAGATGCGTGACTTATGTCACAACTACAAAGATGTTTAGATGATATACGTGAAGATGCAAAAGATGACTAGGCACATTTAGGATGACCCATCCTATATGAAAGATGTGTAATGCAAGATGTGATATAATAGATGTGATGACTTGTGATGATATGTGCCTTAAAGATGAAATATGACTTTTCTATAATGTTTTAAATGGACAAAAGCTTTATAAACTATGTGTTATCTTACTTAGCTAATTCGTTAGCTAACACTTGTTTCTTGAAATATGTTACTCTCTCAGGTTAAGCAGGTTGAGCTAGTGAAAGACTTAGCTAGTGAAGAAGACATTTAGTTTCCCCGCTTAGTCATTTTTGTTAGCCTTAATGATGATTGGCTACTTTCAATATGACTTATGTATTGTTTATGATGACATTTATTGTTGGTGCCAAATCTGGATTATCTTATACCATTTTAATGATATGAATGTTGTAACACCACTTTTATAAATGAACTATCCGTTAAAGGTTAGTTATGTTTTAAAGATTTTGTTTTCCGCATTTCTAAACGCCGTTAGGCAAAAGCTTTTGAAAATCCAGGTTTTAAAATGACGGGTGTTACATGGTGGTATCAGAGAAATGGTTTAAGTGAACCAATGACTATAGGTTTGCCATAGGAATTGGACTTAAACCGATAGAGATCAAGTTAGGCTTAAGTAGGTATGCTTAGCCTTTGAGATGAAATGCCTTAGGACGGGTTTGGGATTGAGTGAGAGTGTAGGATTAAGGCTATGTGGTGATTGTTTATTGATATGTGAATGTGTCTTTTAGCCTTTATTCTTCCGTTTCTCGCTTCTCCATCGCTAATTATTCCATTACTGTGATAGACGGCCCTCGAGGTGATCTTCTATTTCTCTATTTGAATTTGATAAACTTGTGCTTTATATTACGTGAGAAATTGTTGAGATGGAAATATATGTTGTATGCGTGATAAAGGTCGCGTGAAAGGATTTGGTGAAAAGAAGACGATACAATGTGGTAACGAACATGTGAGTGAAAGGATACAATTACAATTATGGTCCGGAACATAATTGCAAGCGTATATCACGACGCGAGCGTGTTTGTATGGCCATGCTTGTGTTGACCGGAGTAGAAAGTAACGAAGTTGGTAAGATCTCTATGAGGTGTTGTATTGTGTTGTGGAGCCCACGGGCTTAAAAGACATGGACTTGAAGTTTGACGAGTAGAGTTGATGCTGGATACTTGAAGGGTTATAAGTAGGTGACGCATAGAAGGGTTACCGGGCACACGTATGAAAGGATACAATTACAATTCCGGTCGCGAACGTAATTGTAAATGTATCACGACATGTGTGTGTTTGTGAGACTGTGTCTGTGTTGATCTGAATGAAGTGAAGATGGGGATGATGGAATCACTGGATGGTAGCATATTTAACCACGTGAAGAGTAGACATGTATCTATGGATTAAAGAATAACGAAGCTGAAACAAGTAAAGAAGTTAACACTAAAGTCGATTGAACCCTTAACCATGAAACTCTTCCATGCTATGAACACTATGTTATGATGTGAGGCTACATTCGAGCTGCGAAATGTTAAAGTTGTGCTTGGGATTAAGATTTGAGGGTTTGAGTTCGTATGGAATTCGATTAAAGGATTGAAAGTTGGGGTTCTTGGTCGAACTGGACGATATGCGGCGCATGAACCTTCTATGCGGCGCATATCTGCCCAGTTTTGAAATTGGGTCTTCTGAAGGGAGCCCGATATGCGGCGCATGGACCTTCCATGCGGCGCATATTTGGTGTTGCACAAACGCTTGGTGTTTTCTGTGACAAAAATAGGTGAAATATGCGGAGCATATTTCTTTCATGCGACGCATATGTGCCCAGTTTTGAAATATGCGGCGCATGCACCATCCATGCGGCGCATATTTTGGTCTGTTTTGGATTTACGACTCGTTTAGTTTTGATTTCGCTACGGGACGATATGTGACGATTGGGACGAGTACCTACGGGGGGAGATCCTTCCTTATATTGCATGAATGTAAAGGTGATGTGGATATCTTATATTTGTACAAAATTTTATGTGTGACTGCTTCTCAAGATAAAAGAGTTTTCCCTTAAGAAAAGTTAAGACGTTGGATGATGGAGTTATTTATAGTTTCTTAAAGCAGAAGAAGTAAAAGTTTTAAGAGCATCTGATTCCGAATTGATCATGTTTCTCGCCTATGTGATTCACTTATGTGAGGCAAAGATTATATTTCTAAAGTCGAGGTCACCCGTAGTTTTGAGACGCTCTAATAATGTTCCCGGTTTCGTTGCGATCGTGAGGTCGAGCCTTCAAGTGATGTGTGTCTAGTGCTACTTTCATGCAAATGCATTTTCCGTTATGTTCTCCATTATAGGAAGAAGTTAACGATTTCGACTGTGAGATGTATTTCTTTCTATAAGATAGATTTACGATGTTACTACCATTTGTTGATGATGAAAGTCCTGATAAAGTTATTATTACACTCATTATGACCCTATTGAGTTTCTCAAAATACCTTCATGATAACGAAAGTCCTTGTTGTGTATGAATTTAAGGAATCAAGTCTAAAGTTTTCTCTAGATCGTTTAGTCATTACGTCTAACAATGAAAATCTTGCCTATTCTAAGTATGACGAAGAACATTATGTTTGCGTAAAGAGCGTTATTACGATTTTCAACTCGAAGAGGCTTAGTTTTAAATTCGTCAAAAGTGAGTAAAAGTTAAGGGAGCAGCTGACGCTTAATGTTGGAAGGAACAAAGTTCTATTTATTAGCTAAGTCCGTGGTTGCGAGGTTATAGTGCGTGCTTGACTACGGCAAATCAGCTCAAGGTGATGTTCTTTGAGACAAAGAATGTAGTGGAACGGGAGCATAGTCAGAAGAGTCGAGATAAACCATCATGAAGCGATACGTATAAAAGTAAGATTTCGGTATCCAAGAACGAAATGACCAAAAGTTGTACTTGAGGAGGCTTATGAACCGTGGTGACATGCTTTATTGGATGCCGCCTGAAATGTGATACGACCTATTATGATATGAGGTGTAGTAAATCTTATATGTTGACGTGTGATAGGGTTAAAATCCAAGACTAGACACCGAAAGTTTTGTTACAAATGATTATTTAATGATCCTTTAACGGAAGTGAGGAGTCACGTTATCATGGACTAAGAGACAAGGTTGCGTGGGAAGCTAAAGGTAATGATATGATATAAGCCATTAGTAAACTGGTTGTCCAAGAATGTTTATTTCCTGGTGAACTATTGCACCGTTTCATTGGACATGAAAGAAAAGATGTATGTTAAAGAAGTGTTCTGATTAGCTCAAAATTGACTGAAGGTTTTGTGGTGAGCAAAGAAAGCTTATAATGAACAAAGTGGGTATTATGGTCTAACCATAAGACTCTATGGAGGGATATGTTATGCATCAAAAGTTACGGCGAGTCGACCCTTTGTTCAATGAATCATGTGAGTCATAGTAGCAAGTTAATAAGGATATGTGTCGGAAGGTCTTATCCGCCAAATGAATAGTCTTCGCTAAATGTAATGTGTGTACTACCTATGAAGGTTGAAGAAATGAGGTGATTACTTGTTTTGATTTAAAGATTGAACCAAAGAAATGACGAAACGGTTGAAATGTAATGTGATAGTATATGTGCAAAAATGTGTGACTTGTGCTCAAGTCAAACCTGGGCGCCAAACGATATATGGAAAGATGCAACAATTGGTTACTCCGAAGCAGAAATGTACTTATATGACTATGGATTATGTGACGAAGTTGATTATACTCCCTAGGGGCAATGATGTGATATGAGTCGTTGTAGACTAGTTGATAAAAATGCTTCTTCTTCTCGTTACTCATGAGTATGTGCGCGTGGTGAAGCTTGCCACTTGTATATAGGTGATGTAAGCATGGAGTTCCGTTAAATATTGTGTTTGATCTTCATAAAAAGGGTAAACTCTAGAAGATGTATGATAGGTGCTTGTGTATTGCTTTTAGATGACATCCATGGTACTTTCGTGAGTGTTATTGAACATATGCCTTGATGATGAAACCAAGGTGACTTCTTTGGAAGATGGGAGCTTTGGTGCTAAGAAAGTGATTGTAGATGAGCTGTTTAAGATTATTGGCTTAAGTAAATAAGCTTCGTGTAAAGAAATTGACCTTGTGTTTGCGAAATGGAGGCATACACTTGGGGAAAGTTTGACTTGGGAAACCGAGTCCGTGATGCGAGAGAACTATCCTCACCTATTCGATGCTGAAGTGATTCCGAGGACGGAATCCTCTTAAGGGGGAGGTAATTGTAACATCCCAAACTTTTCGTGTTTGACTATTTGACTTTCCCGTTAGTTAACGTTAGGTTCGTTAAGTTTATGTGCCCTATATGGGATTATGTGAATTAAATGCTTATGTGTTTAATGCGAAATGATTATTATGATGTTAATGAAAGTAATTAAAGTAACGTTATGAAAGTTAAGTGCTTGTTAGATCGTTAAGTCTCCCGGTAAGTGAATTAAGCTAAGAAAGTTAAGTTTAGAAGTTGAGGGGTCCTAAGTGTAACAATTTGGGTTGATGGCCAGGGGTTAGTGAGCAATTAGGCAGCCCTAATTGTCACAAAACTTCTGCAATTGTGTGTGAGAAAGCCCTAGCCGGTCCCCTCCCCTTCTCAAGCAAAGATTCAATCGTTTCGTGCCGTTTCGATCAAGTATTGTTTAGATCTTGAATCCCCTACGTCAAGTGCAGGTAATATAGGTAAATCCTCTTTGAAATCTGATTAATTGAGTCATAGATGAGTATTCAATCCAGACCATGGGGTTTGGGTTGGGTTAATTGATTAAACGTTTACCGATTTCTTGTTATTCGGGTGATTTAATGGATGATATATGTTGCAATAGATTAAAGAATCAATTGATTGATTAAAGTCATCAAAAGTATCATTAAAAAGGTTATTATTAAGTCTCCAGGTCGGATCAAGGGTTTGGGTTCGAATGGAATTCGTTTAAAAAAGTTTAAGTTAGGGTTTTGCTGATCGGAGCCCGATATGCGGTGCATGAAATTTCCATGCGGGGCATATTCTGAATTTTTGAAAATATGCGGGGCATATGCAAAAGCATGAAATTCTCTGACTTCTGAAAACTCAAAATATGCGGCGCATATTTTGGCCATGCGGTGCATATTTGCCCAGTTTGGTACTTTTGACTTTGTTTTAG
>CM067173.1:8563264-8586749 GCA_034093135.1 Erigeron breviscapus
AAGGATCATTTCCCATTGCCATTCATTGATCAAATCATCGAAAAGCTTGCAGGTCAGAAGTTTTATTGTTTTCTAGATGGTTATTCGGGTTATAATCAAATTGCTATCCATCCCGATGATCAACACAAGACCACATTCACATGCCCATATGGGACTTTTGCCTTTAGGCGAATGCCATTCGGGTTATGTAATGCTCCCGCCACCTTCCAAAGGTGCATGATGAGTATCTTCTCGGATATGGTCGGTGATTCCCTAGAAATCTTTATGGATGATTTTTCAATCTTTGGCCAAACCTTTGATAATTGTCTTAATGAGCTAACTAAAGTCTTGAAAAGATGTGTTGAGACAAATTTGGTTTTAAGTTGGGAAAAGAGCCACTTTATGGTTCAAGAGGGGACGGTTTTGGGTCATGTAATTTCAAGTAAAGGCATGGAAGTTGACCGGGCCAAAATCAAAGTCATTTCTACTTTACCCCCTCCAACCAATGTCAAGGGTGTCCGTTCTTTTCTTGGACATGCTCGTTTTATAGAAGGTTCATCAAGGGATTTAGTGTCATTACCAAGCCTTTGTGCAATTTGTTGTTAAAAGATGTACCTTTTGTGTTTAATGATGAATGTTTGAAGGCTTTTGAAACCTTGAAAGAAAAATTGGTTGAAGCCCCCATTTTGCAATCACCTAATTGGTCCATGCCTTTTGAAATTATGTGTGATGCAAGTGACTTTGCCATTGGGGCTGTTTTGGGACAACGGGTGGACAAGAAACCCGTTGTAATTTATTATGCAAGCAAGACTTTATCGGATGCCCAATTGAATTATACAACCACCGAAAAAGAATTGCTTGCGGTTGTTTATGCTCTTGACAAGTTTCGTTCTTATATTTGTGGTAGCAAAGTTATTGTGTACACAGATCATAGCGCGGTCAAGCATTTGATGGAAAAGAAGGATGCAAAGCCAAGGCTAATTAGATGGGTGTTGCTACTACAAGAGTTTGACTTGGAGATCCGAGACAAGAAAGGAAGTGAGAACGTGGTGGCGGACCACTTGTCAAGAATTCAAGCTATGGATGATGATTCAACCAAGGAGATTAATGAGACGTTTCCGGATGAACATTTACTAACCGTTTCTATTGTTCCTTGGTATGCAAATATTGTGAATTTTTTGTCCGCAGGTAAGATACCGGAGCATTGGGCCAAAAGAAAGAAGCAACAATTCTTGGCACAAGCAAAGCAATACATTTGGGATGAGCCGGACTTGTTCAAAGTTGGCCCGGATCAATTGGTGAGAAGATGTGTTCCGGAAGAGGAGATTCAAGAGGTGTTGACGCATGCACACTCATTTGCATGTGGAGGTCATTTCAGCGGTCAAAAGACAGGTTACAAGGTTTTAAATTGTGGTTTGTTTTGGCCTAGTATCTTTAAAGATGCCGCTGAATTTGTCAAGAAGTGTGTTAAGTGTCAACAACTAGGTAGTATCACCAAAAGGAATGAAATGCCCATGCAACCTATTTTAGTTGTTAATATTTTTGATGTTTGGGGCATTGACTTTATGGGTCCCTTCCCTAATTCCTTTGGTAATTACTACATTCTAGTGGCCGTAGATTATGTGTCTAAATGGGTGGAAGCCATTGCCACTAGGACCAATGACCATACCGTTGTGTGTAAGTTTGTCCAAAGTAACATTTTCTCAAGATTTGGAATCCCTCGTGTGATCATAAGCGATGGGGGATCTCATTTCAAAAAATTCAATTTGGAAAACTTCTCAAACGGTATGGCATAAACCACCGGATTGCCACTCCATATCACCCACAAACAAGTGGGCAAGTTGAAGTGTCTAATAGGCAAATCAAGGAAATTTTGCAAAAGACGGTAAGGCCCGACCGAAAAGATTGGTCAACCAAACTTAATGATGCTTTATGGGCTTACCGTACCGCTTTCAAAACACCTATTGGCACTACTCCTTACCGGTTGGTTTATGGGAAGGGTTGTCATCTTCCAATTGAGCTAGCACATAGGGCATTGTGGGCCGTTAAGGCCGTTAATATGGATTTTGAGAATGCAGGTAAGGAAAGAAAGTTGCAATTGTGCGAATTGGAAGAATTAAGGAATGAAGCATATGAATGTGCATCGACCTACAAGGATAAGATGAAGGCGGTTCATGATGCCAAATTGAAGAAAAAGGTGTTTGAAGTTGGCCAAAAGGTTTGGCTTTACAATTCAAGGCTCAAATTCTTTCCGGGAAAGCTCAAGAGCAAGTGGATGGGTCCATATGTTATTACAAGAGTTGGAAAGTTTGGAGAAATTGAGATTGAGGATCCGAAGGATGGAGTGAAGCAAATGGTCAATGGACACCGTTTGAAGCCTTATTTGGATGCAAGCGACATCAATGAAGCTACAAAGGAAATGGTGAACTTCATATCAAGTCCACCATCCTATGAGGTTGCATGAATCAAATCGAGGTAATGTCGGGCTGAGGACAATAAACTTAGCGCTAAACGGGAGGCAACCCGTTGTTTGTTTGTTTTATAGCTTCAATTCGGTATGTTTTCTTTTCGTGATCTTTGTTAGTTGTTTTTGTAATTTTATCGCATAATCACACATGAAACTTAATTCCCAGCACTTAGGCTTGTGAATTAAGTTGGGGAAGGTCGGTTTGGGTGAAAAAGTGATCGTTTTTGCAATTTTTCGAGCCGGTTAACTTATCTCTAGTTTATGGTGTACATTGAGGACAATGTACCTCTAAGTTGGGGAAGGGAGTTCAATGTTAATAATTGCAAGTTGTTGAAATCATGTTTTGTGGCTGTAGTTAAAAAAAAAAAGACACTGAAGGGGCGTAAGCTACGGCCCAAAGGGCGTAGGTTACGGTGCCCTGGAAAGCTCAACTAGACATTACGCCCAAAATCTTCTGTTTACGGCCCACCAGACGCCAAAACACACATTTAGGGAGCAGCGTAAGTTACGCCAACATCTAGCGTAAGTTACGGTCGGTAAAACTGAACAGGCGTAAGGTACGGTCCCTTTAGCGTAGTTTACGGCAGTTAATTACGAAGGCAATCCTAGGATTTTGGCGAGCGTAACCTACGGTGGATCTTGGCGTAATTTACGCTAGGTCAAAAAGAAGGTGGCGTAGGGTACGCCTGTCTCGGGCGTAATTTACGGCGGGCCCATTCCAATTATTTTTCTTCTGCATCTCTCTCGACTCCCTCATCCATTCCCATTTAATTTCTTCAAGAACCCTAAACTTATTTCTTCAATTACTCCTTCAATTCTCCATCAATTTTAACAATTCTTGAGGCTAAATTGCATAACTTTTCAAGGGCTACAAAACCCCTATAATTGTTTGTCCAATTTCAGCCTATTTTTCAAGATTAAAGTGAGTGTAAATTCGATTTTTTTTCAATTTTCTTCTTATTGTTGCTTTAATTCACTAACCATTGCTAAAGTTTGTTACTTGTTGTTAGTTTTGTTGATAAGATGAAGAAAGCAGCAGGAAAATTTATAAAGAGTCTAAGCAAGAAAGGTGATACTTCATCAAGTCAACAACCAAACAAGAAGAAAAGGCCAATGGTTCAAGATGAATCAGAAGAAGAAGAAAACTCACCACAGACAAGTGAAGAGATGGAGGTTGAAGTCGAAAAACCCGAATGGAGATAAGGTATACCTTTACATACTTTACCCGATGAATGGCAATTGATTTTGTTTAAAGAAAAGATGGCTGAGGCCAAGAATTTGATGGATCAATTGTTGGGTGAAAGAACACTTGTCTTGTCGGAATTCAGGGGGTTTGGGATGGTTGAAGCATTTGAAAAAATGGGATGGAAACAAGTGTTGATTTGGAATAATGGTGATAATGCTGAGATTTATTTAGATGGTATCATTAATTGGTTGGGTACTTTAGAATTGACTCCCGGTAATAACCCCCCGGTGACTTCTAAGTTAGTAGGCACGGTTAATGGGAAAAGGTAACAATGTCTTTTGCTACCTTAGATAAGATAGCCAAATTTGACACGGGTGCTACTTCGGGGAGGGATTTTGATTATGTGGATGAGAAGTATTTAACGGGGGTGGAAACACCTAATAATTGGCTTGATATGCTTGCTGAGGTTTTTGATGTTACACGAGACAATTTAAGTACAACCTTTAGGATGGAGCGTGCTTTGTTGAAGCCATTACCCCGTTTAATTATGTCAATTCTGAGTTGGAATGTGTGCCCCCGAACTAGTGATAAGGGCATGGTTAGGTACCAAGATGTTATTGTGTTATATGCTTTGGTAACAGGAAACCTAGCTTTGTCATTTAGACAAATTGTAATGTCTAACATTTGGGAGGCAAGAAACAAAAGAAACAAACTTGTCATTCCTCACCCGAAACTCATCGCCCGCCTTCTCCAAATTCACAAGGTAGTCCCAAAGGAGACCAATTTGCAGTATTTGAGTAATACTCCTTATTCCATGAAGAGGTTGTTGAAAGGGAATGAGTGGGAGTTTCAGGATCATCCACAGTTTAAACTCCTTAAGGATTTGAAAACCAATGGGTATTTGATAGCTCCTAAGGCTGGGGTTACTAGGGAGGAGGCGATAGCACAGATGGAACAAATGCGTGCTAATAAGAGAGGTGAGTCTAGTGCAGCTAGAGGGGGTGCTGAAGGAAGGAGAGATGGTTTGTTAGGTGCTGGGATAGGAGGTACTGGGCCGAGTTTTGGTTATGAGCAGCCTAGCGATTATAATCAGTGGACATCCTATGAGAGGAGCATGTGGGATATGACTGCTCAGCAGGGTGTGCAGCGGAGGAGTTATGAGTTAGGTATGGCATATGCTCATGAACAGGATAAGAGACAGCAGTTTGAGTATTTTGAGCAAGTGTGCCACCACCAGGACCACATTGCGGGACTTGACTATATGGAGACTCCTCCTTCATATGATTACAGGCAGCCGTATGTTCCTACCTCCCATCCATATTATCCTCAGAGTCACGATTCTGAGTGGTTCCCGAGACATTCTTGTGTTGGACGGGTTGAGGGGAGCTCGAATGATCCACCACCAGCAGCTCTGATCCATTTGAGGCCCAATCTCTATATCGGGGCCTAATGGAGTCGATCTTTGGACCGCAAGGTCCACGATAGTGATTGGTACCTTCTATTTATGTTTCTGTTCTTCTTGTGATTGGATTTGTACATGTAAGTGGGGCTAGGTAGTGTAGATTAGATTGCATGACATGGTTGACTTATGAGCGTCTTGATAGAGTTGCTAGCAAGTAAAAACATAGAAATGTGCAAATAAGGGTAATATGCCAATTGTGAGTCATAATGCATGTATCACACTTATATATCCGTTATATCCTTCAATTTCATGAGAGAAAAACGCCTCGTCGACGATTGATTTAGATTGTTAGCGTAGCATGATTTTCTTGTGATTGGATTTGTACATGTAAGTGGGGCTAGGTAGTGTAGATTAGATTGCATGACATGGTTGACTTATGAGCGTCTTGATAGAGTTGCTAGCAAGTAAAAACATAGAAATGTGCAAATAAGGGTAATATGCCAATTGTGAGTCATAATGCATGTATCACACTTATATATCCGTTATATCCTTCAATTTCATGAGAGAAAAACGCCTCGTCGACGATTGATTTAGATTGTTAGCGTAGCATGATTTCTTGTGATAACTATATTGTGTGAACCATTATTGTACATTAGGTTAGAACTAGTGCACTTACCGTGTCGAGACCTCTAACCCGGATTATGTGCTTAAAATCATAAAACAATCATACAATTCAATCCATATTCCACCTCACCTCGTCATGAAACTTGTGTAGTTGTTCAAAGTGGTGTTGTTTATGATGAATCGAAAGAAAGAGCAAATCAAAGTCAAAATTGCAATATCCGGTTGAAAAAGTCAAAGTATATGGTCATAAATGAAAATCAATTCAATTATCCATGTAAGTTGATCAAAAAGAACCAAAATGAAATGTTCCAAAATCATTCTAGTAAATCACCCAAATGAGAATCATTACCGTGTTTCATTCCATATTTCCATCAATCTTGTATGAATGCCGAAGTGATAGTTTGGTGTTATGAGGTCTTGGTTCGATTTGTGTACTAGCCTATGACTTTTAGTGTGCAATAATGAGTTGAGAGCTTCATATACATATATTAGCACATCTTTTGCTAATTCACTCAAAATATGAACCGAGGGGAGTGCACATTGTGAGAGTGTGATGCATGTATTGTGGCAAACTTGAGGTTTATTAGGTTTAATTGCACATTTATATATTTCTATTTGCTAGTTGTAAATCTTTTGATAGTTGTAAGTCTCATGAGTTGGTTGTGTTATGTGATTTGGTTTGCATTACTTAGTTTCGCCCAAGTGTACTTTGAAGATTGCTTGAGAGTTGAGTTTTACAAGTATGTATAGTTGGTATAACTCTTATATGGTGTTTCTTTGGTGATAGGAAGTATTATGAGATTGTAAATTGACTTGTCACATGATGAATGCCTTTTTCGGGACGAAAAAGAGTTAAGTTGGGGAATGTGATAAACGCCTAAAGGACATGGTTTTAATGGATAAAATTGGATCACTTTGTGCTTGTTAATAGACGAGTAGGGCGTTTTTATGTTTGTTTAAGTGTTTCAGGTCATTGGTGACAATTTGGAGCTAAATGGATCATAAACGAGTCAAGCAAAGTCAAGAACCAAGTTAAGAAGCAAATCTGGAAATTTGAAGTTACAAAGGGCGTAAGCTACGGCTGTCAGGGGCGTAGGTTACGCCAGGCAAAATCCAAGGGGCGTACCTTACGCCCAGATGGGGCGTAGGTTACGCCAGGTGCTGAACGAAAATCCGACTTTTTGGGTTTTATTTAATTTTCAGTTTATATCACTTTATTCACGACTTGGGAAGTTATTCTTCATACTTTTCACACACAATAGCAGTTCCAGAAGTTCCCAAGACCCCAAAATCACTACCATATCACAATTCCATGGAGATCATAGCCAACATTGAAGAATCATTGATGAAGATGATAGGCTAGGTTTTCTTTTGATCATTCTCATGTGAAAAATTATGTAAGCCATTTATGTTCAACCTTTCTCATATTCATGTTGGATTAGATGTTTAATTCCTCATTAGTCTTTTACATCTAATGTTGTTTGGATTGTTTGAATGATTACTTATTTATGACTTTGAATGAAATTCATCTATCATTTGGTTTTAACTTGTTAATTACTCATTGATTATTGAATGAATCTCTCATGAATCTGTAATCTTATTTTAATGAATTGAAAATCTAGTTGTGTCAATTCCCCGGTTTTCATTATCGTGAATCATCACAACCGATTACTTTAGTTCTTAAGTTCATTCAATCCAAACACTATAACGAATCATGTCTATGTGATTTCCAATGAATATAAGTTAGGTTACATATTTGAAAGCATAATTGGGAGCATGAGAATGGTCTACTTTTTATTTTATTGAATTATTTTGTTAAGTTCATAATCAATTTTAGTTGTTAATCAAATTAATCAATCAATCAATTTTAAGTTTATGTCTAGTTCAATTAACTTTGTAAATTGTTTAACACTTTCCCATGATTCCCTGAGGATACGATACTCGACTTACCCATACTAGTTATAGGTATTTAGTTTATATTTTTTATCGGTCCAACGACATCGATCAGTAGCATACAATTTTAGTTTAGGAAACAATTTTTTTTAAGTTTTAACAAGTTAAAAAAAAATATGTGACGTGTTGCGGTACATATGGACCACAAAAAATTTACTCAAGCACATGATAGCAAGAGACTGCCAGCCTCTTTCAGCCGTCAGAGTTTTGAGATATATATCTAGCAGTACATCTAAGTTCTTTCTCCAACATGGCTAGAAACTAAACAAATGCCTCACCATCTCTGTCTAGAGAATTTGTTTAAAGAGTAGAGGGGTGTAAACGAAATATTCGAACTCGATTCGTAAAAAAACTCGTTTGGAGCCGAGCTTAAACGAGCTCGAGTCGAATTCGAGCTTAACTATTGACTCGTTTACTAAACGAGCTCGAGCTCGAACTTCGAATCCATAACTCGATTAAGCTCGCGAGCCTAAACGAGCTTTCATATTTATAAAATAATATATAATATATATATATATATACACACATATTATTATAGTATTCAAGCTTTCATATACTAATCGAGCCGAGCTTAAACGAGTTTTTTTTTCCACGAGCCTCTAGTAATCGAGCTTAGTTTTGATCAATAACCGAGCTCGAGCCAAGCTCGAACTTGTTTAGTTTTTTTTGACAAACGAGCCGAGCTCGAGCTTTCTAATAAATCACGAGCCGAGCTCGAGTTTAAAAACTAGGCTCGAACGAGCCCAAGCTCCTTAAACGAGCTCGAGCTTTAATTCTGCATCATCTTGTACAGATAAGATTTAGTTTAAGGAAAAACAACAAGGGAGTTGAAATATACAGGAAGATTAGATTAAGGGCTGAAAATATGAAGTAAGTATTTAGTGAGGACTGGTTTGAAACAAAAAAAATTGGGAATATAAGTTGTTGATCGGGTGAAAATTAGGGTTTTTATTTATTTCCAAATCATCATATCGACCGGCCATGGAAAATAAGGAGGAGGAGCCGAAGTTTGGTTTGGTTGTCCGGACGGTCAGGTTGTGGTCTGGATCCGAGATGTTTCTATGAATCTGGACTCCTCTATCATTTTGAAACGCAGGGATGGCGAATATTATTATCATTATGTGGGGATTACAGAGATATAGGCTATGTTGGAAGATTGTTTATCCCAAAGGACATCGCTTTATTGGTTAATAAATATTGTGTTGGACGTTTCAACATCATGAAAACCCATCAAGATATGATGATGATGATTATGATATATTATGATGATGATGATGATGATTGATGATGATGATGATGATGATGATGATGATGATGAAGAAGAAGAAGATGAAATGATGAAGATGAAGAGAAGATGAAGATGAAGCTGAAGATGACGAGGATCTGCGTCTCCTTGCAGCCAAGTTGAGGGATTTCGATACCGAATTTATCCGAGGTCTGAAACTACCCGATCTTGTTGAACTTGTCAGGGTACGCCCGCCCACCTCTTTTTTCCTTTTATTATATACCACATCACCTCCTATATATACGAGAGAAAGTACCCGCGCGTTGCGGCGGTGAGATGGTGGGGTGATAGGTCATAGGAGGAGATAAGTCATAGAGTGTGATAGCCAAATGCCTTACCTGTATGGGCTCCGCCCTCGGATTTAAAAATTCGTCGAAAGTATATCGAATGACATCTCTAATGAAAGAGCATGAAATTTTAAGAACACCCATATAATTTATAATTTATCGATATACGGTTTTTGAGATAAAAGATTTTGAATGAATTAGAGGAATAAAATGGTTTATGGAGGAGAGAGAAAAAAATGAGTGGTTGAGATTTGAGGAGAGAGGAGAAAATGAGTGGTTGAGACTTAAGGGTATTATAGGTATATTAGGTAGAGATGTATAAATTAGTGAATAAAGAAGAAGGGTAATTTAGGTAGTTCAAAGTTGTAATTTGAGATTTAGAAAAAAAGGCTCCTCTATTATATAGGAGTAAAGATATATATTCATCTCATATATATTCCTATATGTATCATCATCAGCTCCTTTATGAATATTTTTCTCTTGTCATGTCAGGCTTCTTTCCAATTGAGGATCGTAAGCCTCATGAAGCTGGCGCTTAGTGCTATAGTTGATGGGGGGTTTACTGATGCTATCTTCAACATGGCTGCCGTTAAGGATCCCTCCATCCCATTGTACCTTGGACCTTGTTGGGCTATGAAAGCAATCGATGATGAGGCAGCCGTTTGTTATGTATCATGACATGTCCGATTGTTCTTCTAATAATCGTTTTTAATCTAGCATGGAACTATGTATATTGGAAGTATGTTTGTTTTCAAACTATGTATTTTGTGTGTCAATGTCATTTCTATCTCCTTCAAACACCGTTTAATGAAATTAATTTACATCTCTTGTTCTTTTGTAAAAAATGCGTTGATCTTCACTAGATAGCCTTCCTGAGCTTTAATTCTGCATCATCATTGTCCTTTAATTCATTTTCCATGTAGCCTTCCATTCCTCATAAGCACAACAGCTCTTAAACTCTAAGCTACTTAGTAGCCTGAGTTTAATACACTTCAAATTAAATTGTGGGTAAACTTGGACCCCTTTAGAGATTCTCTTTTTATAGTACATGATATATCTATGTATTCATACTGATAAAGTTACAAACTTGTAGTAAATAAATGGATTGCTGAGTTGATTGCCACTGCCACTACAAACACGATGAAGCAAAAGGATGAAAGGTGCGTGTGCCTTTGCAAATATTCTATATCGGGTAGGCCTGGCAAAATGGGCGGATCGGGCGGGTTTGGGTAACGGGTCCAAGCGGGTTGGGTGCGGGCCGACCCACATTTTATTTTCTTTTTTGCCCCAAAGAAAGTCTTGTTCTCATCTCTTGGTCGACATAATTGAATGGTAATAACTAATGTTTTTACATAATGAATGGTAATAAATCAATCTGTTTATACTAATTGAATGTTAGAACCAAGAAACCAATTTATTTACTTCTGAGTTCCATGAGAACATCCCTAGACAGTTATACTAATTGAACGATAATCAATATGTTTATTCATCAAAGCTTCAATTTCTATTTAATATATACAAATTACCTAAGTTAAACAAACGGTGTGAGGTAATGTACATCAAAACATCTGCACCAAAAGTCAAAAACTCAAAACAGTGACTTACCGATATTTCTTACACTCAACAAAACAATATTGTAGTAAGCCCTAAATCACTATAAAAAAACATTATGATCACTCTATAAATTTAAGCATAACACTGTGAATGAACTGGGTATGGAGTGCCTGGGATAATATTGGGTTACAAGTCTACATTATGACATGTAACACTGTGACAGGGTTAGAAGGGCAGGAGAGCTATTGGCAAACATCCGAACTTTGAAAATGTATGCTTGGTTTACTAGCTGGTTGATGAAAACATGATCTTTAGAAGTCAAATATTTGTCAGTAAGAATTACTCTCCACATTAAGGTATATTGATACAGGTGGCATTTCAATTCATCGATACATGAATGGGTAGATTAAGGTTATGTGCTATCTTAAACGGGTCAAACATGTAAAACAAATAAATTAGCTCAAAAACTAAAGGATAACTGTCAAATTTGTTTTATAATGGTCAAATGGGTCAAAAGCCTAGATTATATTTTGAGTTCATGAAACCTTCTAATCACTTTTCTGGAAAATTGTAAACATACTGAAACCATTTTATTTATAAAAGAAGTGGACAAAAAGTGTTTTTGGTCAACCTCAAGCCAATCCGTAAAAAAATACTTGTTTTGACGGGAACATGCTTTGACGCGAGTTACACCCCCAAATACTAAACCCTACGAAGAAATGGATATTTTCATGAAAGATGCTGTTGTGCATGGTCAAACAGTGACCAGTAAGTCAAGGAGCCGATTCTGAATCATGTGAATCTTGCAATTCCAAAGGGTTCTTTGGTTGCTGTTATTGGAGGTCAATTTTGTTCTTGGGAGTCTACCACTTCGTTTGGTCGTTTAAATTACTATGGAGTAATATCTTGAGCTGGAAAATAAGAGGGTCGGGTGGGTTGGATAACACATGGTGTTTTTCTGGCTGGATTGACCATAATCAAGCACATGTTTGTCCATTTTAATTTATATATATATGCACACACACACACATGAAAAGTATATTATTACAATAATGATCTCAATATCTGACCATTGATTAGATTGTATGCATTAAAAAAGGGTGTCTTTTAACCCGTTTGTCCCATTCTAAATTCAGCTTTAATCTATTTTTTTTCACCTATTTGACATAATTTACAGCCCAAATCAACCCGTTCCCAAGAACTGGTCGAAATTGACACCTACTATCGATCACCATTTGGTTATTTAGTCATACTCTTAAAAGGACACATGTAATATAAATATTTTGCATGCTTCTTGTACATGGAGGATATCTGGTACATCTTTAAGGTTCTATATTAAGGGAAGAAGCTTATAGATTCTTACTACTGTTCAAGATTGTGTTAATCGTTAGCTTTACAATATGAAATGCATGTTTTCAGGCTGGTTTAGGTAGATCATCCTTATTGATTCTATCCTTGGAAAAATGAAGCTTATGAAGGGGTCTATATATTCAAGTGGGTCTACGGCATATGTTCTGCAGGTTTGATAATAACTTCACTATTATGATGAGCGCATACTTTATTTGAGTCATAGATTTATAACTTATTAATTATCTTTGCTTGGATCTGTAGATTCCCTGGATTCTTTCTGGCGTTATCCGTGATAATATCATATTTGGAAAGGATTATGATCTTACAAGGTACTTCTCTCTAAGAATGAGCTCGACCAAACCTTTCATATATATTATTGATCTGAAGAGTTTGATCCCTAATCTGTTCAAGTGTACTCCATTCATTTGAGGTGGCAAAGTATGTAGATTGGGTAATGGATAGAAAGGGGCAATTTTCTTGCATAGTTCGAAACAAGTCACATCAGTTTAACACCAACACTTCTGTGCAAAATATGTTACGAAAGTTATAATATCACAAAACCAATCTACTTATGAACAAATTGATTTAGGAGGTATTACGCTTTAAGCAAGTTTCACTGCTTACTCTGTTAGAAATAGTACATAGCCTGAAGTGACCCATTCAAAATTGCATGAGTCAAAATATCCACCTATCCCATTCAATCATGCATCGCTCAAAGTCGGTTTGGGTCAGCAATAGAGAATCCCCTTATATTCATTAACTCTCACAGAGCCTGTGGTAATGAATGGGTCTTAAATTATCACACCACTTTGGATTTTAATCGCATACAAGATAAAATTTAACTTGCAATTCTTTGGAAGAATCGTCTCATCTCCCAAATAAAGGTACTCCCAAACCTAAACCTAATTTATTTTAATTAAAGCATTCTAATTCTTCATCTCTATGAAATCAAAGACACTACTAAATACTTACCAGTACGACATCAACTTCAAAGGTTTGGCATCTTGGAAGGGAAAATTTTAATGTGTCGCAAAGTTTGGGTTTGATTTTTAATTTAATCATTCATGACTATTTCAGGGATAGTCACAAGGCGGCTATTGGTTTTGCAGTTACATAAGACGGATGGTGGAGAAGAGTATGCTGAATTTGGACATATCCTATGCCGGCGATTTATTGATTTTGGTATGTGAAGTGACGATCAACTGATTCCGTCAATGTAAATTATAGATGTTCTGTAACATAAGCCTGCTTTTGACTTTTTGAAACATATTTCAATTTCTAAATTTTTAAATATTTGGATCGATTTCATTGTTTATATAAATAATAATTGAAGAACAAAAAAGATGTCTGGAAGAGGTGGCCAAAAAGCAGGGCCGGATAATAAGAAATACTATGAGATATTATAACTTTGATTTTGGTTATGATAGCATTTAGAATTTTGTTTTTGTAATATCAACGGTTTTTGCGTAGTTAGAAATGGGTGCAGGCAAGGTGTTTGACGTTTTGCATAAGTGAAAGTTTTAGTCTCTTAAGGCATGTTTTGGCTGTGGGACGGGCTTAATGTTACTCATCAAGTTATCATTTGTTTGTTTTTTTTGATGTTCTAAATGCTGATATAAGTTAGTGGAGAGTTTTATCTGTGTTTATTTTATACGAGGTGAAGCATTACTTAAGCTAATGATATTTAGGACTATCATGGTCAATTCGTATTTCTTAGGTATGGCCCTTATAAAATTTGACGTATTGAGGTCATTACTGTTATTCTATCTTTACCATTATATGTGTTGTTTTCTTTAGAGTACATATGCGAATGACGCGCTTTTGAATACCTGGTGCCAGATACAGTTGCATGGACCGATAAGTAAATGGGTGCAAATTGCTATTTCGGATAACCTCACTTTCAGGTCCATAAATTATGGATCGTTCAAAGGGTTCCCCAAAACTGTGGATGTTGTCGCGTCACAGGTTAATAATTAAAGCTACCTTTCATTTCTGTATTGGATATGATATTCAGCACCTATTATGCATTGTTTCTGTGCAAGTAAAATTTTCCTTTTAAGTACGGAACAAGGATAAGAAGATTCTACAACTAGTTGATAGGAAAAGCCATGGTCGGACTGCTGAGCTTTTAGTTTGTACGGGTTATGTGTCCCTTTTTTTCCTTGGAGTGTGAAAGGCGTTGTTCTACGCTATAGCTAACATATAGTGAAACGGAGAAAACAAATTTTCTATTGTGTTTCTTTATTCTCGGGTCCACAACTACCAGCTCCTACACCTTTCTTCTTCATAGGCCGTAAAGTCATAAACCATGGCTCGGGTTTTGGTCCAGAGTGTGGAACGGGGTTCACTAATAAAGAGGTAGCAGGATAGTGTATATCCTCATTTAACTGTTAATTTTATGTATTAACAACTTAGATTTTTTAAATTGGGTTATGTTATAAATCTAAACGGACACTATTCGCGAAGAAACTACTGTGAACAATGAAAAAGAGTATGCCCACATAGTATAACATGATATTGAAGCCTAGCCTAAAATATTGTCATGGTTTATTTCTTGACTCACACTCATATGCTTGTTTGACGTGAGGGTGAGGTATACAACCCCTTGTGTGTGATTTAAAAATATGTCAGGTATTCGTTAGTTGCAAACACAAAAACTTTACTGTCCCTTACTTGCTATTTGGCATGATCGTTCCCCAAATTTAGACAATGTTTGGCAGCTAGCTGCCAACTAGATGGTCAAAGTTTAAACCATTATTGTTATTCATATACAACCATTTCAAAGGTTATTTAAATTTCTGCAAGTATGCCACCTGATGAGACTGAATGATTTTATATGTGCTAGTGGTGATCTCGTTTCCAGTAAAGCAATCTTATATAGCTAAACCTTATGGCAATGACACAGTTTTGTGCACTAAAAATGTATATTTAGCCTCATTGATGATAATTGTATGCCTATGGTTTAGAATTTGCTCCAAGTTGGTGGCTTTTCACATTCCTCAACCTATTTGATCTCTGACTTTTTTTCTGATACTCTTAAAAATATTTTCTTCTGACCATAGTTTCATACAGATTGTTAATGAAGGGAATATATAGTTTGGGCAGAAAGTGTTTCGCTAACCAAACTTGACATGTTCGGCCTCTACGATGAAGTTTTGGTTATCCCAACTTGACGAATCCGACTCTATAAAGAATCCTCTGTTATCCAACCCATCCAGTCTGTCTGTTTAGCCCAAATCTACTACTAGTCTTGAATCCACATAAACCAACCATTCTAGTAAAAAACCTTGCGTCAATGGTAAGGTGGATTCTTATAGGACCGCTATGTGACCAATGGACATGCATCTGATCTGTTAAGTTGCTGAAAGAAAGCGCGGGCCTGTATTCTTCAAGCCCAAAAAAGCTTATTACAAAACAATTGAGTCAAGTATGAAGCTGCGTTTGGGCCTTCTTGCCAGCATTTCAATTTTCGAACTAGCGTCAAATGTAAAAATTGCGTTGAAAATCATCATATATGATTTGGTTCTATTTTTTCTCACCTTCAAACATTGAAAACAAAGATGTATCTACATATCACTCAATCGAGTTATTTCAAAACACCAGCTCCCATATTTGTATTCAACTTACAGTTTGGAATCGCCTTGGTTTTATACAAAACCAAACCAGTTTATATTTATATCCGTTGCTGGTTCTGACCAAACATCACTAACAGGTTAACTTAGTTCCGAAATAGTGGGACATTCTGATTATATTATATCTATATCTATATCTATATCTATATCTATATCTATATCTATACTACTCTATAAAGCAAACTACCCTCCCCTTAAGTAATTAAGACTTTGAAATGACCATATTACCCATTTTCTTTATTCACTAATTTAAACATCTTCACCTATTTACCTATAATACCCTTAATGAAATAAATTACAACATAGATCCTCCAACCCTTAAAAACCATATTAACCTCTCTTACATCAATTAATTTACATTCACCACACGCCACCACCACCGTCACCGCCGCACATCGCCGTCACCCTTCGTCGCTACCACCATCACCGCTGCATCGCGCGGGCATCCGTCTAGTTTAAAAATAGAGTTTCTCTTATTTTCACCAATTTCTGCATGAAACAACCAGCAAGAATCCCACCCTAAGTTTCATCTAAAATGTCAAACAACTTTTGGAAAATGAAAGAAAACTTGAGTCTAGATATGAAGAAACTAAATTTTTTCAAAATTTAGGTCCTAAATAGATGTCTGCAGCCTAGAGTTTAAAGAGCAAACCACCGTGAGTAGCAAAGAAGGGTGCAAAGACGAGCGATTCCACGGCCATGAGCTTTATGAGAATGTTGAGTGATGGACTTGAGGTGTCCTTGAGTGGGTCCCAAAAAGTGTCACCAATCACAGCAGCCTTGTGTGGTTCAGATCCTTTTGGTCCAAGGGTTCTTGCGTGTTCTGATGCACCAGCCTGATGGACAATTGAAAATGGTCAAAATCCTACTTAGCAGCATATAACATGAGAAATAACCATGTCTAAATCTAAACTTGAGTTGATAACCTTGATCCGTTTACTCATCAATAGGTTGATTCGGGTTCAGTTTTACATCGATGAGTTGAACAAGTGGCATTAAAAATACCTTGAAAGAAAACGGGTTAAACGGGTGGGAATCACCCAAAGTGTTTTTTTAAGACAACCCAGGAGCGACCATGGCTAGTCTCCCTTTAGGGGAGGCTTTAACCGGTTCACGTTTGTGTGACAGTGGCCTGTGATAAAGTCAACCAAAAGCCCTAAACCTCGATAACACAAAAATAAAAATTCTCCATATATATAAATATGGAAACATAATGCTCTCTGTTGACCAACTATTAATTTCAGAAAATCTAATATTTTGGGCAAAAAGGGTTTGATCCGACCCATTCAAATCTATACAAAAAATAAACTGATTTAACCCATTACCCAACCTGCCCATTTTCCCGCATCACGTAATAACCATGGCTTAATCTACATAACTGTAAAAACAATTAACTCTTTGGGAAGGAACATAGAAGCTTGGGACACACAACCAGTCCCAATCCATATAAAGTTTATCCATTTGACTTGAAACCATTTGACCAATTACCCATCCAGTTTGACCACCATGGCAACGACAAAACGGATAATTACCTCAATATACTTCTTGGCATTGTCCCATGCACCACCAGTATTCGAGGCAGATATCGCCACCTGTATACCAGCAATATCATAATTCATAAGTTGTCAGCAACCATCAATCTTAATGACAACATTTTTAGCAAAGATATAATAATTACCTGGACTCCAGAGACTAAGGCACCGGCAAGGACTCCTGAAAGTGTTTCGACTCCAAAAAATGTTCCAACAATTAGAGGAGTTAACATAACAAGGGCACCAGGGGGAATCATCTCCTTGATAGATGCATCAGTCGAGATCTTCACACACGTTGTGTAATCTGGTTTCGCAAGACCCTCCATGAGGCCCGGGATGGTGTTGAACTGCCTACGGACTTCCTCCACCATTTTCAAAGCTGCACTACCCACACTCTTCATGGTCATGGCTGAAAACCAATATGGAAGCATGGCGCCGACAATCAAACCTATGAAGACCTTCGGTGTCAAAACATCAACCGTTTGAATTCCTGCGCGGCTGACAAAAGCTTCAAATAGTGCCAACGAGACCAATGCAGCAGACCCAATAGCAAATCCCTATAAGATCATATATACATATCATTAGCACAAAAGAAGTTTCGTTATAGAACTAAAGTTTATAGAAGATAACCAAACACCTTTCCAATGGCGGCAGTGGTGTTCCTAGCAGCATCAAGGGCGTCAGTCCTCTCACGAATTCTGTGACTCATGCCTGCCATCTCAGCAATGCCGCCATTATTGTCACTGATGGGACCATAAGCATCTATAGCCAATCCAGTGGCAATGGTGCTCAGCATTCCAAGAGCAGCAACTGCAATCCCATACATGGCAGCAAAGCTGAAACTAACAAAGATGCCGATAGCTATGGCAAGATGACAGATTTGTATCCCAATGCGAGGCCAAAGATAACATTTGTTGCAGCTCCAGTCCTGCAGGAATCAGTAACATCTTGCACAGGACTGCAGAAAGTTAGAAGAAAATTGAATTAGCATCTTACTGCAGAAAGTTAGAAGAAAACTGGGGAACGACGGCTTGTTATGTAAAAGTTGAAATGGTTTGGGTTGAAATGGGTCACCTTAACTTCAAATTGACATGAGCAGGGTCAACTTGAAATGGTAGTGTTGAGACGGGGCACAAACACTATCAACAGTTTGGTTTAGTCGTATAATGCTTTTATCTTAAACACAAGTTTTCTATCTCATCGGCTTAACATATAAACAATAAATTACAACTCAAATTGACATGCATAATGCCTTACCTACATCTTCATTCATTAGTTCTTTCTAGACCATCCAACTATTTTTCGTCTAATCAGATCATAAAAAATGATTCGAGCTCAAGATGTTAATTTACAACAATGTAATCCCTTTGGTTATGTCACAAAATGAATTTAACCTGCCAGGCCCAATTTCTTTTTAACTATAGTTTTCTATCTCATCGGCTTAACATATAAACAATAAATTACAACTCAAATTGACATGCATAAATTTGTAGGCTTGCTGCATTAAAAATTCAATGCTAAAGTTACCTGCACATCTCAATACTTCGCATTGGTTAATTTATGCCGAAACTTATAGAAATTGCAAAACTTTGAATTCCTTGTTAAACATAAGTACAATGCAAGGAAAGGGAGTGAAAACTGTACCTGATGGGGAAGTTTTTTGCTACCAGGACAATAATTTTGATCAATTACAATCGAGTTGTTAACGTTTGTCCTGAAAGCATGTTCGAATAAACACCATCAATGGACCCATTACTAATTTGCTAGATTTTCGCATCCATACTTTGATCCTTAAACCATAGCGCGTACCTATGAAAATCACCCTTTTAAGAGCCGTGTTCTAACCACGTCGAATTTCCAATACTACATATAAAAATAACATGTTGTTTATCAATCCGTTTATAAATGTCACTTACTACGAACGTGAAAGCTCGTTGCTTACAACGGTTGGCACGTGTCATCGGCAAGGTCATCTTGCTGTTCTCAAAGTCATGTACATCACAAACATGAATATCTAATTACCCGGCTGCAAAAAAAAAAGAAAAGGAATCCATATATACATAAGGTGATTAATAACTGACACGGTGAGATGTAAATTTTAATTTCCTCACAAGTATCTAGAAAACATGAATATACAAATAGTTCAGCATTCATAGAAGTCAAACCATGGCCTGCAAATTTATCTAATATACTATAAATTTTACAGGGACTTAAAAGCAAAGACATTATGAATAGCTTACTTGATAAAGATTGTTCTAACAATGTCACAGGTTCTAGTTTCATTTCATTATAAAAGTAATGTGTTGGTATTTTCCGCTGTTTTTGAGACAGTTTGATCATGTTTTTTCTAATATTCCAAAATATCCATAACGACAGAATCAGTCCAATGAGCTCCAAAGGGAGCTTCATCCCCTGGAATCCGTCCTAAGTGTCTGCCTTCAGGGGTAACTATCACCATACAATTTGTATTCTGCTGAATCAACATCAAGTAACATAATGTTATCTTCTTATCTCTTTTCATAGTTTCTTATGGAAAAGGGTGAAAAATAATTTGATCGCTTCACGAGGAATTCCTCTAACAGGCGCAATGGGATCATTTGCAGCCTATAAATCATCACGGGTAATTTCTTCAGAAACTCTAAATCACCGGATTATGCTTCATAGATCACTTATGAGCTCTATTTTTAATTTTATTTTTGAAGTTACTGACATCAGCAATCTTACCTGGATGCAAGTAAAGGCCGGCATACATGAGGAATAGAATCTGAGCTGCTTGACTAGTTGACTTAGAGTAGTATTCATCCACTGACTTAAAACCAAAAGAAACTGCAAGATATGCAAATAGTCCTGTAAGAAGTGCCCTTTCATAATCATCCGGTTCAAAAAGTAAAAGAATGCATACTCATGTCAATGCGTCAACGAATTCCCTAATGGATTTGCAATTGGCAGCTGCTGGAATATTGTAAATTTGGAATCATCACTCATTTCTTCAAATAGAAGAGCAAGCCTGCAAATAAAAGTCCTAGTTATGACATCAAACGTACGAAGAGTTGCCGTTCAAAAAAAAAACAAACGTACGAAGAAGAGTTGAACTGTAGTCTGATGAGGTGAAAATGAGACTTTGAACTAGAACCTAATATAGTTTAGCTCAACTTAGCAGAAGATGAAACGTATCTTGGTATTACATCTATAAAAACTACTAATATTCAGAATGTATTAAGAGATCATCTGACAGCAATAAAAACCTACATTTTGAATATTCTACGCAGTGAACCTGAAAGAGCTTTGTTATAAACTATGTTAAAGCCCTTCTGGAAGTCTTCATCTGCAACGACCAAATGAAAAGGATTACACAAGGAAACGGCACCAGAAAAGGGACGGCTACCAGATTCCTGCAATGACAATCAAAATCTATAAATGAAGCTGAATTAGTTATGGTTAACAATATTAAAGCAAAACCATATGAAAAGGTTCATGTGAGAACCATTTGAATAAATACAACGATGAGAACCTTTAAATTATAACTTAATGTTCATATGTAAATGTATATGTGAACAAATTCGTTCACATATGAACATATCAAGTTATACTTAATATTACCTAGGTTCATAAATTCATATACGAATGGTTCTCACATGAACCTCACCCCATTCATATATGAAGTTATGAACAATGTGTAAGAGATTATTGATTTCGTTGTAATAATATTATTGTTTCATTAACTAATTCAAAACAATAATATTATCATTAACGAAATCATAATCTTAGACATTTAATCAAACACATTTAGTATGCTCTGCCATCATGATCAATTCGACATCCTGGAACATATTACTACAAACAAACCTCAAATTAATACCAACAACGATACGAATAAGACTGGTTCTGAACGCCGCGTAACATCATCTTCAACCAACCTCCATCGTAGCGGTGCGACCACTAATTGCTTATACACTAAACAGCTGCTTATATACGCTTACTAAAAGACTGACTTTTATTCATATTCAATTCATTAGGCCAGCGTGAAACTAAGAAAGATAGACTGATTGCATACATCAATTTCACAAAGCCCATCAACAAATTCCCCTGAAATTTCAATTAGAATAATCACCAAAATAAATCACCTGAAATATTGGGAGTCCCACAATAATTTGAATCATGCAATACATTTCAGGGTCGATATTAGTCCAAATAAATAAAAAGAGCAATTAAGTTAAAATCTTGATACAAAAGCATATGACAATGATTCTCCACCAAAATAAAAATTAACAATCTTCTTAACACACAAAAGCATAAGACAATTCAATTATCCCCCGATTACCAAACAAAGTCTGGAAATCTTTTCTCTGTTGCCTTCTTCACAAGCATTTCTTTTCTTTTTTGGTCATCAGATTGATGGAACTTTGTTTCTGAACAAGCTCCTTGATCATCAGATTTATTTATGGATTTCGGCTGAAACAACATCGCCTTCTGCATCTTCATCAGATAACGATCACGTCTGGCAAGCATTTTTATCCTTATGTCGTGGTCGAGTATGGAAGGTTGATATGGTTGAAATTCATTACTGGGATCATGCTTTACCTCCGCTCTTCAACAACAATAATTTCAATTGTAAAATATAAATGAACGAGGAGCTCCCTCGATCAATTGTAAAACTAAGTTATCCGAGTGAATGAGAATTGTAGTGTGTATATATAGTAGTAGTAGTAGTTGAAACAGTTATTATACAGCAACAAAATAATTTTAGAATTGTAGAGCCCTAGAGGAGGAGGAAAGAATTGAAGAAACAAAATATGAATGAATGAAAGTGAAAAAAGGAATAGGCTGCTCACCTATCGATTGCGGAGCAAGCCGCCGACACGCACACAAATCTGCAATCAAATTCAATAATCATAACCACAACAATTAGAATCATCAGGCAATACATACATACATATTATTATTATTATTATCAATACATAGACGGGGGGTTGTTTATATTTAATATAATAAATAAAAATAATAAATCGAAAAGAAAGAAACAGATAAGATAGGAGGAGAGGCTAAATTAACTGTTCAGTCAATATAACCTAATTTATTTAGATAATACACAATTGTCTTATGTCGTTTGAATGCATTGCAATTTGATAGCAATCTTGCTATTTTATTTTATAGAATCATCTCAATAAATATGGATGATAATAATGCTTTATTTTTAAAGAGTTAAGTGCACTGAAATGTAGGTAACTAAGCACGAAAAGGTTATAGTATGCACAAACTACCAGAATCTCTATTATGTGCACGAACTTGGTAAAAATATTCAAGTCATCAAACTAACTATGGTCTGTAACATCCGTGAGTTTTGACCCGTTGACTTTTTGTGTAATATGACTAACAATTTAAGTTAATGAATTATTTGGGTCGTTTTGTGAATTAAATGACAATGTGGTATATTCGGGTCGACCCATGGGTTACCCATGACCCATGAGCCTTCTAAGACCCACCCCTTCCCTTATCTCTTTCATTTCACCACACAAACCCAATCTCTTTCTTTTCTCTCTAACAAAAGCAAAAACTCTCTTTTCCCATCTTTCTCTCTTGAACTCTTGAATTAATCGGTGTTGTGAAAGTTGTTTAATATAAGAATCATCATCATCTCCTTCTCATCTTCATCATATCAAAAGATTGAAGTTTATAGTGCAAGGTTTTTACCATTTTGACCTAATTTCGGGTTTGAGCTCAAGAAGAAGCTTTGGTAAGTCAAATTCATCCCATTCTTCCTATTTATGCTTTGTTTATATGTTGTTGTCTATTTAAAGTATTTACAAGTCTTAAATCGGGTCAAATTGAAATTAGGGTTTCAATTAGGGTTGATGATTTGGAAGTGTTCTTGATGTTTTGGAATGGAAATTTGTAATGGGTTATGTGTATTTATGTTTAATGGCTTAGTTAAGCTTCAAAATGAGTTTCAAACTCCTACAAATCATTTTGGTATGGTTTGGGTCGAGTTTTGGTAGTTTTGGCTCGTTTTCTGCACTTGGAGCTGCTGGTGCTGGTGCAGGGAGTTGTCCCACTGCGGCGCAGTGGAAAAGCACTGACCTTTTGCTTCGATTAGCCTCACTGCGGCGCAGTGGCAAGGCAATGCCTTGACTGCGGCGCAGTGAGATAGTTCTGGGAATTTCGCGCGTCAGTTTTCAAACGTTAATAACTTTTGATCCGTAAGTCCAAATGAGTCGTATGACCTATCGTTGGAAT
>CM067173.1:8587749-8638339 GCA_034093135.1 Erigeron breviscapus
ACGAATCATTTCATAAGAGAAAGTCATTTTAATTAATCATCTTTTCACCCCGCAAGTAAAACATATAAAAGAGTTTGAAAGGGGGCTATGACTCACTTGATTAGAGAGTGAATAGGGGCTGATCAAATGTGATTCCTCCGTTTAGATTTGTTGCGCCTCAAGCAAGCCTAAACCATAACGTATATATTCGCGGTGTAAGTTCGCGTGACATGAACTAGTGAGCTAGATCATGAGATGTATACTAGTAGACTTGCCCATCTTTGGTTGTTATTAGATTATGGAATTTAAGTGCATTATGATGTTCTTATTGTTTGGGTATAAGAGATTTGGTGGTAAGAGTCGTTTTCTCATTATACGTTTTTGTACGTTTATTGGAATTTCGGTAGTTTGGCTTGGATTTATATGATTTCCATTGCACACTTTGCTTAGTAATGATATTTGACATTAGTGGTCTCATAATATAAATATTTTAAGTATATTTTCTGGTTTGTAAATATATATTTAATTTAATAATATTTAATTATTTATTTATTCACTTTTATTGATTTATTTGCTAAATAAATTCTTAAAAATACTTTTAAGTGTCATAATTGTCTTTATAAATTATGAATAATTTCATTTGAATTATCTACTGATATAGATGCTCTTTAATTTATAATTTCATGTTTTATACTTTTATTTGTGCATTTTTCCTTTATTTTAATGATAATACTTAATTAATTGTTTTTACTAAATTATTTATTTCAAAATTATGTAACACATGTCTCTTGTCTTTTGACCATTTTTCCCCAGTAGGTTTTAATTATTTTTATCAATGGTTAAGTTGATTTAACTTCATTCTTGATTTACATAATTTATTTATGGATTTTTATGTCTTTTAATTACTATTTAAATTCAATAATTCATGAAAATTCATAGAAATCACCACTAAACATTTTGGACAAAAATCTCAGGCCTTTTAGGCAACTTTTATCCATACAAAATCATATCAATTCAACCTCTCTTGTGTCTTGCTCATTTTGAGGGTTTTATGATTAAAAATCGTTTACCGAAATAGTGATTTTAGCCTCATTTCTTGAGCAATTAAAGTGCTTCAAAATGGATTTTCATTCTTGTTTCATTATTTCCAGAAAGTTCATCATATTTTGGTGTCCAAAATCGTGAGAGTGGTGGTGGTGTGATATGTGCAATTTAGTGCTTTCGGTTAGTGATTATTTGACCCGAAAAGGTGATTTTTGAGCTTATTGTTGTCATGGACCAATAGATCTGAGTTTTGTGCTTTTATTCCAACATTTTTCCAGTAGGTTTATCATATTTTCTTGGTCATAAGATTATGGTGCATGTGTGTGCTCAAAATGCATTTTTGCGTGTTTTCGGTTTGTGATTTCTAGCTTATTTTAACATGCTTTGATTCAATCTTTATACCTTTGATATTTTACCAATTTTTCCAGAATATTAACATTCATATTAACATATTTTTCACTTATAACAAGTCCATATCCATCTCATAATCCAACAAAAGATCCAACTTTCTTAAATCTAGCATATATGCATTCGAATCAACACTTTTTACTATCAACTTTTATAGATCTAACTTTCAACAATACAAAAACATCTTTTATATGAAAAATCTCAGAATATACTCTTCAAAAATATACAAAAACATATAGATCTATCAACAAGAAAGTTACTTTAAAAGCTACGAATCTATAACCACACTTTTGGGTCTTAAACTTGTTGAATCCTTGGATCTTTCTTATTAGATTCGACATGCATGAGCATGGAAAGAAAGATCCTATCAACTTTGCCCTCATTAAGTGTATATTACAAAGAAAACAAGAAGAAAGTATGAGTTTTTGATAAAACCTTTGAATATAAACAAAAACGAGATTAGATCTAGTAAAAAGGATGAAGATTATACCCTCTTGGACTTGGTTTTGGATGAAGATTTTGGGCAGATTTTTGTGGCCTTCAAACCCCTATAATACCTTGAATCTAAGCCTAGAACAACCCTTGAATATGCCTTGGATTAACCCTTTATCAAACTAACTTAAACCCTTATTATTAGTAAGTGTTAATATTGATTTAAGCTTTCCCTTTTCTTGTTCTCTTTTGGCCGTAGGTAAGAAGAAGAGAGGAGGGAGAAGAGAGTTTGTTTTGAGAGAAAAGAGAGTGTGTGAGAAGAGTGAAGAGTTGTGAGAAAAGTGGTGAGTTCCAAGGGAGTGAATGAAGAGTATGTATTTTGAATTTGTGTGTGTGTAGTGTGAAGGGGGGGGGGGGGGGGGGGGGGGGGGGGGGGGGGGGGGGGGGGGGGGGGGGGGGGGGGGGGGGGGGGGGGGGGGGGGGGGGGGGGGGGGGGGGGGGGGGGGGGGGGGGGGGGGGGGGGGGGGGGGGGGGGGGGGGGGGGGGGGGGGGGGGGGGGGGGGGGGGGGGGGGGGGGGGGGGGGGGGGGGGGGGGGGGGGGGGGGGGGGGGGGGGGGGGGGGGGGGGGGGGGGGGGGGGGGGGGGGGGGGGGGGGGGGGGGGGGGGGGGGGGGGGGGGGGGGGGGGGGGGGGGGGGGGGGGGGGGGGGGGGGGGGGGGGGGGGGGGGGGGGGGGGGGGGGGGGGGGGGGGGGGGGGGGGGGGGGGGGGGGGGGGGGGGGGGGGGGGGGGGGGGGGGGGGGGGGGGGGGGGGGGGGGGGGGGGGGGGGGGGGGGGGGGGGGGGGGGGGGGGGGGGGGGGGGGGGGGGGGGGGGGGGGGGGGGGGGGGGGGGGGGGGGGGGGGGGGGGGGGGGGGGGGGGGGGGGGGGGGGGGGGGGGGGGGGGGGGGGGGGGGGGGGGGGGGGGGGGGGGGGGGGGGGGGGGGGGGGGGGGGGGGGGGGGGGGGGGGGGGGGGGGGGGGGGGGGGGGGGGGGGGGGGGGGGGGGGGGGGGGGGGGGGGGGGGGGGGGGGGGGGGGGGGGGGGGGGGGGGGGGGGGGGGGGGGGGGGGGGGGGGGGGGGGGGGAAAGGAAACGGATATAAGGTACAAATGCTTTTCTACCTTTCACCTTAAGACACTCTACCAGATCATCAAAGAAAATCTGTGCAAAATCCACTCTGTATCCGAACCAGAGGCAGTAAGCAATCTGGAGATGTGTTTGATTTATCTGGTCAAGTCCTCCAGAGCTGCCTCCCAAACACTCAACTATGTAAGTGAAAAAGAATCTCCATGAGTCTGACAGCCTGCTCATGTAGATTGTTCCCTTTCTGGATAGTTGTCCACGCTCATCCAGTATGTCTGTGTGCCCCATCAATCTGCACACTTCCCTTGTATTTATGCCAGAGGGAAGTTCAATGGGCATCTCATTCTGTTCAAAATAGTTCAATTGTAGAGCAGATCTGAGTGTATCAACAGTGAAGACCAAGGGTCTGGTACCTATCTTAAGTGTATAAGAAATTGAGGAAGTTTCATCATCATATTCTGCAGAGTACCAGAATTCACAGAGATAGTCGTGGTACATCCTCCCAGGATTTAGGGTCAATGCACTATAAAGAGGACATGAGAGAAAAAAGGTATTTAATCTCCCAATAATGGATTTGGCATCATGAACACTGGAGAGTGAGAGTTTGGCCATCCAGTTATTCATGTTAATACGAATGGCTGCTGTAGCAAGAGTGATGTGATTCGCCCTTTTTACAGCGGCGACAGGAGCATACTCAGCAGCAAGAAGATTTTTAGGTGCCATTGTATTTTTGGTAGAAAGAAGAAAATGAAACTGAATTTAGGGTTTTGATGAAGATATGATGAATTAAATATGAGAGAGATTGATGATTGGAAATTGAATGAAAAAAAAAGTAAATGAAGGAATTTAGAGAGTTTTGGGAGTAAATATGTTCGAAGTAAATGCAAATGAAAGTGAAAGTGGGTATTTATGGGAGAAAGAAACGGAACTCAAAACAGTTAATTTGAATTTTATAAAATGTAATTTTGATCGGGTTTTGAAGTCCGCATTAAATACATCACATCACACATAAATGTGTGACGGTTTACAGCCCACAAACAGTACCCAACTTGCACTTTTTGTCTTCCCAAGGTAAAAATACCATCATTTCTTTGAAAAAATTACATGCCACGTAAGATAATAAGATAAATATCTTTTAATAAAGTTTGCATACGTGGCACGCACAAAGACTAAGTATTAAAATATTATGACTCATTTCAGTGCATCTGAGGTTGACTGGACACTCCAGTATCACTGGTGGATTAGTCCAGTGAAGCATGTACTGATGGTACACTGGAAGGACACTCCAGTAAAGTACCAGTGAAAACCATTTGAAAGAGACTGGCAACCTCAAACGTGCACGTCAACTAATACCGACAAATGAGAGGGACACATTTACAAGGAGACAAAAGTCACCTCAAACATGCACTTCAACCTATCTAAGTACCAGTGATAGGGACATATTTACAAGGTACCAGTAATATTTTCCAGAAAAATTTGTCTTGTGAGAAAATAAATTAATAAATTCCCCCTGAAATTATAACATTTTAAGGACTAAAATATATCTTTCAGTCTTCCCCTGGAATGTTGATCCAGAAATCTATTAATGCAAAGATAGTACACAAAGGCGTTCGATATCTAAGCAGTCATAGATTTGTAAATCTTTAAATCAAAGATCTACCCTTGTCTGACCATAAAGTGCTTTGTCCAGACGATATACCCAATGTGGATGCTTTTCATCAACGAAACCTGGTGGTTGTCTAACATACACTTCTTCTTCAAGTTTTCAAATGCACTTTTTACGTCCATCTGGTAGACCTTGAACTGATGATGAGCAGCAAATGCTAAGAATATTCTGATCGCTTCAAGTCTAGCCACTGGAGCAAATGATTCATCAAAATCGACATCTGACTGGCAGTAGCCTTGTGCTACCAGTCTGGCCTTGTTTCTGATTACGTGGCCATCTTCATCTACCTTGTTCCTGAAGACCCATCTAGTTCCAATTGGTTCTTTCTTTCCAACTGGGAAAGGAACCAGGTACCAAACCTTGTTCCTTTCAAACTGGTGAAGCTCTTCTTGCATAGCTATCACCCAGCTTGGATCTTCCGTATCCTCGTTAATCTTCTTTGGTTCTATCAGTGATAAGAAACTGAGGTATAAGCATTGATCACTGGAGGCTCTTCTGGTCTGAACTCCTCTACTGGAGTCACCTATAATCTGATCGATAGGGTGAGCTTTTGTCCATCTGGAGTACTGACCAGGATTGTTACTGACAACAATATCAGTGCAAGAATTCAGTTGAGTCTCCTCTGGTGTTGCTTCAGGAGGAGGATCTTGCCATACTACTTCAACATCTTCATCTGAATCATTTAAATCACGATTTGAATTTTGAAATTCTTCATTCGAAGGCATTTCTTGAGTATTGGTTCAGTCTCAACTGGGACTGATACTGGGGGAGTAGTACGAACATCTGATCCAATAATAATTTCAGAGGGTAGCTTGAAAATAATTGAAGGATAGAATGGAGTACTACTGGAGGGTTTCTTAGTCTGAACAGGTTCCAGATTAGGATGACTGGAAACTTCTTCTGAATCTTTATTGTAGTTGATAGGATCAGATTCACAGAAGACAATTGGAGTTACTGGGGGAGTATCAAGAGTTGGCTTTTTATTGATTGCAGCATTTGATTCAGAGAAGATGATCCACTACATGAGATTGATCGACTTGTGCCTGGGCAAAGAATTAATGATTATATAGTCACATGGGATACTATGAAACCCATCATGTATTGGACTCACATCTCAGATAAAGATGCTGCAAGATATAAGACAATAATCTGGAGTTGGTTTTATGATGAAGAACTGAAGCTGTTTGTTCTTAAAAGACCAGAAGGTTGTCAGTATCTAGCATGGCGTGAGAGACATTTCAGAAGTTTGTGTGAAGAAGATTTACATGAACTAGGAAATAACAGGATTATCAATCCAAGTGGTTATGGTCTTGCTGATGTGGTTGGTAAGAATCTTCATGAAGATTTCAAGTTGAGATCGAATATGAAAGACTCTGAGAAACAAAAGTTTCATATTGAACCAAGACGAAAGAAGAATGTGGTTAAGCCAGATAAAAGCGTTGAGTATATTCAACGTGATATCAAGTGTATGATCAAAGTCCCTGCCAAGAAATGGGCACAAGATGTCTTGGATAAAATGGATAATTGGGAGATTGATCGGAATTCTGGTGAAGCCAAGATGTATGCAGACTCGAAGAAGAAGATGTTGTTGAGAAGGATGTATGATCCAATGCAGTTGGTTAACTTCTCAAGAAATGATCAGAGAAAATTATATGATACTGAATGTTCATTTTTACCATTTTGGAAGAATGAAGAAGATCGATATCGTAAGATTCTCCAAGTCTGCTTACACGAAAATATCCATGCAAATAGCAAACGATTGTTATTTGATGGATGATGAAGATATTTTTGAAGACTGAAGAAATCGAAGATGCTGCTGTCAAGGGGGAGTTTGTTGATGCATGTTGATGTGACAACAGCAACTTAGATTTGATTATGTCTTATTCATTTATGTGTAATTGATAGATTATGGACTTTGTATTTTAGTAATGATCGATTACATGTTTTGGTGTTATATATATGTTTATATATGATGTTTGTTATGTATGTTATACAAGTACAGACATAATATATGTTAGGTTCCTTGTACATGATGTACTTGGAAAATAACTAAGCATAGATGTTGATTGTATTTAGTACTAATGAAGATAACCTTCGTTAGTAACTAACGAAGTTAATCTTCGTTTTATGGGCTGGGCTGCTAAGTTCGTAAGAACAAAGCCCAGCAGGCCCAATATCGAACATAAACATATATAAATGAATGGAAACCCTAAATTGAGGAATCCAGTTCATATTACACACACCAAAGGCGACTAAGTTCGTTTATAGCTTATAGAAAACGAAGATAGATCACATAAGGCCGATTATATTGATATAATTAGCAATATATACGATAACTAATCAAACTAGTTATCTCGTGAGGATTCCGCACTCACGACATAACAATAGACGATCTCGAGAGCGATCAGTAGCTATCGAGGGACTCACAAGTGGTATCAGAGCAATTCGATATCTTATCGAAGGGTTGAGATCGTTTGTTTGATTGTTATTTTCTCAAAAAAAACCTCCGAACACCTTTCTGTCGTTAAGTTCGTTTGCCTTACGAACTTAGCAAAACGAAGTTCATCAAACGAAGATAGCAAACGAACTTAACTTAATTTCGTTCTAAATTTCTTCAAACGAAGATAGAAAACGAAGTTATCTTCATTTTCGTTTTGAATCTTCTACGAACTTAAGTTATCTTCGTTCAGATTCTTAGTCTACGAACTTAGTCTATCTTTGTTCAGACTTTGTTCTTACGAATTTAATCTATTTTCGTACAACTCTTATCTTCGTCTAATCTATAATCTTCACTTATGGCTTCCTCATCTTCAACTAACAATGCTGTTGCCCAATACCTCAATTCTCTAGTTTATCATGATCATCTTGTAGGACGTACTAATTCTCCACCAAAGTTAGTTTCATTAGCTGACTTCTGGGCGTGGAGAGGTCGATTTGAAGACTTTATTCAACGAGAAGACTTAAATATGTGGCTCATGATCACTGAAGGTTATGAATGGCCCACTCTTACTGTGAATGGAGTTACTTCTACATACAAGGTGGGAGAATTAACGGGTGAAGAAAAGGCTAACTATGCCATTGAAGTAAAGACTCTTTCCACTCTTCGTATGTGCATTCCTCAAGAGTTGGTGCACTTGTTTCCTAAACAGGAATATAAGACTTCAAAGCAACTGTTCGATGCTATTGAAGCTCATTGTGAAGGTGACCCACTATTGAAGCAAAATAGAATTAAAATGCTTAAGAAACAATTTGATTGCTTCAATGCCACAAAGAATGAACAAGTTGAGGATCTTATTCTAAGATATCAACATCTTCTTGCTGAATTAGCTTATTTTGATCTTAAATACACTCCTACTGAGATAGTGGATAAATTCTTGGATGGTTTGCCGAAAGCTTACAGAGAATTTCGTCATGGATTACAAGAAAGAGCTGATTATGCATCTCTTCGAATAGATGGAGTAATATCCACACTAAGAAACAGAGAAATGAAGGATAAGGCAAAGGATCTTCAAGACAACTTCACACAAGATCCATCTCTCTATCATGCCACTATGAAAAATCCAACAGCTGACGTTAATGCTTTCTTTTCTAGAGTTGGTAATACTGGTGAGACAGACAAATGTGGTCCACAAATGGATGGAGATGATTCTTCCGGATTCATGGCTACTGAGGCTGGTAACAGGGGTAAAAGGGCTAATGAAGGTGCAAAGACAGGAAATATGAAGTTCGGAAACATTTCATCTTCTTCTGCTGGTTACAAGTCCATGCCTATGAATATGAAATCAGCTGAGGGTAGGATGAATGTATTTGCTGCAATGTGTGCTGCACATGAAGCTTTTGTTGCAGAAAGAATCACAGATCCAGCACTTATTGATGAAGATTACGACCAGATAGATCCAGATGATGTTGAAGAAATGGATCTGAAATGGCAATTGGCAATGATCACCAGGAGAGTACAAAAGTTTATGAATAGAACTGGAAGACAGCTTACTGGAGGTACTCAAGGATTTGACAAGTCAAAGGTGAAATGCTATAACTGCGAAGGTTTTGGACATTTTGCCAGAGAATGTCAACGGCCTAAGAGAGAGGCAAATGTTACTCCTGCACGTCAAGATAGAGGTGGTAATCGTCCGTTCAATCAAAATCCTACTAGAGCTCTTTTGTTGACTGATGATCCTACTGCAAATGTCAATGGCAATGACAAGGCTATAGTAGCTGTTCAACCAGATGGTTCTTATGTTTGGAATCTTCCACATGATGAGAACAATAATGCTTATTTGGCCAAAATTCTTGATGATATGGCTCAAATAGTTGATTCTCCCGATGATTTCTTGGACACCACAGTCTACCACAGTGAAGAGCAATTGTATGAAAATACTAAAAGTTCGAATGTGGAATCTGTTGCTGCTGGTGTATATGATACTGATTCCGAATCTGACAATGAGTTAGAAGATGTCAAGAACCTTGATGAAGTGAAAGCTACTGAAGAGGTGAAAGCAGCTGAGGTTAAAGATGATTCTGCCACAGAAAAGGGTGAAAAGACTATTGAGGAGCAGATGCAAGAGTTTGAGATTCCGGCTGGCATGACTGTGGATGACTTTGTTGCTTACATGGCAGATTGCAAAGAGGCAGACCAACAGGTATCTTATTCTTTACATACTATTGTTCATGTTTGCAAAATTGTTAATCGAATGTTTGATGAACTTGAACAAAAGAATGAACAAATTAAGAAATTAGAATCTGTTGTCAATGCTGCTCATGATGAAAGAGATAAGCTAATTAAAAAGGGTCTAACTGTAAATGATAAAGAAAAATTCTTCAAGGAAAAGATTAGATCTTTAGAGTCTGACATTAGAGCTATGAAAGATAAAGTTAATCAGTCTGTGGCCGTAGAAAGAGTAGGTAGTGAAGCTTACTCCTTGTTAGCTAGAAAGTGTGCTACCATTGAAAAGGAACTTGCTGATGCTAGGATAGAAATCTTGGAATTAAATGCTAAATCTGATTCTACTAGACATGCTGAGCTTTTAATGCATATGACAAAGTTTGAGAATTCTTCCTCTAAGAGTCTTGACACTGCTAAGATTTCTTATAAAGATGTGCCTCCTCCTTTCAATAATAACTATACTTCTGTTGAACCTAATATTCCTGAAATCCTACTTCAACCTAGTGTTGTAGATGGTAAACCAAAAGACTCAATTCCTGAGGCAAAATTGCCTGAGGGATCAAAAGAGTCTAAAGGAGTTTCTTCTCAACCTAACAAGGAAGCGAAATTGAAAGGTGTTGTCTTAAATCAGTCTACTCCTTATGGTCAGAAAGACAGTATTGTACACTTTACACTTCATAAGAGTAATAGGGTCTATACTGAGTTAGAATTCCCATTAGAATCTATTGACCCTAAGAGGATTGATAAAGTCTGGGATGTTGCTATTGAGGATATGAAGAAATTAAGTCAGCAACGTCTCACTCCATTACCTAAGCAGTCTAGGATTAGAAAATCTGAAGATAACTTAGCCGTTAATGAAGAAGCAACTAAGGTTTTAAAGCACATCTTAATGCCTGCACTTAAGAAATCTTCAAGTAAAGATAAACATGAGAAAGATGGTGCTAGAAAGTCTAGGATATCACCAACTAAACAAGACCCTGAAAAGGAAAATCAAAGAAAAACAAGTAAGTCAGTGAACACTAGTGCTAATAATGAATCTGTAGGTACCGATAAAAAGGTAGATACAAAAAAAAAGTTCAAGGTCCTCTCTTGCTTTGCTTGTCATGAAAAGGGTCATGTTTATAGTGTATGTCCAAATAGACCTCGAAGATCAGGTTCTCCTTCAAAGGCTTCCACCTCGGAAGGAAAAAGGGGGTTGGGTAATAATAAACAGGTTGATGAGGCTAAAGTTCAATCTTCTCAAAACCGTTTACTATACCTCAACGACGTGAATCTCCACTGAAAGGTTCCTCAGGAAATGTTCATAGGAATTCAAATCGTTTTCAAACACCTCCACGACCTGATCGTTCTGTTCCTAAAAATCAAAATTCATTCTATGACCAAATTCAGTCGAGTGTTCGATCTTCTTATGGCCCTTATTCTCCTAGACCTTCTCCGATGAGAGGTCAGAAGTCTTCTCCTGTGAGAAGACGAGATGAGAATCATGTTCCACCCACGGCTTCTAGCAATGGGTATTGGACTGAACTGATTCTAAGGGATGAGAAGGGTCGACCCAAACCTCAGAAGGTTTGGGTCCCCAATGAAAACTAATTTCTCTCATTTATGTGCAGGGAGTTCCTAGGAAACCAATCCATTTATGGTACCTTGACAGTGGATGCTCCAGGCACATGACAGGGGACAGGAAACTCTTGTCCAATTATACTGGTATAAATAGGTCGTATGTTTGTTTTGCTGGATCCAAGGGCGGCAACATCACCGGTCAGGGAGATGTCGTCAATGGACAACTTACTCTAGAAAGAGTAAACTATGTGGAACAACTTACTCATAATCTAATGAGTGTCTCACAGATCTGTGACAAGGGCAACAATGTTCATTTCACAGAAAAGGAGGCATTCATCTTGAAGCCGGGTTTCGTTATTCCAGCAGAATGGATAATGCTCAGAGCTCCTAGGAAGAGAGACATCTATGGCTTAGTTTTAGGTGTTGATAATCCAACGGAGCCCCTCTGTTTGTTGAGCAAAGCAAATGAGTCTGAATCTCTCCTCTGGCATCGTAGAATGGGACATATCAACTTTCGGAAGATGAATGAACTTGTTAGTCTTGGATTAGTTGACGGTGTTCCAGTTAAGAAGTTTGGGATGGAAGATAAATGTGTACCGTGTTTGAAAGGAAAGCAACACAAGAATCCTCATAAACCAAAGGTGCACAATACTATATCCAAACCATTCAAACTACTTCATATGGATCTCTTTGGTCCTGTGAACGTAAGAAGCATTGGAGGGATATCCTACTGTTTGGTGATCACTGATGATTACTCAAGGTACTCATGGGTATTTTTCTTGAAGACAAAGGACGAGACCGCAAACCGGTTTATGGATTTTGTTAGACAAGTTGAGAATGTCCATGAAGTTAAAGTTAAGAGAATCAGGAGTGACAATGGCACTAAGTTCAAGAATAATACTCTTACGGTTTTTTGCTTGACCAAGGGTATTCAACATCAATTTAGTGCACCGCATGAGCCACAGCAGAATGGAGTAGCTGAAAGGAAAAATAGGACAGTGATAGAAATGGCTAGGACGATGCTTGCTGATTCAGGGCTTCCTGTTACTTTCTGGGGGGAGACAGTGAATACAGCTTATCACATTTTAAATCGGGTTTTAACAGTTAAACGATTCAAGAAACTTGTTATGAACTTTTGCACAACACAAAGCCCAATTTACAAAATGTTGAGCCGTTTGGTGTTCCTTGTACTTTTCTTAAAGTACTTCCTCAGGGAAAATTTGATCCTAAATCTGAGGAGGGTTTCTTTTTAGGTTATATACCTAGTACACCAATTCGACGTGTGTACAATCAGAAAACTGGCAAAGTTAATTTTGGTACAAATGTGGTTATTGTCAGTCATAAACCTGCTGTACACATTGGTCCTGCTAATGACTTCGATTATGATGGTGTCTTCACCTCTTTTCGTGGTCCTGTTTCTTTTACAGGTGTTCCGATTGTGGAAGATGTAGTTACTCTTCATGATCCACTTGAAGGTGGGCCGGTTCCTGTTTCTTCTCCTGTTTCCTCACCATTCATTAAGCCTGCTTCTAAATCTGGAGAGTCAAGTGGGACCAAAGAAACAGATTCTACTTTAGAGACTGCTCCTAAAGATCTTACTGATCCTTTACATATACCTCTACCTGATGATCCTTTCTATGATACTGACGACACAGAAGGTGAAAATCAGGAGGAGCCTAAAACTCCAGAGCAACATGTGCAGACTAACTTGGGAAATGATCTTACAGTCGACACGGTTCCTCAAACAAGAGTCAACAAGGATCATCCAGTAGAGCAAATCATTGGTGATGCTTCTGCCTCTGTTCGCACGAGAAATCAGAATAGGAAAAATTTGTCAAGTATGTTTGCTGAAGTTAAGGATTCTAGGGCAATTACTTGGTACTTGTACTTTTGCTTCATCTCTCAGGTTGAGCCTAAAAATGTTGGAATGGCTCTTAAAGATCCGTCATGGGTTGAGGCGATGCAAGAAGAATTGGCTCAGTTTAGGAAGCTTGATGTATGGAAGTTAGTTGACTTACCTCATGGTGAATCTCCTTTATCTACGCGATGGGTTTTTCGTTGTAAAAAGGATGACAAAGGTGTAGTCACTCGCAATAAGGCTCGGTTGGTGGTTAGAGGATTTGAGCAACAAGAAGGCTTTGATTACGATGAGACTTTTGCACCAGTAGCTAGACTTGAAGCTATTCGATTATTTCTGGCATTTGCTAGTTATAAAGGTATAAAGGTGTATCAACTTGACGTAAAGAGTGCCTTTTTGTATGGGGAAATTAGAGAAGAAGTGTATGTAGATCAACCTCAGGGGTTTGAGGATCCAGATTTTCCCAATAGAGTATATTGTCTTGATAAGGCTCTATGGTTTTTTTTTTTTTTTTTTTTTTTTTTTTTTTTTTTTTTTTTTTTTTTTTTTTTTTTTTTTTTTTTTTTTTTTTTTTTTTTTTTTTTTTTTTTTTTTTTTTTTTTTTTTTTTTTTTTTTTTTTTTTTTTTTTTTTTTTTTTTTTTTTTTTTTTTTTTTTTTTTTTTTTTTTTTTTTTTTTTTTTTTTTTTTTTTTTTTTTTTTTTTTTTTTTTTTTTTTTTTTTTTTTTTTTTTTTTTTTTTTTTTTTTTTTTTTTTTTTTTTTTTTTTTTTTTTTTTTTTTTTTTTTTTTTTTTTTTTTTTTTTTTTTTTTTTTTTTTTTTTTTTTTTTTTTTTTTTTTTTTTTTTTTTTTTTTTTTTTTTTTTTTTTTTTTTTTTTTTTTTTTTTTTTTTTTTTTTTTTTTTTTTTTTTTTTTTTTTTTTTTTTTTTTTTTTTTTTTTTTTTTTTTTTTTTTTTTTTTTTTTTTTTTTTTTTTTTTTTTTTTTTTTTTTTTTTTTTTTTTTTTTTTTTTTTTTTTTTTTTTTTTTTTTTTTTTTTTTTTTTTTTTTTTTTTTTTTTTTTTTTTTTTTTTTTTTTTTTTTTTTTTTTTTTTTTTTTTTTTTTTTTTTTTTTTTTTTTTTTTTTTTTTTTTTTTTTTTTTTTTTTTTTTTTTTTTTTTTTTTTTTTTTTTTTTTTTTTTTTTTTTTTTTTTTTTTTTTTTTTTTTTTTTTTTTTTTTTTTTTTTTTTTTTTTTTTTTTTTTTTTTTTTTTTTTTTTTTTTTTTTTTTTTTTTTTTTTTTTTTTTTTTTTTTTTTTTTTTTTTTTTTTTTTTTTTTTTTTTTTTTTTTTTTTTTTTTTTTTTTTTTTTTTTTTTTTTTTTTTTTTTTGCTAGTTATAGTATAAAGGTGTATCAACTTGACGTAAAGAGTGCCTTTTTGTATGGGGAAATCAGAGAAGAAGTGTATGTAGATCAACCTCAGGGGTTTGAGGATCCAGATTTCCCTAATAGAGTATATCGTCTTGATAAGGCTCTATATGGTTTACATCAGGCTCCTCGATCTTGGTATGAAAAACTGTCTACTCATCTGCATGAAAATGGTTTTACTAGAGGTTCTATTGACAGCACGTTGTTTATCAAATGGAAAGGGAAGGACTACTTACTTGTACAGGTTTACGTCGATGATATTATTTTTGGTTCATCTGATAAGAATATGTGCAAGGAGTTTGAGCAGAGCATGAAGGCTAAGTTCGAAATGAGTGCTATGGGGGAATTAACTTTCTTCCTTGGACTACAGGTGGATCAACTGAAGGATGGGTTCTTTATTCATCAGAGCAAGTATGTTCAAGATCTTCTTACCAGGTTTCGAAGGCCCGATGCTAAAGATGCAATTACTCCCATTCAGACTAATCATGGGCTGTGTCCTGATAAGACTAATGATCCAGAAGTCGATGCAACTCAATATCGGGCTATCATTGGTTCCTTGATGTATCTAACAGCTTCACGTCCAGACATTACCTTTGCTGTTTGTATGTGTGCTAGATATCAGGCTAATCCGAAAGAGTAACATTTGAAAGCTGCGAAAAGAATTCTTCGTTATGTGAAGGCCAAGCCTCGTCTAGGGCTTTGGTATCCCATGCATGGTTCCTTTGAATTCAAAGCTTATACTGATTCGGATTATGGTGGCTGCAGTTCGGATAGGAAATCGACGTCAGGTGGATGTCAACTTTTAGGGGGGAGAATTATATCGTGGCAGTGCAAAAAGCAGACATCTGTTGCACAGTCTACCTGTGAAGCAGAATACATAGCTGCTGGTCAATGCTGTTCTCAGGTACTTTGGATACAGCAACAATTGCGCGACTATGGTATGGATATCTCAGACTCTCCTATTTGTATTGATAATAAGTCTGCCATAGATATTACTAAGAATCCGAAAAACTTTAAAGTCACCAAGCACATAGATATAAAGCATCACTTTTTGCGTGACTGTTTTGAGAAAAAGCTTATTCATTTAGAAAAGGTTATTACTGATGATAACCTTGCTGATCTTTATACTAAAGCTTTTGATAGACCTCGTCATGAGTTGTTATATCAACTCAATGGTATGAAGAATGCCGAATAGTTTCTCTCAAAGAACTTAAATTTTCTTTTCGTGTCTTAGTAGTTTAAGTCGTATATAGATAGTGTCAATAAAAAAAAAAAAAAAAAAAAAAAAAAAAAAACAAAAAAAAAAAAAAAAAAAAAAAAAAAAAAAAAAAAAAAAAAAAAAAAAAAAAAAAAAAAAAAAAAAAAAAAAAAAAAAAAAAAAAAAAAAAAAAAAAAAAAAAAAAAAAAAAAAAAAAAAAAAAAAAAAAAAAAAAAAAAAAAAAAAAAAAAAAAAAAAAAAAAAAAAAAAAAAAAAAAAAAAAAAAAAAAAAAAAAAAAAAAAAAAAAAAAAAAAAAAAAAAAAAAAAAAAAAAAAAAAAAAAAAAAAAAAAAAAAAAAAAAAAAAAAAAAAAAAAAAAAAAAAAAAAAAAAAAAAAAAAAAAAAAAAAAAAAAAAAAAAAAAAAAAAAAAAAAAAAAAAAAAAAAAAAAAAAAAAAAAAAAAAAAAAAAAAAAAAAAAAAAAAAAAAAAAAAAAAAAAAAAAAAAAAAAAAAAAAAAAAAAAAAAAAAAAAAAAAAAAAAAAAAAAAAAAAAAAAAAAAAAAAAAAAAAAAAAAAAAAAAAAAAAAAAAAAAAAAAAAAAAAAAAAAAAAAAAAAAAAAAAAAAAAAAAAAAAAAAAAAAAAAAAAAAAAAAAAAAAAAAAAAAAAAAAAAAAAAAAAAAAAAAAATAAAATTAATGTCACAAATATGCAAGTACTTGGCATTATGCAATGTTAAGTATATTTCCGTACGTGAGTCAAGTTAAGTCGCTTTCCGCGTGAGGAATCACCGACCTGTCACCGCTGACTTGATTCTTAAAGACTTTCTCACTTTACTCACCAAATGTCTTAATCTTAGTGCTTGTTTCGATTATGAGAGTGTATCTGAATATGGGGCACATAAGTTCGCAAACTAAAATTGTGGCATGAGTAACTTACTAGGTTACATGGTGACTGTCCTTGGCTCAAGTAATACGAAAGTGCCACAAACCAAAAAGGAGACTGGAAGTACCGAGTGTTTAAGAGGACAAACATATTGGTAATCGTTTTTGGATCACTGTTCATAACTAATAATAAGAGAATTATTTCTCGCTAGTAGGCTTATGTAAATGCTAATCTGATCTGATCAGTAGTAATTAAGTTATATGTAAATAATGAATAAATTAAGTTAACTAGTGTTTAGATTAGTTTATTGTTCTGTAATTTTTATTCTAATTTATTTTTCATTTTATTGAGTCAAAATAGTATTTTCATAAGTTCTTATTGCATGAGAGATTCTACTTAAATTCTGTTGAGTATATGTTTTGCTGAATTCATTCATTTGAATTCTTGATGAGGTTATGTGATTAGTTCAAAAGAAGATTTTCTGATATGGACATTAATTTGTTTAAGTTTAGAAAATGATCTTTTAAATCTTATGTGAAAAGTCAAAGTTATTTGAAATCTCACAAGTTTCAGTTATTACCAGTTATGAATTTAATTAATAACTTGGTGACCTTTTAGGGTTTGACAATGGAATGACCTCCCTTGATCTTTTGTTAGAATCTTGAATATTTCGTAATTGTTAACCCTAATTTTGTGTGTTTTAGCTTGAATTTTCTGCATTATTATGCCTTTGCTCTTGATGCGTTAATGAGTTTTTGGTAAGTGTGCAGTGTTCAGGTTAAGAAGATAAAGTTGGAGTGCTGATCTTTGTTGCAATACAGTGTTGTTCATCCTGATGATATCGTGGAGACAAGATTTTTGGTGTGATATGACAATATTGTGATGCAGATATGAGCACGTGAAGGAAGAATACATGAACCTGTCTTTGGAGTATTTATTTACTTTACATTTCATGTATTTAGTGAAAATAATCAGTGTTGATACTTGTTTCTTTTGATTTTAATGCTGCGATGCTTCGTGAAATTCTACATTTGGGTGAAGAATCAGACGAAGCAGTAGAATTAGCTTATGATTTTGACCTTATTCGTAGATGTTTTCAAAGAATGGGATATGTTGGTCAAATAAAGCTTCCTTTTGACAAAAGTGGATTTCAAGGACGTTGGAGATATCTTGCTTACGCTTTGTTGGTAAGTCTGAGCAATCGTAAGGCTGGATTTGATCAGCTTTCTGCTCAGATTTCTTCGCAGATGGTTGCCTTGGTCTATAATCGACCTTATCCTTTTTCGACATACTTCTATCAAGAGTTTATTGGTCAAATCAATGCCAAAGCGAAAAATAGGTTTCTATTATATCCTCGCTTTGTTATGGCAATCGTTAGACATTTTTGTCCGGATTTGGTATTTGATCAAGGTCCTCGCTATGCACCACATGCTTGGCCTTTACGTTTATTTGCTGATTTAGAAGCTAACACTAGAAATGTGGCTGGTCTTAATGATCCACCACTGTTTGGTCATTTGATTAATCCAAATTATCGATCTCGTTTTGAGGATGATATGTTAGTGGATGATGAAGAAATTCTGCATTTGGGTGAAGAATCAGACGAAGCAGTAGAATTAGCTTATGATTTTGACCTTATTCGTAGATGTTTTCAAAGAATGGGATATGTTGGTCAAATAAAGCTTCCTTTTGACAAAAGTGGATTTCAAGGACGTTGGAGATATCTTGCTTACGCTTTGTTGGTAAGTCTGAGCAATCGTAAGGCTGGATTTGATCAGCTTTCTGCTCAGATTTCTTCGCAGATGGTTGCCTTGGTCTATAATCGACCTTATCCTTTTTCGACATACTTCTATCAAGAGTTTATTGGTCAAATCAATGCCAAAGCGAAAAATAGGTTTCTATTATATCCTCGCTTTGTTATGGCAATCGTTAGACATTTTTGTCCGGATTTGGTATTTGATTTTGGAACCAACTGCTGTTCAGAATGTCTACGAAGTTAGCTTTCGTTTATTGTCTACGAACTTAGGTTCTCAAACAGAGCTTACGAACTTAGACTCTTCCTTTCAACTAACGAATTTAGGAGTTCTTGTGACAAACGAACTTAGTTATGCTTCAAAGCTATCTTCGTTTGTTGTTACCCAACGAACTTAAAGTCTATCTTCGTACAATCTTAACTAACGAACTTAAAGTCTATCTTCGTACATTCTTAACTTACGAACTTAAAGTCTATCTTCGTACATTCTTAACTTACGAATTTAAAGTCTATCTTCGTTCATCTAACTAACGAACTTAAAGTCTATCTTCGTACATTCTTAACTTACGAACTTAAAGACTAATTTCGTACAGTCCCAACTTATGAGATTATTGATTAAGTTCATCTAAGACTGCAATTCATTTCTTGTGCTAATCCTATAATTGTTCTTATATTATGATTTGTTTTGCAGAAATGGCTCTTGCCCCACGTCAGTTCATTAAGAAGCACAATCTTGCCTTAAATCTTGATCCAGATCAGCATAATTGTGAACGCTATCATGAGATGTTTGATTTTATTGCTCGTTCTAGGCTTTCTTTTGCATTCTGTGATTCACCTAGACTGATTAGGCAGTATATTGATGACTTCTGGAGGACTGCTCATCAGGTCATGGTTAATGGTCGTAGTTTTGTTCGGGCAACTGTCGAAGGAATCACTTTTGATTTTAATGCTGCGATGCTTCGTGAAATTCTACATTTGGGTGAAGAATCAGACGAAGCAGTAGAATTAGCTTATGATTTTGACCTTATTCGTAGATGTTTTCAAAGAATGGGATATGTTGGTCAAATAAAGCTTCCTTTTGACAAAAGTGGATTTCAAGGACGTTGGAGATATCTTGCTTACGCTTTGTTGGTAAGTCTGAGCAATCGTAAGGCTGGATTTGATCAGCTTTCTGCTCAGATTTCTTCGCAGATGGTTGCCTTGGTCTATAATCGACCTTATCCTTTTTCGACATACTTCTATCAAGAGTTTATTGGTCAAATCAATGCCAAAGCGAAAAATAGGTTTCTCTTATATCCTCGCTTTGTTATGGCAATCGTTAGACATTTTTGTCCGGATTTGGTATTTGATCAAGGTCCTCGCTATGCACCACATGCTTGGCCTTTACGTTTATTTGCTGATTTAGAAGCTAACACTAGAAATGTGGCTGGTCTTAATGATCCACCACTGTTTGGTCATTTGATTAATCCAAATTATCGATCTCGTTTTGAGAATGATATGTTAGTGGATGATGAAGACAATTCTGATCATGAGGATGAAGAGAGTTCAGATGATAGTTCTGATGGTGATTCTGATGACTCTGATAGTGGGAATGATGGTGGTGATGATGTAGTTGAAGCAGACACAGATGAATATGATAGTGTCGCTGCTGATTCTGGTAATGAGCATCGAACTAAGATGGCTCATGATGTACCTGTTGTTTCAGGAAGTGATCATTCATATCACTTCTCTCGAGAAGATGTACTTGATTATCAAGAAGAATTGGAACATAGAGATATGGCATCAAGTCCAATTCATGAAGATACAAGTACTGTTGGACCTAAGAGGACACTGGATGCTCCTCTTACTTATCGCAGAGCTAAGCGTGCACGAATTTCTGAGGCTACTTCAGTATCTGCAGCTGCTGCTGCTATTCCTGCTGTCTCTACAGCACCGGTTGCTTCTGTTGCCGGTAGTGTAACGTTGCGTCCATTATTGCCTCCTGCCATACCAATTTTGCCCAGATTGCCTACTTTTCCTCCTATTCCTTCAGATTACTCCCTAGTTAGGCGTATCGATGTTCTTCAGGCTCGTGTTGATACATTAGAGTCTGATCTTACGAATGTTCGAGGTACTTTGACCTTTTTAATAAACTGGGTCAAGAATCAAGGGGGAGATGTTCCTGAAGAAGTTTGCAGATTATCAGCAGTTCAGCCAAGACGTCAGAATGATGATGATGCTGATAATGCTGGTAATAGGAGTGAATGTGGCTGGTCTAAATAATCCACCATTGTTTGGTCATTTGATTAATCCAAATTATCGATCTCGTTTTGAGAATGATATGTTAGTGGATGATGAAGACAATTCTGATCATGAGGATGAAGAGAGTTCAGATGATAGTTCTGATGGTGATTCTGATAATGGAAATGATGGTGGTGATGATGTAGTTGAAGCAGACACAGATGAATATGATAGTGTCGCTGCTGATTCTGGTAATGAGCATCGAACTAAGATGGCTCATGATGTACCTGTTGTTTCAGGAAGTGATCATTCATATCACTTTTCTCGAGAAGATGTACTTGGTGCTTTACGCCGAGAGCGTCGGAGTAAGGCATGTCATTCTTCACCTGTTCTTTCTGATACGGATCAATCCGTTCATGATGAACATGATTCTCAAGTTAATCAGGATGATGGTGCTGAACAAGAAGCTGTACTTGATTATCAAGAAGAATTGGAACATAGAGATATGGCATCAAGTCCAATTCATGAAGATACAAGTACTGTTGGACCTAAGAGGACACTGGATGCTCCTCTTACTTATCGCAGAGCTAAGCGTGCACGAATTACTGAGGCTACTTCAGTATCTGCAGCTGCTGCTGCTATTCCTGCTGTCTCTACAGCACCGGTTGCTTCTGTTGCCGGTAGTGTAACGTTGCGTCCATTATTGCCTCCTGCCATACCAATTTTGCCCAGATTGCCTACTTTTCCTCCTATTCCTTCAGATTACTCCCTAGTTAGGCGTATCGATGTTCTTCAGGCTCGTGTTGATACATTAGAGTCTGATCTTACGAATGTTCGAGGTACTTTGACCTTTTTAATAAACTGGGTCAAGAATCAAGGGGGAGATGTTCCTGAAGAAGTTTGCAGATTATCAGCAGTTCAGCCAAGACGTCAGAATGATGATGATGATGCTGATAATGCTGGTAATAGGAGTGATTCTCGCCCAGTTTCTGACAAAGGAAAAGGTGTTGAGACTCAGGGGGAGACAGGAAGAGATACTACCCAGACTGGTACTTCTGGTGCGGGTGGATCAAGTGCTCCTCGAGAGGCTGAAGTTATTGAAGCACTTGACTCAGGTAATTCTTCGAAATCGATTGATTATTTAAGTGATGATCAAGTTGAAGCTGAAACTGAACGATTAAAGCGTGAAGTTAAGGCAAAATTTGGACATGACTGTAATACCGAAGAAAATGCTTTTCATTCTGTATTTGATAACTTATTAGATAAACAGCAAGAAGCAGAAACTGAAAGAGGAAAAGAATTACAGATTCAAAGGCAAACAGCCTTGGAATCTGATTCTGATTCTGATTCAACTTATGATTTTGATAAAGATTGATAAAGTGTATATTAGGTTGCATGTAATAAGTTTACGACATGTGAATGTAATCTATCTTATTTCAATGCAATTATATTTCATCTTTATTATTATTATCATGATTATTCATTGTATTCTGGTGTTCATTTTGTGTAATCTTAATAGATGATACAGATGATGCAGAATTATTCTTTGATGGTGATGAACTTGAGGAGGGTGAGCTTGTTCCTGAACCGGATATAAATATATTCAAGAAACCTTATGGGTTTGATGATGTTTGGGATTCAACTTCTGAAGATCCATCTTTAGAAGAAAGAAAAGAGTTAGAGATTAAGAGAAAAGAAGTTAAGGAAAGAATGCTTCAAGCTTCAATTAGTAGCTCTGCTAAAGTTTTAAACTTTGTGGTATATGCTAAGATTGATGATGCATTGATTCCTTTCCACTGGGAAATCAACTTGACAAGACCTTTTGATCCAAATGATTATCCTGTACCTCTCAGAGAAGATGATCCACTACATGAGATTGATCGACTTGTGCCTGGGCAAAGAATTAATGATTATATAGTCACATGGGATACTATGAAACCCATCATGTATTGGACTCACATCTCAGATAAAGATGCTGCAAGATATAAGACAATAATCTGGAGTTGGTTCTATGATGAAGAACTGAAGCTGTTTGTTCTTAAAAGACCAGAAGGTTGTCAGTATCTAGCATGGCGTGAGAGACATTTCAGAAGTTTGTGTGAAGAAGATTTACATGAACTAGGAAATAACAGGATTATCAATCCAAGTGGTTATGGTCTTGCTGATGTGGTTGGTAAGAATCTTCATGAAGATTTCAAGTTGAGATCGAATATGAAAGACTCTGAGAAACCAAAGTTTCATATTGAACCAAGACGAAAGAAGAATGTGGTTAAGCCAGATAAAAGCGTTGAGTATATTCAACGTGATATCAAGTGTATGATCAAAGTCCCTGCCAAGAAATGGGCACAAGATGTCTTGGATAAAATGGATAATTGGGAGATTGATCGGAATTCTGGTGAAGCCAAGATGTATGCAGACTCGAAGAAGAAGATGTTGTTGAGAAGGATGTATGATCCAATGCAGTTGGTTAACTTCTCAAGAAATGATCAGAGAAAATTATATGATACTGAATGTTCATTTTTACCATTTTGGAAGAATGAAGAAGATCGATATCGTAAGATTCTCCAAGTCTGCTTACACGAAAATATCCATGCAAATAGCAAACGATTGTTATTTGATGGATGATGAAGATATTTTTGAAGACTGAAGAAATCGAAGATGCTGCTGTCAAGGGGGAGTTTGTTGATGCATGTTGATGTGACAACAGCAACTTAGATTTGATTATGTCTTATTCATTTATGTGTAATTGATAGATTATGGACTTCGTGTTTTAATAATGATCGATTACATGTTTTGGTGTTATATATATGTTTATATATGATGTTTGTTATGTATGTTATACAAGTACAGACATAATATATGTTAGGTTCCTTGTACATGATGTACTTGGAAAATAACTAAGCATAGATGTTGATTGTATTTAGTACTAACGAAGATAACCTTCGTTAGTAACTAACGAAGTTAATCTTCGTTATATGGGCTGGGCTGCTAAGTTCGTAAGAACAAAGCCCAGCAGGCCCAATATCGAACATAAACATATATAAATGAATGGAAACCCTAAATTGAGGAATCCAGTTCATATTACACACACCAAAGGCGACTAAGTTCGTTTCTAGCTTATAGAAAACGAAGATAGATCACATAAGGCCGATTATATTGATATAATTAGCAATATATACGATAACTAATCAAACTAGTTATCTCGTGAGGATTCCGCACTCACGACATAACAATAGACGATCTCGAGAGCGATCAGTAGCTATCGAGGGACTCACACATGTATTGACTCATGTACCTTCTCCAGTCTCTTGTTATAGACTCTGAAGGCCTTGCGAATGGCTGAATAACCTAAGAAATATCCTTCATCAACTTTGGCATCAAATTTGCCTAACTGACTGGAGTCGTTCAGAATGTACACTGGACATCCAAAAACGTGAAAATAACCAATATTTGGTTTTCTATTTCTTAAGACTTCATAGGTTGTGTTTTTATGTCTTTTGATGTACACAGACCGACTCTGGGTGTGACAAGCAGTAGCAATTGCTTCAGCCCAGATATTGGTAGACAGTCCAGATTTAGCAAGCATGCTCCGGGCAGCTTCTATCAGTGTTCGATTTTTCCTTTCTACAACTCCATTCTGTTCTGGAGAGCGGGCTGATGAGAAATTCTGGGAGATGCCAGTGTCAGTTCTTAACTGAAATTCTGGGAAATTCTGGGAAATTCTGGGCTGATGACTCCAGAGTTGCATTCTGGAATTCTGTTCCATTGTCAGTTCTTAACTGACATACCTTTCGCTTGTGCTTGAGTTCAATCTGCTTGATAAGACTGATGATTTCAGCAGCAGCTTCATTTTTAGACCTGAGAAAGATAACCCAACAATATCTGGAGAATTCATCTACGATCACCAGGGTGTATCTTTTACCAGCACGAGTCTGAACATTTACTGGACCAAAGAGATCCATATGAAGCATATGCAGAGGTTCAGATATGCTGAAATTCTGTCTGGTCTTGAAACTGGTACGTTTCTGCTTTTCCATCTCACATCCTGGACATGGTCTTTCCTTTTTGAAGGAAACTGAAGGTATCCCATCTGCCAGTTGTTTTCTAGACAACTTATTAATATTTTTGAAATTTAAATGGGATAACCTTTTGTGCCATAACCAGTTTGTGTCTTCGTCAGCTTGAGTAAGAAACACTGCTCTGAAGGAGAGCTTTCCATATCCATCACATACACATTCCCTCTTCTGGGAGCAATCAATACTACCTTCCAGTCCTTGTTGAATACAATGCCTTGAGCAATATTGAATCAAACTTGATAGCCATCATCACACAGTTGACTTACACTGATCAGGTTATATTTCAAACCATTCACAAATGCAACTCGTCTGAATTTGACTTGTCCATTGTTCAGAACACCATACCCCTCAGTTTTTCCACAACCATCATTTCCGAAAGTAATGGAGGGTCTATCAGAAATGATGAATTCCTCCAGCAGGGTCTTACATCCGGTCATTGTCCTGCCAGCTGCACTGTCAAGATACCAGATATGTTTCTTTCGATCACCCTGCACATCCACCAGATATATTAGTTAGATTTGGGAACCCATCGACTGATGGGTTCACTGGACCCTCCCTTATAGGTCCCTGAAGGTATCTGGTTGAGTTCACTTTCTTCAACAGTAGTCTTAGTTGAAAAGATCACTGAGGTTGATAGTTTTGAAACCTTTTTCTTTTTCTCAACTGGAGAAATATATTTATCTTTCTTTGAAAAAGGTTTGGTATTTTGTCTATGGCCAGATGAAGTACCCTCAAAATTGTTTAATCTTGAATTACAACTTTGAAATTGACGAGTCAGTAATTGAAACTGGCTCTCTAACCTTAACAAAATACTTTCATCAGATGACACCTGAGCCTTTCCAGTTGACAGGACTCTTGGCTTAGGTAGGGAACTGGTCTTTTTCTTTTGAACATGAGGTTCTTTAGAAGCGGACTGAGGCAAAGGTTTATTCCGATTGACCTTTTTAACTGGAGCAGTCATCTGGAATGCTCCAGTCTTAACCTCTGGGGATTGAACTGGGAAAATATTGGCCTTAGGAGTTACAGGCTCATCATAAATGGTACTGGGCCTGAACCCCTCTGGTAAATGATTAATTACTGGTATTAATGATGCAACATGAGTATTTCCATCTAAATAAGTACGTTTTTGAGTGGGAAATTGATTTACTCCAGCATCATATGGCTTTCTGGTTTCAAGCCATGATTTAATAACCAGTTTTTCCTTTTCTAAAATGATTTCAAGATCTTGTTTTTCTTGAATCAGTGGTTCAGTTACCAGAACCTGGGGTTGAAATGCCAGTTCAATATCTTGAAGTTCCTTTAATTTTGATTTTAAAACTGTAATTTCAGAGAAATCTGTTTCTAGACCATTTACACAATCAGATCTAACAGTTTCAACAAAGATTAAATCAGAATTAAGAGCTTCAACAATGTCCAATTTTAGTTCAATGTCAGTTCCAACATCATAATCACTGACCTTTTTTATAACAATGTCCACCCATTTTCCAGATGTGACATCTTCCTTCACCAGGCGCTCTTCGTCTGCCAGAGCCATGTAACAGCAATCTCTTTCTTCTTCTTCATCAACAAATGAATCATCAGATGGAACCCATTTTTCTTCAGTTGTGCAATCATGCATTTATTATTTTCCATTTGTTGTGACATGAGAGCAATTTGAGCCTTAAGCTTTTTATATTTAGATTTATAGCTATCATCAGGCTTTTTATAAGAAGTAAATGGACCAGGCTGGGATACAAACTGACTGGACTTGCAATCTTTCATGAAATGACCTTTTCTGCCACACTTAAAGCATGTCAGATTAGTCTTATCAGTGGAAGAACTGGATGGCCTATTTGCTCTTGCTTTGAAATGGTTAAACGTTTTATCAATCATTGCAACCAGGTCATCATTTTCAGATTCATCACAGTCTGGAGAGATAAGACTAGATTCTCCAGATTCCATGAATTCAGACACCATCTTCTTCATAGAAAATACATTCTCAGAAGATATAAGTGTTGTACTTTGTGGTTCAGTATGACTAACCAAACTGGAACTACTGGAGGCATGGTTATAGGCATCTTGTTCTGCCATAACTCTCTGAGTTTGATTTTCTTTAGTGTACCTGAAAGCTCCATATAAAGTTGAAAGAGTGTGTGTGTGCAGAGTTTTACCTTGTCTCAAGACGAGGATCATGTGAGACCATTTGGTGGGTAAAATATCACAAAATTTCTCCAGAAGTATATCCTTGTCTTTGTCAACCTCCGGTCCTCTCAACTGGTTAATGATACTCATAAATCTGGTGTAAGTACCAGTAAGAGACTCATTGGGCTGAGCAAAAAATGACTCATACCTCTTGTTTAAGGAGACTTTTCTGGTGACAATGGTGTCATCTTCTTCTTCATACTGGTTCAATAGTTCATCCCACATGGTTTTAGCACTGGGAAAAAGAACTAATGTGGGAATTAGGATTTCTGGAACAGCCCCGAGGATCATGTTTTTGAGAATGGTATCTAGATTTACCAATCTCCTCTCCTCTTCAGACCAATGTTCCTCCCTCTTTTCCCGACCTAGTCTAGATCCAGTTGGATCAAGGAGAGCATTGAGATGTGATGTGGGGACGTAAGGTCCTTCATTTAAAATTTTCATCATGTTTCCCTCAATACCAGTGATATGCAATATCATCCTAGCCTTCCACGTACCAAATTCATCACTAGTCCCACTGAATTTAGGAACAGGATTATTTGAATAGTGCACATGCACATGTGGATAAGCAGGAGTAGGAGGAGGAGGGGGTGGATTAGTGTTAATGACAGGTGTTGATTCATTATTTTGATCATTATTATTAGGATCATTATTAAAACCTCCTTGTGTATTTTCTGGGGTGGCCATCAAAGAAGCAGATCTAGGCAAGTTTATTTAGCCTTCTGCTCTGATACCAATTGTAGAGTCCCTAGCTAGATGGTTTAACCCAGAAGTGTAAAATACAACAAGTTTAATAAGCACTAGATTGGACTAGTATTACTTGAATATAAATGCAAGTATATAAACAAAGTAATACACGACTTAAAGTAAAGATGGAACACAATGTAATTTTTCAAGTGTATTTTATTTATGATGTTAAATAAAATACAAGGTTGTGCGGAATCAAGATAATACAAATATGTAAGTATCCTAACAACCTTTGAATTACAAATGATCTATATTTGTCAAATAAACTCTTTTGATCGAGATACTTAAAGTTGTGAAGTATCCCTGTTACGATCGAGAGTATTTAGACAAATTCACCTTAATTGCTAAAAGTAAATTTAACAAGGAAATGACTTTGTATTTATAGGCAAACAAATTCACCAGTGAATTTGTGCCGTATAAATATCTTAGTATGCATTTAATGAACCGACAAGGTCATTAAATGCATTGGTTAAAGTATAAGGATAAAGTCACATCATTATGACTTATTATTCCTTAACCAACCACCTTTACACACGTATGAACATTTGTAAAGGCAAGTGGAATGTTCCTTGGAACTTGTGTAAATTTAAAAAGTCAATTCCTCGTAAACAGTGTTCAGACTTGTAAGGTCTAGAACACTGATAAGCTCCAGTCGCAGATCTGGTAAGACTTCCAGTGGACTCCGCCATTTGTCAGTCTTCTTTATTCTGACTTTAGTCTTTGACTTCAGTGTGAATGTCTTCAATAGAATAGATCTGGACTGGGGTGAAGTCCAGTGAGCTAATCTGGAGGATACCAGATTTCCTGTAGAAGTAAACAGCTTCACTGGTTTGGAGTGGGTCCAGTAATTCTGGAGCGAGTCCAGTAAATCTGGACCTAACAGAGTATTTTTGTATTCTTCACTGCCCAGAAGTTGTAGGAAACAGAGTGACAAATACCTGGAGAAGGGGATGCATAATCCCCTGGAGCCCTTCAGTTTTTGTACAAGGCTTCTGTACAGGATATCGGCAAAGTCCACTCTAAGTCCATTCCCCAAGCAGTAAGCCATCTCTGCTTGTGTGGAGTTGATCTGGTCAAGACCACCAGAACTCCCACCCATGCTTTCCACCAGATGGATAAAGAAATATTTCCATGATGGTGTTAGGCTCTTCATTGTCATGGGTCCTTTAGTTTTTAATACCCCATTTTCTAGGCACTCCTTGTGTTTTGGTCAAAAACTACCTAAGATAATCTACGTCGAAGACTTAGATCAATAATGTAACCATACTTTTGTTCGTGAGGTTAAGGGCTTGTAAAATATGTTTGAGATTCAAAGATGCATCTAGTAAAAGGTTTTAAAGAACGATTATGTCGACTAAACAATAAATAAAGGTGTAAAACAATGATAATCAGAATAATAAGTATTGAAACAAATGAAATTACGATAAATAATGCTAATCAAAGTAAATAATGCGTTAAAAGTAAAGAGTAAAGAGCAAGAACACCGAGATTTATTATCGAGGAAAAGCCCTTAATCCTTTAAGGATTGCCGGCATAAAAACCCCGGGAGGAAGAAATCGTCCCTGCCTTTGTTCTCTTATTAATGATTGTTAAATGTTTACAAATGATGGAATTCGGATGATCGATGTATCTAAGTGTAAAGTAAATGAGAGCAGTATGTGTGAATACAAGTGTATAGTAAGCAGTATGTAAGTGATAGATAGGATGCCTATGATCGATCAGCCTCATTCTTTATATAGACCTAAGATCTAACTAATTATGTGAGATTGTAGGGATCTTCCAGGTCTTCAGTAGTCGAACGTTAATGCGTATCTTGACCAGTCAAGTGAAAGTTGTAGTTCTTCTCCTCGTGTTGAATTTAACTTGAAGTCCGATTATCTTGGCAGACCAAGTCTTCTTTGCGTGTTGAAGATTAATCCCACATGTGAAATCCTCTTTTCTACATTGCTTCTCCTAGATGCGATACGCACACATGGAAGTCGCGAGGATTAAGGATGAAGAACTGAAGAGCCAGAATCAATACATTCAATGGCTTCTCGAGTCAAGGAAAGCTCATGCATCAAGGATAAAGGAGTTAGAAGCAGAGTTGGCTAAAACTAAGGAAGAACTTGAAACGGCGAAAGTGGATTTGATCTACTTAAGGGTTGCCAAAAAGCTGAAGCCTAATATCACTGAATATGAAGTTTTCATGGGCGATGAAGGATATAATGCAAAGGCCAGAGCCCACATTTGTAGACTCTTTTGTTAGTAGAAAACTTGAATCGGTAGGGGATGTGTTTTGTAGAATAACAATGTACTTAGGAGGGGCGAGATTGATCTGGAATGATCAATCATGGTTGTAAAACTGCTTCTGAGTAGTTTTTTGTAAATATCTTTTGAATGAAAACTGTCTTTTGATCCACTTTACTTTCAAACTCGAAAACCAAGAGTGTTTTTAAGGGTAAAAACGGAAAATAATTAATCAATTATGTGACGTCATATGTCAGTTAATAATTATACTTGACTTATTTGACTACATCAACAGTAAGTAATCACATCAACGCAGTAATTAAGGAGTAACATACATGCACCTTTTTTCGCAATTAAGATCCACTTGTAGGCTATGATCTTTGGCTTGCAGTATCTTTAATTATTGTCAGTCTCCACTATTTATTAATTCCTGCATTGAAATAATATATATGGGACTGTATTGAATTTTTGGAAGGGATTAAAATTAAGAAGGGAATTCTTAATTTTAAGATTCTCGTAGGGACATTGGTTTTCAAGATATAGAGGGTGTCTCAATAGCTTGAACTTGCTTGGGAGGCGTGGTTAGCCTTTTTCGTATGTTTTGTGTAATGAGTGGCGTGGTTAGGCAATTCGGGAGATCGATGGTAACATCGATTACCAACAGAATTAATTTCGATGACCTTGGAATTTAACCCTTCAACCGTGAAATTAATTATCGTGTGACACGGGCGAATTTAAGAGAAGGTGAAAACCTCCAACCAAAAGTTGGCGTGAAAGCCAAAAGGTGAAGACCTTGTTCCACGTTGTAATGCATGTGTTTGATGATATTGATCATCCTTGGAGATCTATAAAGCACAAATCTTAGAAACTGACGTTAGCCATTTGGCTAACGCCACTCCGACGCTCAAGTCAGTATCGTTATTTTGGAAATAAAATAAAAGGTAAACAAGATAAAAGTAAAATTCAAGAGTAAGAAATCATACCTGATTTTGTCAAAAGAAAAAATTAATAATACATGATAGGTTTTGAGACGAATAGCTTTCCAAGCTCTTGGAACTAGATTACCTTGTAAATCTTGAAGCCAATAAGATCTTTTTCCAGCTTCTGCCTCAATCAAATAAGGACCTTCCCATTTTGGATTCAATTTGCATCTGGCTTGGTTAAAGCCTTCTTGAGAACCAAATCACCAACTTGAAATCATCTTAATCTTAAATTCTTATTATAAGACTTGGCAATTCGTTGTTGATAAGCTGCTATTCTTATCTTGGTCCTTTCTCGTAATTCAGTTACAGCCTCCAAATCTTCAAGTAACAATTCTTTATTTTTCTCATAAGTTAAGAAACTAATTCTAGCAGTAGGTAAATCCATTTCAGTAGGTAGAACTGCCTCGGCTCCAAAGACAAGTGAGAATGGAGTTTGTCCAGTAGCACTCTTTGAAGTTGTTCGATCAGCCCATAAGACAAATGGCAATTCTTCAGCCCATTTTCCTTTAGCTTGTCCCAGTCTTTTCTTCAAATTATTCATTATGATTTTGTTACTCGATTCTGCTTGACCATTAGCTTGTGGATGGACAGGAGTAGAGGTAATCATCTTTATACCCCATCTTTCATAAAAATCTGTAGTTTTCTTCCCTATGAATTGTGATCATTATCACAAAAATATCTCTGCCGGGACTCCAAATCTTGTCAATATATTTCTTTTAATGAAGGATATGACATGTGATTCATGGATCTTGGCATATGCTTCAGCTTCAATCCATTTTGAGAAATAATCCGTCATAGCCAAAAAATATTTCTTTTAATGAAGGATATGACATGTGATTCATGGATCTTGGCATATGCTTCAGCTTCAATCCATTTTGAGAAATAATCCGTCATAGCCAAAAAATATTTCTTTTAATGAAGGATATGACATGTGATTCATGGATCTTGGCATATGCTTCAGCTTCAATCCATTTTGAGAAATAATCCGTCATAGCCAAAAAATATTTCTTTTAATGAAGGATATGACATGTGATTCATGGATCTTGGCATATGCTTCAGCTTCAATCCATTTTGAGAAATAATCCGTCATAGCCAAAAAATATTTCTTCCCAGCTGAAGATTCTGTCATTGGTCCAACAATATCCATTCCCCATTTCATAAATGGCGATGGAGACAAAACTGGATACATGGGTTTTGCTGGTTGATGATAAATGTTGCTATGTCGCTGACAAGCATCACATTTTTCGCATATTCTTCAGCCCATTTTCCTTTAGCTTGTCCCAGTCTTTTCTTCAAATTATTCATTATGATTTTGTTACTCGATTCTGCTTGACCATTAGCTTGTGGATGGACAGGAGTAGAGGTAATCATCTTGATACCCCATCTTTCACAAAAATCTGTAGTTTTCTTCCCTATGAATTGTGATCCATTATCACAAAATATCTCTGCCGGGACTCCAAATCTTGTCAATATATTTCTTTTAATGAAGGATATGACATGTGATTCATGGATCTTGGCATATGCTTCAGCTTCAATCCATTTTGAGAAATAATCCGTCATAGCCAAAAAATATTTCTTCCCAGCTGAAGATTCTGTCATTGGTCCAACAATATCCATTCCCCATTTCATAAATGGCGATGGAGACAAAACTGGATACATGGGTTTTGCTGGTTGATGATAAATGTTGCTATGTCGCTGACAAGCATCACATTTCTTCGCATATTCTTCAGCATCTTGTTTCATAGATGGCCAATAATAACCGTTTCTCAAGATCTTTGAATATAAAGATCTACCAGTTGTGTGATTTCCACATTCTCCTTCGTGTATATCCTTAAGAACCTCATTGGTCTCAGGGAATTCTAAGCACCTAAGATATGGTCCTGCAAGAGATTTTCTTACAAAATACCATTTATCATAGAGTAATGTGCTGTTTTCATACGGAAATTCCTTGGATTTTCATCTTTAGGGATTGTCCCAGTATTCAAATATTCTATTATTGGTGTAGTCCCGGAATTTTCAGTTTCTGTATCTTGAACGACCAATATATTAGTTGATTCTTTTTCTATAGCAGGATGTAACACATGAATTATAGGAATCCTAGTTTCTGGTGACATCTTAAGTGTTGACCCTAGATTTGCTAAAGCATCAGCCTCGGTGTTTTCTTCTCTAGGCACTTGTTCTATATCAAATAAATCAAAGTTCTCAGATAATTTTTTCACTATTTCCAAATATTGTATCAGTTTTCACCTTTTGCAGCATCTGTTCCATTGAAATGATTAGCTAAAAGTAATGAATCTACATATACCTTAAGGTTTCTAATGTTCATATCCCTAGCTAATTGCATACCAGAAATTAAAGCTTCATACTCTACTTCATTATTAGTGGCTATGAAATGACAATTTACTGCTTGGGGTATAATATCCCCCTGTGGCGATTTTAGTACGATACCTAGTCCTATTCCTTTAACATTAGCTGCACTATCAACGTATAAAATCCATTTTTCAGTAGCTTCTTCTAACATTTTTACTTCTAAGTCTACTTCTGGTTGCAAGTCCGTAATCTAAAATCAGCCACAAAGTCGGCTAAAGCTTGAGATTTTATAGCAGTCCTAGGTTCATAAATTAAATTAAAAGCACTTAATTTCACAGACCATTTAGCCATTCTACCAGATACTTCAGGTTTTCTAAGCACACATTTAATAGGATAATTAGTTTTAACATGTATTGCATGCGTTTTGAAATAATGCCTAAGCTTAGTAGATGCCATAATTAATGCAAGTATAAGTTTTTCAAGATTAGAGTACCTGGTTTCAGCATCAATTAAACTTTTACTTACATAGTATACATGATGTTGTTGACCTTCTTCTTCTTTTACCAAGACAGCACTGACTACGTTTGAAGATACTGCCATGTATAGATATAGAGGCTCACCATCTTCAGGTTTTACCAACAGTAGTGGAGTAGATAGATATTTTTTTAATTCTTGAAAAGCTTCTTTTTGTTTTTCTCCCCATTCGAATCTTTTATTTTTCTTCAAGATGTCATAAAATTCTTTGCATCTATCAGAAGATCTTGATATGAATCTGTTCAAAGCTGCCAATCTCCCAGTTAATCTTTGAACATCTTTAGCATTCGATGGAGACTTCAAGTTCAAGATAGCCTTGATCTGTTCTGGGCTTGCTTCTATTCCTCTTTTAGTGACCATATATCCTAGAAATTTTCCAGCTCCTACTCCAAAGTTACATTTTGCAGGGTTTAGCTTCATGTTATACTTGTCCAGGATATTAAGGCCACTTCAAGATTTTTCAAGTGATCTTCAGCTCTCTTTGATTTTACCACCATATCATCTATATAGACTTCCATCGTATCCCCCAGTTGGTCTTTGAACATCATGTTGACTAGCTTTTGATATGTCGTACCTGCATTTTTAAGACCATAAGGCATAACAATATAACAATAAATACCTGTCGGGGTCATGAAAGCGGTGGCTTCTTGAACTTTAGGTTCCATCTGAATTTGCTGAAATCCAGAAGAAGCGTCTATAAACGTGAGCATCTCATGTCCAGAAGTTGCATCTACCATTGCATCAATATGTGGCAGTGGAAATGGATCTTTTGGGCAGGCCTTGTTAAGATCAGTGAAGTCTAAACCCTCCATCTTCCATTTTTCTTCTTGGATAATTGCGTTCCTTTCTTGAGCAAATTTTCTTCTTTTCTGATGAATCGGCTTGAAACTTTTATCAATTCCAAGCTTGTGTGTAATCACATCTTTGGATATTCCAGTCATAACTTCCTGCTTCCAAGCAAAAGTCTTCATTCTGTTCTTCAAAATATCAGTAAGTTTGACCTCTAAATCTTTCGAGATCTTGGCACCTAATAAAACTTTGACGTTAGGGTCTTCAGGGTCCAAAATAACTTCTTTAACATCTTGCTCCTCTGGCTCATTGACATCAAAAATCCTCTTCTGTAATTGCTATTGTGAAGTTGACCTTGCTGCCGACTTCATGGTGGATGTATAACATTCCTTAGCTTCTTGTTGATCTCCTTTAACAGTGATCACTCCCCAAGGTGTTGGCATTTTAACACATTGGTGATATGTTGATGGTACTGCCTTCATTTCATGAATCCAAGGCCTTCCCAAAGTTATGTTGCAGCCTGGAAGAGTGTCGACCACACAAAATTTGTGCATGGAATTAACCCCTCCATCATATACTGGTAGCTTAATTTCACCCACAGTATACTTGGTCTCGCCACTGAATCCGATTAGTGGTGACGCCTTGCCAATAATATTATCTTCAGAAATGTCCATTCTTCTCAGAGTCTCCAGCTTGATTATATTCACTGAACTTCCATTATCTATCAAGATCCTGCGAACATAATGGCTAGCAATAAATAGAGTGACAACTAAACCGTCATGATGAGGCTCCATTATGTCATCAAAGTCATCGTCTTCAAAAGAGACAATATCTGAATCTAAAATTGAAGCTTTCTTCACGCCTTTTTCTCCTTTATCTGCCTTGCTTTGTTTTGCAAATCTCTTGGCTGCTGAGTATGTTGTCCCACATACTTCTGATCCACCAGAAATAGTGTTAATTACTCTAGCATCTGGAGGTGGAGAATCTGCTTTTTGAGTCGAATTAGGACTTGCGAATTCTATGCCTTCGACATCCTTAGCCTTCTTCCTTCCAAGGAGTTCTTTAAGATAACCCTTGGCCAGAAGAATGGAAATCTCCCTTCTTAACATTTTGAAATCTTCAGTAAGATGGCCAAAGTCTTCATGATATGCACACCATTGACTGGGATCCTTCTTTTTGTATAAGAATCATTCTTCTTTTGTGGCCATCTCACTTTGTCTCCAAGATCTCTAAGTGCCATTATAATGCCAGGTGTTGATACTGAGAAGCAGTATGTTGAAAGGGCAGGATATTCGACCCCATCATCTTCTTCGACTGCATTCATTTGATTGTCAACATGTCTTGTGTAGGGCTTATTTCTTGGCTTAAATACTGGAGTTTCTGCTTTCCTATTTGGGTGATCATATGATAAAGCTTCCAGTTTTGAAGATGTCAGCTCATTTTCTTCAAGCCTTATAAATCTTGCAGCCCTTGCTTTGGCTTCATCGAGATTTCTGCATGGTGTCATTATAAGATCTTCTTAAAATTTAGATCCTTTATGGAGACCCCTCTGCAAAAGCTTGTATAGCAGTCAACATATCTAATTTAGGAATATTTAGAGATTCTTTTGTAAATCTAGTCATAAAATCCCTAAGTGATTCGTGTGGTGTTTGAGTAATTTTATAAAGATCATCAGTCAATTTTTCAAAGGTTCTACTGCATGAAAACTGACTATAAAATAAATTAGTTAAATCAGCAAAAGAATTGATAGATAGAGGAGGCAAACTCTGCAACCATTTTAAGGCTGATCCTGAAAGTGTAGATCCAAAGCTCCTACATAAGCAGGCTTCCTTCAGATTGGATGGAACAGGCACAGTTTCCATTTTTTCCAAATATAATGCAATATGCTCTTGAGGATCAGTAGTTCCATCATATGGCTTCATGTTTGGAACCTGGAACTTCTTTGGGATCTCTACATTCGCGATCCTGTCACCATATCTATTAATAAGATAGGATGCAGGGTTGACCTCTGGAATTGGATTGCAGAATCTAGGAACACTAGAGATCATATCTTTAATCCTCTGAAACTCTCTTGCGATATATTTGTTTGGTCCTTGTCCCTGCGATGAGTTAGTAAAAGCAAATGATCCATTATAATTATTAGAATTGTGTAAACCTGCGCCCATAGTGGCAGATGTCCCAGCAGCATGAGTATTTTGAGGAATGTTGCTCCCAAAATTCAGAGTTGCAGTTGGGAATGACGTATTAAACGACGCAGATCCAGGTGCTGCAGATGCTCCTGGAGTTGAAAATAAATTCCTTGGGGTTATTGAAGGTCCATTTTCTGTAATCCTGGATTCCAAAATCCTAAATTGAGTCTGATTAAATTCTTGATTGGCTGCGACAGTATCGGTAAGTTTATGCAAAATAGCAAACAAATTAGGAACTTCTTCATGATCGAGATTTCGAGCAGCCTCTTCAGATCAATATTAAATGGGTCTGGGTAGCCTTTATCATTGTAAAAGCTTGATCGTTCCGGTTGTCCAGCATTTATCTGAGGCGAATTTCCAGCTGGTGTGTCGCCAACGATGTGGAATTCGTTACTTCGATCAGCTGGTCCTTTGTCTTTGCTTTGATTCGGAATTCGAGCAGCATTATTCTTGTTCCTTCGATACGAATTATTTCCTGGAGGAGGAGGCATCATAGAAGAAGAAACAGCGGGAGTGTTTTGTGAAGAATTAGTTGGTTGAGTCGACATTATCGGAATTAATTTCGGAAAATTGGTTTTGATGAAAAATCAAAAGAACTTTTAATCAATCGAAAGAACCTTTTGCCCCACGGTGGGCGCCAAATTGTTTTGGTCAAAAATTACCTAAGATAATCTACGTCGAATACTTAGATCAATAATGTAACCAAACTTTCGTTCGTGAGGTTAAGGGCTTGTAAAATATGTTTGAGATTCAAAGATGCGTCTAGTAAAAGGTTTTAAAGAACGATTATGTCGACTAAACAAGAAATAAAGGTGTAAAACAATGATAATCAGAATATAAGTATTGAAACAAATGAAATTACGATAAATAATGCTAATGAAAGTAAATTATGCGTTTAAAGTAAAGAGTAAAGAGCAAGAACACCGATATTTATTATCGAGGAAAAGACTTTAATCCTTTAAAGATTTCCGACATAAAAACCCCGGGAGGAAGCAATCGTCCCTGCCTTTGTTCTCTTATTAATGAATGTTAAATGTTTACAAATGATGGAATTCGGATGATCGATGTATCTAAGTGTAAAGTAAATGAGAGCAGTGTGTGTGAATACAAGTGTATAGTAAGCAGTATGTAAGTGATAGATAGGATGCCTATGATCGATCAGCCTCATTCTTTATATAGACCTAAGATCTAACTAATTATGCGAGATTGTAGGGATCTTCCAGGTCTTTAGTAGTCGAACGTTAATGCGTATCTTGACCAGTCAAGTCAAAGTTGTTGTTCTTCTCCTCGTGCTGAATTTAACTTGAAGTCCGATTATCTTGGCAGACCAAGTCTTCTTTGCGGGTTGAAGATTAATCCCACGTGTGAAATCCTCTTTCTAACGTTGGAGATATTTTCCTTAGCTTTATTCTGAAATCTACATACTTGTCTCACATGGAAATGATAATAATATTTGAAACATAACGTTAGCAAAGTATTAACAAGTAATCAGAATACTCTCCTACGTCAAGATCCTGGGCAGTCAAGATCTTGGACCTTCAGGATATAGACACCTGAAATTTCACCCATAACACCATGTGTCCCATATTAAGGAGGACCTGTCGAAAGTTAATGTTTTGGGATATTACAACTGGAGATTCACCTTGTCTCCAGTAGTTGAGGTGCAAGGCATTCCTCAACGTTTCAGCCGTTATGGTACACTCAACTGATCCATCTTTTAGAGTAAAGGTGATAGATGAACAGTCGTTAGAAAGTTCGGCGGTGTACCAGAACTCACACAAGTAATCATGGTACATCTTGTGTGGGTTGAGGGAAAAAGACTCGCCGAATGCAGAATCACGAAGAAAACTTTAGATTCTCCCAATAAGAGTATCGGCGGCTTGAGTCCCTCTCAAACTTGCTATGGGGTTATTTGGATTTAATTTTATTTGAGTAGCGTTTGAAGGAGCACCATGGGCACGTTTGACGTTACCAGATGGATTATATGGGACAGTGAGCAGATTTATATCTCTGCTACGAAAAGATTTAGGAGCCATTTGATTATGAGATGAATTTGAAATTGAATGTTTTGGAATTAGGGTTTTGGATTTATGAAGGAGAGAGAGAAAGGAAGCGATTTTGATGATTGAGAAGTAAATGAAGGAATGTAAAAAGAAGTAAATTATAACCGGAGTAAATGTGGGGGTATTTATAAGGGTATAAAATCCCACTATAAATACAAGATCATTATTTTAATCCCCAAGTTTTCTAAAACAGAAGATATTTTGATTTATTGAAAATTTGAAATTCAAAAACATTTAATACCAACTTGTCAACATTAAATGCTACGACGGTTGGTATTCCCACGCGCCCACTAACTTTCCATGATCCCCATAAAAAGTGCATCTTTTTACAAAAATGTCTTTGACACGTCATGTGACAGTTGTGAGTGGGTTAAAATACTCGAGTACCATCACGTGTCACAAAAATTGACCAAGTATTTTACAACGTTATGAAATCTGGTTGACCACCAGTTTGAAAACAAGACCAAACATGTACACTGGAGGGTTAGTCCAGTGCCAGTTTCAACTGGAGAGTGCTCCAGTTGCAGTTTTTCAAATTAAACAAGTTTTAGTCAGAAAAATATTTTTGAGTCTTTCCCCCTAGAATGATGATCCATAAATCAATCAGTGCCAGGATAGTATCACAAAGGCGTTCGATAGCCTGGCAAGCAAGGATTATCTGGACCTCCTCAACTGGAGAACTTCATCAGTGTCACGGACGCATTCATAACAAAATCTCCAGTTTTAAGGATTTAGCATTCCCAACACACTGATGAGATGTTTAAAGGTTTTCTCATCAAGAGGTTTTGTAAAAACATCAGCGAGCTGTTTGTCAGTGGGGATGAAATGAATTTCAATGTCTCCTTTCATAACATGATCACGAATGAAATGGTACCTGATGTCAATATGCTTTATCTTTGAGTGCATCACTTGGTTGTGAGATATAGCAATTGCACTGGTGTTGTCACAAAATATTAGGGTCCTTGTATACTTCTGACCATAATCTAGTAACTGGTTCTTGATCCAGAGAATCTGGGCACAACAACTGGCCGCAGAAATGTACTCTGTCTCAGCAGTGGACATAGAGACTGACGTCTGCTTCTTACTGGTCCAACTCACCAGTTTTCCTCCAAGGAAATGACAACCTCCAGTTGTTGACTTTCTATCTATCTTACAACCTGCATGATCTGAATCTGAATAACCCATTAGATCTAACCCTGAGCCTTTGGGATACCAAAAACCAAGGCTAGGACACCCTTTCAGGTATCTGAAAATGCGCTTAACAGCATGCAAATGTGATTCTTTTGGGTTAACCTGAAATCTGGCACATAGACATGTTGCAAACATTATATCTGGTCGACTGGCAGTTAAGTACATCAGTGAACCAACCATTCCTCTATATTCAGTTGTGTTCACTGGTTTGCCATTTGGGTCAGAATCCAAATTTAAAGGTGCTGCAATTGGTGTAGTTTTAGATGGGATTGAATCATATTTGTATTTTCTTAACAAATCTCTGACATATTTTTCTTGGTTTATGAAAATTCCATTTTCAGTTTGCTTAATCTGAAGACCCAAGAAAAATGTTAATTCACCCATTAAACTCATTTCATACTCAGATGACATGATTTTAGAAAACTTTTTACACATTGCATCATCCGTTGACCCAAATATAATGTGTGAGTCCCAAATATAGATGATTAACTAAACCCGACTGGCAAGTACAACTAATCTTGATGGACAAGTTAAGTTTACGATCTAGATATGGATAACAAGAAACAATTGACTTAAAGTAATAATGCAAGAACTAAATGGCAGAAACTATATAAAGATATATATAAGTATAGTCAAGTATGTAGCATTGAGACACGTTGTTTTCTTTCTAATGTATTTGATTTATTGATATATAAACAAATACAAGGATTGTTGCGGAACAAAGATAAACACCCAAGTGTAAGTATCTAAACAATCCCAAAAAACAAGTGATCTAAATAACTTGGAAATACTCGTAAGTTTACTTAGAGTATATCTCACAAGTTGCAATGCTAAAGTTTCAAGCTATTTGCAAGTTGTGAGAAGACTTCATATTTATAGACCAAGTTCATGATGACATGGACAAGATCGTATAAAAGTGGTTGTGAGCATTTAAGGAATTAAAGCTAATTCCTTACATGCTTGTACTAGGAATAGTATATAAGTCAGTTGATGTGACTTATAGTACTATGTTCCAAACCTATACTTTTACCTTGTACCTTTTATTAATAGATAAATCTATTAACTGGGTAAAGGTATGTAAAGTAAAAAGTCTTCCTCGTAATCAGTGTAAAGTGTTGTAAATACTTTGCACTGAGATGCTTCAGTCTTCGATCTGGTAGAATCACTCTTTGCTCGCTTCTGAGATGATTCTCTTCTTCATACTTCAGTCTTTGACTTCAGAATGAATGCTTCAGATTTATCTTGATCTGAACTGAAGTGAAGCTTCAGTGAAGTAATTCTGATACGTCTCAGAATTCTGTACAAACATTTTCACTGAACTTCAAGCTATTTCTGAACAAATTATACTTGGTCGATTTCCGACCTAACAAATTCCCCCTATTTGTTCTGAAATAGTGCATGCATCTCAGACTTCTATCTATACATGCTTGTAAGTCTGAAATGCAAGTTTTTGCTTAAGTTGTAAAAATTTTCTAAGTACATCTTATAGATCATTGATGTCTCAGAATTTTACTTGTGGTTTTTCTAACTTAAACTTACCATCTACTTATTGGTTACAATTTGCAACATATATATACAAACTGAAATGTTTGTTACAAATGTAAATATATTACAAGTACATGATAAACTGAAAAAAGAACTACTTCTTGGCAGGCCTTGAACCAGAAGGTGCTTCAATAGGTTTCCTTTTCAGTGGAGAGTGATCCTTCTTTCCAAACATTCTGCTTTCAATCTCTACTTTGGCTTGCATCTTTTGTTGTATTCTGGATAACCATGCACCAATCAAAACAGATTTCGGCTTCCCTCTCAGAACTTGGATCATCTCCCTATGCTCAGACATCCCAAACTCGTGCACTGAAACTTGATTATACTCTTCAGCTGCTCTACCTTCTCTTTTTATCATTAAATCAAAAAGCTTCAATCCATCAGCTTTTGTTACCTCCATATCAACTATTTTAGCTGGATAAGATCGATGCTTTAGATAATGCTCATATTGATCCTTCTCATGCTTTCTTTGGAGCTCAATAGCATCATCAGACATTGGTTTGAAGGTGGAGAGATCAGTATCACGAATATTTTTTCTTGATGATCTTGGTCCAGTCACTTTGGGCTTTGTGGTTGGTCTGAACAACTCTTTTTCAACCTACAGAACTTCGGCCAGAATTTCCTTCTTTTTAATTGCCATTTCCTTTTCTCTATTTCTCTTCAAGTCTTCAATAGACAACTTGAAGGTTAGACTCTCTAGCTTTTGTTCCAGAGGTGAGTAATTCATCCCACATTCATACTCGAGCATATCAACAACACACTTCTGCACTCTTGGATCATTTTTGATTTTCAAATATCTTTCCAATGACAAACCAAGAGTTGCAGCATCTATATGATCAAGGGTCCCCATCTTCAGATATTGTTCCCTTTCTCTTTCTTTGTTTTCCCTCCACATAACGAATTGATTTGAGACCTGCTTCTGCAAAGCCTCCAATTTCTTACTATCAGCATCAAGATCGTGCAGGGGATAACCATGCTCATCCACATTCTCACCAACAATAATCCCAGAACCCTTAGAACTTTTCTTTGTTGGTTCTTCCTCTAATGGGGCCTTGCCCTTATCTTTCTTACTGGATTCAGTTTCAGTTTCCCCCTGAACTGAGGCACTACCAGAAGGCACCTCAGTTTGCTTCTTGGTTGCTTCAATGATTTCTTGTGTACTTGCAAGCAGACCAATAGGCACAACTTTTCCCCCTTTGGGGACCTCTGAAGGCAACTTAGCGAATTCTTCAATGGCCATTTGCATGCCTTTCAGTGGTTCCCAACTTTTTTGTTGTAAGCATTCAGAAATTCCTTTAGAAAGCTGAGCAAACTGAGACCTTAATCTGAAATTGGAGTTCAGGTTCAGCGACTCTTTATCTTTTATCTCTTTCAACTGCTTTCTATCTTCTTCAGTGAATGAGGGAACAGGAGGAGCAACAAATGGTAGATTACCAAGCCCTTTCAGAACATTGTTCAGTTGTAAATCAGTTGGACTCTCAGATTCTGTTTCAGAATCCAAGTCCGTCTCCATTGGGGCATCATAATTGATAGGTGGTGGGATTTTGTGAATTTGGGGGTGAAGAAATTGAAGTGATGGATTAAAAGTACCGGCTGTAACATAGGCAGGATTAGTGCCCGGTGGAAAAATTGGATGTTGATGAGATGGAGGTGGTGGAACATAAGGATTAATATCTTGTTCTTGTTGGTCTGGTTGAATTTGGATTTCTGGGGGAGGAGGAGGGGCGTTTGCGAGGATGGTGGCTGGCTCAGAATCAGATTGATTCGCCTCCAATAATCCCTCGTCAAACTCAAAATCAGCAAGGGAATCGAGATTCCCCTGAGGTAGCTCATCGTCATCCCAGAAAGCATTCACCACTGCATTCGGGTCAGATATGCCCTGGTTTGGGTCACTAGTACCCGCACCAGTTTTTGGTCTGGTTGAATTTGGATTTCTGGGGGAGGAGGAGGGGCGTTTGCGAGGATGGTGGCTGGCTCAGAATCAGATTGATTCGCCTCCAATAATCCCTCGTCAAACTCAAAATCAGCAAGGGAATCGAGATTCCCCTGAGGTAGCTCATCGTCATCCCAGAAAGCATTCACCACTGCATTCGGGTCAGATATGCCCTGGTTTGGGTCACTAGTACCCGCACCAGTTTCTGGTTCAACATCTGCAGAAGCAGGAGCAACAAATGGTAGATTACCAAGCCCTTTCAGAACATTGTTCAGTTGTAAATCAGTTGGACTCTCAGATTCTGTTTCAGAATCCAAGTCCGTCTCCATTGGGGCATCATAATTGATAGGTGGTGGGATTTTGTGAATTTGGGGGTGAAGAAATTGAAGTGATGGATTAAAAGTACCGGCTGTAACATAGGCAGGATTAGTGCCCGGTGGAAAAATTGGATGTTGATGAGATGGAGGTGGTGGAACATAAGGATTAATATCTTGTTCTTGTTGGTCTGGTTGAATTTGGATTTCTGGGGGAGGAGGAGGGGCGTTTGCGAGGATGGTGGCTGGCTCAGAATCAGATTGATTCGCCTCCAATAATCCCTCGTCAAACTCAAAATCAGCAAGGGAATCGAGATTCCCCTGAGGTAGCTCATCGTCATCCCAGAAAGCATTCACCACTGCATTCGGGTCAGATATGCCCTGGTTTGGGTCACTAGTACCCGCACCAGTTTCTGGTTCAACATCTGCAGAAGCAGGAGCAACAAATGGTAGATTACCAAGCCCTTTCAGAACATTGTTCAGTTGTAAATCAGTTGGACTCTCAGATTCTGTTTCAGAATCCAAGTCCGTCTCCATTGGGGCATCATAATTGATAGGTGGTGGGATTTTGTGAATTTGGGGGTGAAGAAATTGAAGTGATGGATTAAAAGTACCGGCTGTAACATAGGCAGGATTAGTGCCCGGTGGAAAAATTGGATGTTGATGAGATGGAGGTGGTGGAACATAAGGATTAATATCTTGTTCTTGTTGGTCTGGTTGAATTTGGATTTCTGGGGGAGGAGGAGGGGCGTTTGCGAGGATGGTGGCTGGCTCAGAATCAGATTGATTCGCCTCCAATAATCCCTCGTCAAACTCAAAATCAGCAAGGGAATCGAGATTCCCCTGAGGTAGCTCATCGTCATCCCAGAAAGCATTCACCACTGCATTCGGGTCAGATATGCCCTGGTTTGGGTCACTAGTACCCGCACCAGTTTCTGGTTCAACATCTGCAGAAGCAGGAGCAACAAATGGTAGATTACCAAGCCCTTTCAGAACATTGTTCAGTTGTAAATCAGTTGGACTCTCAGATTCTGTTTCAGAATCCAAGTCCGTCTCCATTGGGGCATCATAATTGATAGGTGGTGGGATTTTGTGAATTTGGGGGTGAAGAAATTGAAGTGATGGATTAAAAGTACCGGCTGTAACATAGGCAGGATTAGTGCCCGGTGGAAAAATTGGATGTTGATGAGATGGAGGTGGTGGAACATAAGGATTAATATCTTGTTCTTGTTGGTCTGGTTGAATTTGGATTTCTGGGGGAGGAGGAGGGGCGTTTGCGAGGATGGTGGCTGGCTCAGAATCAGATTGATTCGCCTCCAATAATCCCTCGTCAAACTCAAAATCAGCAAGGGAATCGAGATTCCCCTGAGGTAGCTCATCGTCATCCCAGAAAGCATTCACCACTGCATTCGGGTCAGATATGCCCTGGTTTGGGTCACTAGTACCCGCACCAGTTTCTGGTTCAACATCTGCAGAAGCAGGTGCATCGTTACCAGATTTAATGATCGGCTCAACCGTAGTATCATTGCCAGGGACAGTAGATACAGAAGCTGGAATGATGTTCAGCGACTTATCTTTAGATCGACTAACGGGTCCCACATTCTTTTGTGGCCCACTTAGTGACCTTTCTGAACCAGCTAGTGTGGCTGAAACAGTTTTATTAAATACCTGAAGCATAGCAGTGGATAGTTCAGGCTCATCTTCAGAAGTGGATGCCTTTGAGAAATCTCTGCTGTATTCAGGCACTGAAGCTTCAGGTCCAGCTTGATTATAAGCTTCACCAAGAATATCCATGAAACAAAAGCTTAGAAATCTTGGAAAGGCAATATGCAGACTTCTCTTTCCTTTTAGTTTTGTAATCAGTTGAGAAAAGAGAATCTCAGCAAAATCTGCTTGTATCCCATTCCAAATATAATACCCCATCTCAACTTGGGGTAATGAAAGTTGGTCCAATCCTCCATGGTTGCCACCAAGACTTTCCACAATCTGGGTCCAAAAGAACCTCCAGCAATTGCCAAATCCAGACATAAATATGTGTCCGGAGGTCTTCAGATTACCATCAGCATCCTCCATATCGCCATGACCGGTGGCGACTAGAACTTCCCTGAAATTGACCCCTTTGAGTCGTTTAGCATATACCTGGGAAGGTTTGAGGTAGTTCAGATGAAGGGAATTTCTGAACCCCTCAAGAGTGATAACACACTGCTTGGTGCCCTCATTGAGAGTGAAGGAGATGGATTGTTCATCTTTGCTCACCACAGCAGTATACCAGAATTCAAGCAAGTATCGATGATACAATGCCTGAGGATTAGCGGTCAGAGCATAATGGAAAGGGGATTGCTCCCAAAAATTATTGATTCTTCCCATTAGGGTTTTGGATTTCACATTTAATTGAGCCAAGAAATTGCTCATGTTAAATCGGATTTGAGAAGGGGTGAAATTCTTTGGCCATGTGGCAGATGTTTTCACATCACCCGATGGAGTATATTCAAAATTTATGAGCGATTTGTGTTGTGAAGAAGATGATGATTTTGACATTTTTAAGAATCGAAAGTTGAAAGTGAAAGGAATATGAAGAGTTAAGGAATTTGAGAGTAAATGTGAGAGAGATTGATGATTGGGAAGTAAATGAAAAACGAAGTAAATGAAAGAATGAAAAGGAATTTGAATTTAAGATGGAATATAAAGTGATTTTCCAATTAAAAACAATTTTTGCGGTCAAGTCCGCATTAAATGCAGAGACCTTTGAGTGACCCCACCCTGTAACACTTTTTCAGAAAAAAGTACTCATTTCCTTCCCTTTTATGGCGCAACTTGTGTGACACATAAGCATGACCAACGTAAGCTAAAAACATAGTATGCAGTAGGCCACGTGTACACACAATTGACCAAGTATCAAAAATATCTTGAAAAGATTGTTGTCTTTCAGTGATGACAAAATAAATTCTGAGCATGATCAGTTCCAAAGAGATCTGAACCATCTCAGTTAATAAAATTCAACTGAAATATTTTTGATTTTCTGAAGTGCTTCAGTTAAATACATTTTTCTGAGCAAAAAGGTTCCCCCTCAAAAATGAAGGTTTATTTTAAAGTTTGAAAAATATTTAACATTCCCCCTGAAGTGATGATCCATGAATTAATAAGTGCCAAGATAGTATCACAAAGGCGTTCGATAGCTAGGCGAGCAAAAATTACATGGATCGCTCAAACTGGTGAACCAGATCAGTGTCACTGAGGCGTTCATAACAAGATTACCAGTCTAAGGATTTAACATACCCAACTCACTGACCAGATGTTTAAAGGTTTTAACATCTAAAGGTTTTGTAAAAACATCAGCGAGTTGTTTATCAGTGGGAATAAAGTGCAATTCAATATCTCCTTTCAGAATATGATCACGAATGAAATGATACCTGAGATCGATGTGCTTGGTTTTCGAGTGCATCACAGGATTGTGAGATATGGCAATGGCACTAGTGTTATCACAAAAGATTGGAGTCTTTGTGTAATGTGAGTCCCTTAAGTTCGGGATGGTTGAACCAGGAAAGTGCAAAATACAACAAGTCTTAAAGCAATATTAGATTTAAAGTAATACAAGACTTAAAGCAATAAACAAATAAAGTGGAACATTATGTATTGTTTCATGGGTATTTTATTTATGATGTTAAATACAAATAAAGTGGAACATTACAAGGTTGTTGCGGAATCAAGATAATACAATTAAGTATATATCCTAACAACCTATGAGTTACAAATGATCTATATTTGTCAAATAACTCTTTATAATCGAGATACTTAAAGTTGTGAAGTATCCCTGTTTAAGATCGAGAGTATTTGGACAAATTCACTTCAATGCAAAATGAATGCTTAAAAGTATTTTTGTCAAGGAAATGACTTTGTATTTATAGGCAACAAAATTCACCAGTGAATTTTGTGCCGTACAAATATGGTTGCATACATTTAATGATCCGACAAGAACATTAAATGTATTGGATAAGGAATAAGGATAAAGTCACATCAAGAGCAAGTGTATCCTTTTATCCAACCACCTTAACACACATATACTTTGGTAAAGAACAAGTGGATTGTTCTTTGGAAAGTGTGTAAAGGGAAAAGTCAATCCTTGATATCAGTGTTCAGACTTGCAGGATCTAGAACACTGATAATCCTCCAGTGAACAGATCTGGTAAGACTTTCCAGTGGACTCCGCCATTTGTTAAGTCTTCTTTCTTCAGACTTCAGTCTTTGACTTCAGTCAGAATGTCTTCAGTAGAGTTGATCTGGACTGGGGTGAAGTCCAGTGAGATTATCTGGAGAATCCTCCAGATTTCCTATACAAGTATATGCTCACTGGTCTTCAATTATTTCTGGACAAATCTTCGGAGGGACTCCAGATTCCAAGTCTAGAGTAGGTCCAGTAGAACACGATTCTGGTCAGATCTTCAGTGAGGCTCCAGTAGTCGCGTCTGGAGCGAGTCCAGTAAATCTGGACTAAATCTGGACTAAATCTGGACCTAACAAATTCCCCCTATTTGTTTAGAAATAATGCAAGTGTTTTCAAGCTTGAATCTATACACTTTGTAAGCTTGAAAAACACAAGTTTCGATTTGTCTAAAAAATCTAAGTTACTGGAAAACACTTTATGGATCATGAGTGTTTTCAGTTTCATCAATTAAGTTCTAACTTAGACTAAATCTGGTCATTTACTTATAAAAATAAAAAATTGCAACTATTATTACATTCATCAACTGATAAATAGTATACAATTTTCATAAGACAATAAATTACAATAAGTAAACAATAAGAGTTAGGCCCTTCTTTTCGATGTCCTTTCTGGAGCATCTTCAGTAGCCTTTCTCTTTGGTGATGGAGAAGATGGTAATGAATCTGGTGATCTTATGCCCAATGCAACTTCCATATGTTGCTTTCTTCTCCATACCTTCTCAATCCTTTTCAGAAATGCCTTAACATCAGTCGACACATCTGTCTTCCCCTTGAATGTTAGAGCAATTTCCCTAAGTTCACTCCATCCAAAAGCTTGGACTGAAGTACTTCTCCTCTCATCAGTGAAGTTACCCTCCCTAGTCAACTTTACTTCAAATTTTGACATGCCTTCATGATCTTCAGCCAACTTGATTTCAGCACCAGCGATCCTTCTTGCATCAGCCCTGAAGTTCAACATTTCATTGTATTTTTCTTTCACCTTGGCTTGCTGGATCAAAGCTTCAGTATCCTTGGACACTCTCCTTTGCTCTACAGCAGTTTGGAGTTCTTGACGATTTATTCTTCGAGAAGTGTCCAGGGGAATGAAAGTACTTACATCAGCATCTCTGATTGCTTTGATCTGTCTGGCAGTCAACTTTGGTAAACCAGTAAGTTTCTTTCTGTACTCTATCTCCAGAGCACCAGCATTCTTTCTTATCTTTTTCTGGAGACTTACCAGTTCAACTTTTCTCTGTCTGATGAGTTCTGGTATACTCACGCCATAAATAATTGAGTCATATACCTGTTCTTCTTCAGCGTAGAATGAGCGTACATGAACATCATCTAATGCATTTAGGCATTGATGAACTCTGGGGTCATCCTTCATCCTTTTATAAACTTCATATTAATGCCTAACCTTCCAGCATTGTAGGAGTCCAGAGTACCCATTGTTTCCATCTCCCTTTGATGGGCCAGCAGTTCATCCTTTTGATTTCTTTTAAAAATCTCTATCATTATGCATTCCTGCTCTAACTTCCTTGAAGTTTCATTATCAACATCTTCAGTTTGCTCTTCCTCTTCACCAGATACAACTTTTTCCTTTCCTTTAACAGCCTTCAGTATAGTAGGAATATCTGGGAAGGTTTCAAACTGGGGCTCACTGGCTTCAGTACCAGTAGCTTCTTCAGTTAGCCCGGCTTCAGTGCCATATGCTCTTTGTCTTTCAGTAAGCCCGGCTTCAGTGCCATATGCTTGTTGTGTTTGGTCACCAGACAACTCTTCCCCCTTGGAACGATCTCCAGTTCTTGACTTGAGATCATTCCACATTTGTTCAAGCATAAGTCTGTCCAGTGGACCAAAAGATGTACCTTCTACTGGAGTTGTTTCAGACACAACTTTCTTAAGTTCCTGCACTTCCTTCTGAACATTTGCAACAGCTTTAGGCAAGTGCTTTGGCAACTTCTCATCCAGTAGCTTCTCTACTTGGGGTAACACCCCATCATAAATGCTACGAAGAACAGTCCCATAAACTTCTTCACATAATTCTTTCAACATGTTGTTTCTGAACTGCCTTGTACATTCATTACTTAGAGTTTACCCTGAAAACCAAATTTTGAACTTACCCTGAAAACCAAATTTTGAACATCTTCTTTCAGACCTGCCAGTTCGCAAGTGACTGCAGTCTGAACAGAAGTAACCAACCTATTCTCTAATCCCTGGACTGCCACCTTGATCTTTTCAGTGTTGGTACTTGTGGCCAGTACCAGCTTATCAAGCTTCTCATAAACCAGCTTCTCATTCCCAGCGAAGACATTCATCTCTGAAGCAAGGTTATTTGAAAGTAATGATTTAAAGTCAGAAATAACCTGAGATGAAGTCTGGAGTGATCTCTCCAGGTCCGCCACCTTACTTAAAAGGCCTTGGACCTCGGTTGAAGAAGAAGTGGAGAGACCAGTGGGAGGTTCAAGAGTGGAGGGTAATCTAGTCATTAGAGGAACTTGTGTCCAGTCCTCTTCAGTTGCAGCTTCAGACGTCGCAACTGGTGACTCCGGCGCACGAGGAGGAGGTTGAGATTCTGAAGGTTGATTGGTTGCTGGAGTGAAGTATTGGGTGTTTTCTGGAATTGAAGGTGGTGGTGGTGGTGGCATGTTTGGTTCTGGTGGAGGCATTTCTGGTGTAGGTGTTGGCATTTCTGGTGGAGGTGTTGGCATTTCTGGTAGATTTTCTTCTTCTTGTACATCTTCACCCAGAAAATTCAAGTTCACATCAAAGCCTTCAGACATTGGAGATTCAACAACATCCCATTCTTGAGTAATCCCAACTGTCTGTTCACCAGACTGTTCACCAGTCTCTACATTTACCTGTTCACCAACCTCAACATTCAAGTCCAGTGGAGCCTCTTGCTCACCAGAAGCATGTTTATCAGTCTGAACATCTTCAACAACTTCTTCAACAACCTGGGCAACATGTTCAGCTTGTTCATCAGTTTCTTGCCCAACAATCATTTATTTAACAAATCGTGTATACATAACACATGATTTTCAGGCCCAAAGTAAAAGGAAAAGGGCGCCATAAACTCACCTTAGCGATCTAAATGCTAAAAGGTGCAAATGTAGCTCGAGAAGA
>CM067173.1:8639339-8668275 GCA_034093135.1 Erigeron breviscapus
AAGCAAACGACAAGTTAATATCGAGCTATGAATGTCCAACGACCGCCACGTGCCCACAACCTAACAATATATATCATGGTGTCATCAAAAATCAACTCTATAACCCTACACAAGTTGGTTAAGTAAGTTTGAGTCACGCCAAAATCCCACAACGCCTTAATGACTCTCCCGAGCATGAACTATAACACTTTGACCCAAATTTTTAGAAATGGAAAAGGATTCAGATCAAAAGGACTTTACCATGAGAAAGTAGACTCTCTCACGATTCCAACGATAGGTCATATGACTCATTGGACTTACGGATCAAAAGTTACGATCTTTCAAAGTAAATCAGGTTTTGCTGTACTGGAGGAAAGGTGCGGCGCACCATTGAGGAGGTGCGGCGCACCAAGCCAGGTGCGGAGCACCAAAGAGGAGGTGCGACGCACCAAATGCTCAGAAATTCCCAGATCAGTTCCAAACAAGCCAAACACGAACCAAACTCAACCCAAACTCAATTTTTGATCACCAAATTGACTAGTGATGTTTCAAGACTCATTTTGAAGCTTATACAAACATATTTCAACATAAATAAACATAACCCCTATCTTAGTTTCGATTCATAACATCATAATCACATCCAAATCATTCAAACCCTAATTAACCCTAATTTGACCCAAAACAAGATTTAAGCCGATTTAGGACTTGTAACGTTCAAGATGACTAGAAATGCATAAACTAACATAAATAGAAGTAAATGGGATGAATTAGACTTACCAAAACTTCTTTCCTGAGCTAGAACCCGATTAGTGGCAAAATGGGTAAAAATGCTAGAACTTGGACTTTTGATTCTTCGAATAGACGATGAGAAGGTACAAACGACGATGATCCTAATGTTACATTAGTTCCAAATCACCAAGTTGATGTAGATGAGGTGAAGAAATGAAATGGTTTCCTTGCTTATTCTTTTACTTGAGAGAAAATGAGAAAGAAAGATAGAAAAGAGAAATGAGAGGTGCAAGAGAAGATAAGGGAAATGGGTCAAAGGGGCTGATGGGTCGTGGATGACCCACGGGCCGACCCGTTTCTCTTCTCAAGCCAAATTACAATCGTTACACATTTAAACACCGATCAAAACATATTATCGACCCGAATATAACACATTGTCATTTAATTCATAAAACGACCCAAATAATTCATAACCATTTAGTCACTAAAACGACCCGAATATAACACATTGTCATTTAATTCATAAAACGACCCAAATAACTTCCACATAACCATTTAGTCACTAAAACGACCCGAATATTACATTAACATAAATTGTTAGTCAAATTACACATAAAGTCAACGGGTCAAAATTCACGGATGTTACACTGTAAGTCATGTCTAGCCTTTACTCGTACATTATGATTAGTGACGCTGGTTCCTTATGGACCATTACTACGAACTCACCAACCTTGTGTTGACTATGCTTAGTACACTTTTCAGGTAATCAGGTTATCCAGGACGTGGAGTTTAGTTGCTTGCTTGCTGTAAACCCGGACTTGGACTTTGATCAAGGATTCATCGACTCTCTTTTGCATATACTTAGGATCGATTGCCATCTTTGGATGTTCTTGTAAACTTCGATGGTTATTTGCTCCTTATGTATTTTGGTACTTGTTTTGTATTGTAATGGATTCACTGAATCCTTAATTGCATTTAGTTCTTGTTCTATTGTAATTCCACCTTGTGCTATATGATTTCCGTAATATTTCGAGCCTCGGCTTGGGGTGTTACAGAATGGTGGCCCATGCAGGTCGTAGAGAATTAGGCGGTTTGACCTAGACTACGGCTTAAGTTAAAACTCTTCATATAGCATGCATGGTTAGGAAATTCGTGTGCAATGTGAATTATGTGAATCCCCGGGTGAGTTCGTAGTTAAGACCACTTGTGTTATAACTTGAATTCAATGTGATGAATGTAAATTGTGATTAATATGGTTTGTTGTTGCTATTTGTTGGAACTAATTTGATGATGTAGGGCAAAATGAAGTGATGCCATTAACTTAGTATAATATTGTGGCAACCCTAAAAGAACCCGATCAACTCTTTTATGGTTACCCGATATTATAGCAAGTTCATGACATCGTGGATTGCGTACGTGTGGCTTAAAGTATAATAAGGAACCGATATGCTTAATGGAAGTTGATTAGGTGGAGGGTTAGCCATTGGTACACCCTGTATACATACCCGGTCAATAACTAGAGAGCATATCGAATTCGGATTATACTTTGAATCATTCGTGTTAGTTATTTGTTTGCATGATGTTTTGAGCATGATTACTTGAGTTAATGATAGACAATTGTAACGAATTCGACATGATGACATGCTAAGTAACAATCCCATAGGATTCTAGCACTCTTGCTTTAGCTTAACGATATGAAATGAGTATATGGTATCGGTATGAGAGCATTGACTACTTGTGTGACTAACATGTGAGCATTTGAGACTAACTCTCGGGTCAACGTGTCACTTGTTTTATAGAAATGGTGAGACCAAGGAGAGCCGGAACGAACTATAGGGCTGAATCAGAAGAACCTCAACAGGAAGCTCAACCGGAGGTAGGGGGTAGAGGTAGGGGCGGTGGTAGGGGTCGTGGTAGAGGCCAAGGAAGGGGTCGTGGTGAAGTTCGTAAGCCAAACGATCGCCAATATCATGCCAACCATTATTGCTCAAGTCATGGCAAATCTTGGGCAAAACAATGGGCCGCAAAACAATGAAGCCCCAGAAAATATGAATAACGAAAATGCTCAACCTCAGGCCGTGGAAAATGAAGAAGAGAAACTAGTGAGAATTAATAACCGCATGCCCATGTATAATCAATACGGAGGATATCGACAGGGGTGCATATTTAAGGATTTCAAAAGCTGTGGGGCACCGGAGTTTAATGGAAGAGGTGGTCCCACTGAATGTATAAGGTGGTTTGAAGAGATTGAAGCAGTGATCGAAAGAAGTCATTGCACATATGACGACCGGATTTCTTATGCATCCGGCATGTTTAGGCATGACGCCTTGAGTTGGTGGAACCAAGAGATAACTTTGGGGCGGACTTATAACTTGGAATGGGTCGATTTCAAGGAAAAAGTGAAGGCAAAGTTTTGTCCTCCCTATGAACTACAAAACTTGACCATTGAGTTTGCTAATCTCAATATGGAGGGAGCCGATTACAAGAGCTATGTTAGACGATTTCAAGAGTTGTCTACCCTCATTCCTCACTTGGTGGGTTCCGAGTCTCAGGCCATCCAGAAGTTTGTATTGGGCTTGAATCCTCAAGTCCGATCTTATGTAAACTCTAACATGCCTACTTCTTTGGCCGATGCGGTTAACCGAGCCGGGAGTGTGACTGAAGACTTGTTGAGGAGCGGTGTCTTGAGCAAATCCTCAACAAACAAGAGGAAAGAAGTGGGAGAGTCGAGTGGGGTAAAGAAAATGGGAAGGTTTGACCCCAAGAATGCTTATAGGGGTAGAGTAATGGCGGCGGTGGAACCAACTAGGAAACCCTATGGTGGGCCCCATCCTTTCTGTGGGAGATGCAACCAACATCATCCCGCCAATGCCCAATGTAGACCATGCTTTAATTGTAACCAAGTCGGGCACCTCTCTAGAAATTATAGGGCTCTAAGAGCGGGCCCAATGAATGTGGCTCCTGTTCGGGCCGTTCCTCCTCAAGGTAACCAAAGAAGAGGTGAATATTTTGAATGTGGTAGTCGTGACCACTATCATAATAATTGTCCTCGATAGGTGGGACAACAAGTGCAAGTAGCCGTCCACCCCAACCAACTACAAATGGTCGGGCCTAACCAAAACCGGGGACAACAAGGCCATCAAGTGCAACCACGCGACCGAGCCTTTGCGGCCAATGCAAATGAAGCCCGCAACGATCCCAACGTAGTAGCAGGTACCTTTCTCCTTAATGGTCACTATGCAACCGTTTTATTTGATTCCGGGGCCGATTATAGCCTCGTGTCCTCTAACTTTGTTCCTTTGATTGATGTGCATCCTTGTGCTCTAAATTATGTGCTTGACATTGAAATGGTAAACGGGTCACTAACTAGGCTTAGTCAAATACTTCGCGATTGTGTCTTGACTTTAGAAGATGTCGACTTCTTCATTGACCTCATGCCTCTTGACATTGGTAGTTTTGACATTATAGTGGGTATGGATTGGTTAGCGGCGGTAAATGCGACGATTGATTGTGGTGAGAGAGTTGTTAAGATACCTTTGACTAGCGGTAGAATTCTTAGGGTTCAAGGCGAAACCTCCGATTCCTCTAATCCTAAAGTCTTTAGTGCTACCGTCACAAAGGTAGAATTGAAGACCGTTCCTATCGTTTGTGAATTTCCCGATGTTTTTCCGGATGACTTACCGGGATTACCTCCAACTCGTGAACTTGATTTTCGTATTAATCTTATCCCCGAAGCCGCGCCCGTAGCAAAAGCTCCGTATAGACTAGCCTTAACCGAAATGCAAGAATTACAAACTCAACTCAAGGAGCTCCAAGAGAAGGGTTTCATTCGCCCTAGTCAATCTCCTTGGGGTGCTCCTGTTCTATTCGTCAAAAAGAAAGATGGATCCTTCAGAATGTGTATTGATTACCGGGAATTAAACAAGCTCACTGTGAAGAACCGATATCCTCTCCCTAGAATCGATGACTTATTTGATCAACTTCAAGGTGCTAAGCACTTCTCAAAAATCGATCTTCGCTCGGTTATCATCAACTCCGGGTACATGAAGATGATATCCCCAAGACGGCCTTTTGCATAAGGTATGGTCACTTTGAATTCACCGTGATGCCTTTTGGGTTGACTAATGCACCGGTGGTGTTCATGGACTTGATGAACCGGGTGTGTCAACCATACTTAGACAAGTCTGTCATTGTGTTCATTGATGACATACTTGTATACTCAAAGACGAAGGAGGAGCATGTTGAGCACTTGCGTGAGGTGCTTGATTTACTAAGGAAGGAGAAATTGTATGCTAAGTTCTCCAAGTGTGAGTTTTGGTTGGAAGAAGTCCACTTTCTTGGTCACGTAGTGAGCAAGGATGGTATTCACGTGGACCCAAGCAAATTGAAGCGGTCAAGAATTGGAGAAGACCCGAAACGCCATCCGAGATCCGCCAATTCCTTGGATTGGCGGGTTACTATAGAAGATTTATTGAAAATTTCTCCCGTATTGCACAACCACTCACTCTCTTGACTCAAAAGGAGAGAAACTTTGAATGGGGCGAAAGACAAGAGAACGTCTTCCAAACTCTTAAAGATATGCTATGTGATGCCCTTATTTTGACACTACCGGATGGAATTGAAGATTTTGTTGTTTATTGTGATGCCTCGGGGAAAGGGTTGGGTTGTGTTCTTATGCAAAGGGGTAAAGTCATTGCTTATGCCTCCCGTCAATTGAAGGTGCATGAGAAGAACTACCCGACACATGATTTGGAATTGGGAGCGGTTGTGTTTGCTTTGAAGTGTTGGAGACATTATCTCTACGGCACCAAATGTGTGATTTATACCGATCACAAAAGTCTTCAACACATCTTTAACCAAAGTGAATTGAATATGAGGCAAAGGCGTTGGCTTGAATTATTTAGTGATTATGACTATGACATCCGTTATCATCCGGGCAAGGCAAATGTAGTAGCCGATGCCTTGAGTAGGAAAAAGAGAGTGAAACCAAGATAGGCTAGAGCTATGAGCCTCACGGTGAGGCCAAATATTCGTGACCGGATCATTGAAGCCCAAATTCAAGCCACCCTACCGGAAAACTTTGGAGACGAGAACCTAGATGGCATGGAACAACAATTCGACCGAAAGAGTGATAATGGGCTATACATGGTTGAAAGACTTTGGGTTCCTATTTTCGGTGACTTAAGAACACTTATTATGAATGAAGCTCACCAATCGCCTTATTCGGTCCATCCCGGGTCGGATAAGATGTACTTTGACTTGAAAAACTGGTATTGTTGGCCGGGCATGAAGCGTGATGTGGCTAGGTGTGTGAGTGAGTGTCTTACTTGCTTACAAGTCAAAGCCGATCACAAGAAGCCACCCGGATTGTTGGTGCAACCGGTGATGCCCGAATGGAAGTGGGAACATATTTCAATGGACTTCATTACTAAACTACCGAAGACGAGAAGCGGTCGTGACACGATTTGGGTGATAGTAGATCGGTTAACGAAGTTGGCTCACTTTTTAGCCATTCGTGAAACCGATAAATTTGACACTTTGGCTCGTTTGTACATCAAGGAAGTAATATCTAAGCATGGAGTGCCGATTTCTATCATTTCTGATAGAGATGCCCGTTTCAAATCAAATTTTTGGGAAGCTTTCCAAAAAGCAATGGGTACTCGACTCGACATGAGCACGACATTTCATCCTCAAACGGATGGGCAAACCGAGAGAACCATTCAAACACTTGAAGACATGTTGAGGGCTTGTGCAATTGATTTTGGTGGAAGTTGGGAAGACCATTTGCTGCTAGTTGAGTTTTCATACAACAATAGTTATCATGCTACCATCCAAATGGCGCCCTTTAGAGCATTGTATGGTAGGATATGTCGTTCTCCTCTAGCTTGGGCGGAAATTGGAGAAAGTCAACTTATCGGGCCAGAAATTGTGGTTGAAACGACTAAGGTAATATCTCAAATTAAGGAGAAGTTGCAATTGGCCCGTGAACGCCAAAATAAGTATGCCGATGTGAGACGGAGACCGTTGGAGTTTGAAATTGGTGATTATGTACTTTTGAAAGTGTCACCTTGGAAAGGTGTTGTACGTTTTGTGAAGCGGGGAAAACTTGCGCCAAGGTATATTGGTCCTTTCAAGATTCTTGAACGGGTTGGAAAGGGTGCCTACCGATTAGAATTACCACAAGAGCTTAGCGGTGTGCATGATGTGTTTCATATTTGTAACCTACGCAAGTGTTTGGCGGACCCTACACATCATGTGCCCATGGACGAGATTAAGGTGGATTCGAACCTAAATTTTGTTGAAGAGCCGGTAGAGATCTTGGATCGTCAAGACAAGAAACTCAAGAGTAAACGCTACACGATTGTTAAGGTTAGATGGAATGCTAGACGTGGAGCCGAGTTCACTTGGGAGCGAGAGGATCATATGAAGTCGAAGTATCCGCATTTATTTAGTAATTAGTGTTTTGTTGAATTTCGGGACGAAATTCTTTCAACGGGGGAATAATGTAACATCCGTGAATTTTGACCCGTTGACTTTTCGTGTAATATGACTAACAGTTTAAGTTAATGAATTATTTGGGTCGTTTTGTGAATTAAATGACAATGTGTTATATTCGGGTCGATAATATGTTTTGGATCGGTGTTAAATGTGTAACGATCGTATTTTGACTTGAGAAGAGAAACGGGTCGGCCCGTGGGTAGTCCACGACCCACCAGCCACATTTGACCCAATTCTCTCCTTATCTCTTTCTTCCCCCTTTCATTTCTTATCTATCTATCTTTCTCATTTCTCTCAAGTAAAAAGGGCAAGCCAAAACCATTTCATTTCTTCTTCTATCTATCATCGATTGGTGTTTTGAAACTGATATAACACTAGAATCATCGCCATCTATACCACATTATCGTCATATTGAAGAAGCAAAGGTGGAAGTTCTTGCATTTTAACCCATTTTGACCTAAATTCGGTTCTAGCTCGGAAAGGAAGTTTTGGTAAGTCTAATTCATCCCATTTACTTCTATTTATGTTAGTTTACTCATTTCTAGTCATCTCGTACATTTACAAGTTCTAAATCGCCTTAAAATGAGTTTTGGGTCGAATTAGGGTTTGGCTAGGTTTTGATCGATTTGGAGAATTTGGTGATGTTATGGATGGAAATACGGGTTTGGGTAAGTGTATTTATGCATTAGAATGTCAAATGTAGCTTCAAAATGAGTCCTTTAATCTTGCAATGCGATTTAGGGTTTTGGTTCAAGTGATATAGAGTTTTGGTTCTTGATTTTCTGCATAAACTGCTGCTGGTCGTGTTGCTGCCCAGTAAGGGGCGTAACCTACGGCCCTATGGGGCGTAGGTTACGCTAGTTATATTTTGGCTGGGCGTAGGTTACGGCCCTTTGGGGCGTAGCTTACGCCGAATGCTCCATCTTACGCCAAAACCTACTGTTTACGCCCCTCTAGACGCCAACAAAATTGCACTTTAGAGAGCACCGTACCTTACGCCCCCTTTACATTAAAACTTTATATTGGGCGTAGGTTACGCCAGTTGTACTTTCTAGAATTTATTGTTTGACCTAAATTGACTTTCTGAACCTTTTTACGCGTCGAGCATTGATCTAATTCACTTCTTATCTTATGTATCATTGAATAAGAGTCTTAAAAGTCATTTAACGTCGAGAAGCACTCAGAAACCTAATTAGGGTTTTGCCGAGTTTTCGATAATTACGTATATGTGTTTATGTATGTTGATGTGAATGTATATGATCGATATTTAGGTGTTGGACGTGAAGTGAACATTGTACGACAATAACTCGACTTTATATCAACTTAACTTTTCATAACCAATCGAGGTGAGTTCGTATCTCCCTACTCGCTTGAGATTCGGGCTGAAAAGTGTAAACTTGCGTGTTTACTTACGTTGTTGATTGTTTTATTGATTTGGTTTAAATGTTGGATTGATGAGACGGTTATCACGTTTAATTGACTTGGTTTACGTTGGTTAAGTATTTCATTAATATTAGGATAGACATACATACATGGAAGTCGGTTATGCTTTTATCGGGTTTTAGATGTGGTGGGAAGGCTGCGGGTGACCCTATATATAAACATCTGGGACTTGAAGAAAGTAGAATCCTCTTAAGTGTATGTACGTATAGAATTGGTGTTAATATCGATTGTTGGTTCATGTTCATCGTATTGTGATTATTGGTTTATGATTGACGAATATTGATTGTTGGTTCATGACAGACGATTGTGATTGATGCATATACGATTGGTGGTAAGCATGCATACATTGTACATAATCCCTCGGTTGAGGAGTGCCTAAATCCAAGTGTATAGATGTATACACTATCTGATGGATGAGTTCTTGATCCCGAGTATATAGACATATATATCTCGATGTTTTTGAGATACAGCCTGGCTCATTGTGATGACAGGCGGGTATCGTTGCATAGGTGACTTGAGTTCACGCATATGATAGGCATGTTGGCTTATTATGCATTCGGTACTTGCATTGATACGCATATCATTCGTGCATTCATAGTATACACTTGTTTTGTATAATATTGTTGTTGGACGTTATTGTGTTACTTAGAGGCTCGCTGTAAGTCATGTCTAGCCTTTACTCGTACATTGTGATTAGTGACGCTGGTTCCTTATGGACCATTACTGCGAACTCACCAACCTTGTGTTGACTATGCTTAGTACACTTTTCAGGTAATCAGGTTATCCCCGGACGTGGAGCTTAGTCGCTTGCTTGCTGTTAAACCCGGGCTTTGGACTTTATGAATCAAGGATTCATCGACCTTCTCTTTTGCATTATACTTAGGATCGATTTGCCATCTTTGAGATGTTCTTTGTAAACTTCGATGGTTATTTGCTCCTTATGTATTTTGGTACTTGTTTTGTATTGTAATGGATTCATTGAATCCTTAATTGCATTTAGTTCTTGTTCTATCGTAATCCCACCTTGCGCTATATGATTTCCGTAATATTTCGAGCCTCGGCTTGGGGTGTTACATGGTTGTACCTTGTGTTGAGCCGCTTGTACTTTTAGCTACAGTAACTTTCCTATCACAAAGGAAAGTATACTTGAAAACAAAGATTATCTGGCGAAAGTTTAAAAAACAAAAGTTATGTGACAAAAAGTAAAAGCGAAAATGTAAATATAAAAAGTTTTCGTGACGAAATTTTAAAAAGTAAAAATTATGTGATAAAAATAAGAAAGAAATAAACTTTTGATGTGAAAAGCTTAAAAACCAAAAGTTATATGGCAAAAAGAAACTAAAGTAAAACTTTGGTGGCAAAAGTTAAAAAACGTAACTTGAAAACAAACTCCGTTAAATATCGTTTTGTAACTACCGTTAGTTTGCCAAACAACACTTAACGGCCGTTAATTATTTGGATATGCAAAAGCTACTTGTACCTTATGCATCTAGGGGTTGTACTTTTAGCTACAGTACAACCCCCTCACAATCCAACTTTGCTTTTTAATATATATATATATATAATATAAATACCATACATTTTTTTTTCGTTTCAATACATCACAACTTTCACATTCTTATCTCTCCATATTTCATCCAAATTCTTCTTCTCTTTATATAATATTTTTATATTGTTAGTATTTTATTGCATACAAAATGTTTATATGAAATCTATTTTTGTATGTATTATTAGATTATACTTTTACGTAATGTGACATAATAGTCATTTTTTTATTCATTTTTGATAGGATTTTGACACCACCAATGACTTCAGAGATGACAACAAAAACGAAGACGCATTTGACTTGAATGAAGACATCGACTTGGAGGACGACATCACCTTTTCAAAGATTGAGAAGTTTAAAAAAGAAATCGATATTTCTTTGGTAAAGAAATAAAAAATAGGATTGTAAAGATTTACTAATTAGTACTTTTAATTAAAAGAGTATATAACTATCTAAATTTCTTTTATCTAAATTTTTTGTAGAATGATTTTGTTTGGGACATGCTTTCGGATGATGATGATATCCCATTGATCAAACATAACTAAAAACACTAATCAAGTGAGGCATTGGAAAAAGAATATGTTCCACCTAATAAATGAGGACCTTATAGATGAAGACTAATCTATCATCTTTTCATGTTATTCAATAAAATTTATTATTACTTTTTCTATATTTTTGAAGGTTTAAATCTTTTTACTTTTAAGGGATTTCAATTTTGATGTTTTAAGATGTTAATTTGGTATATTTAAAAGTTGTTTATTTCAGTTATTTAATGCATTTGTTGTTTCTTTTATGGCCTCATTTAATTATTATAAGGATAAACTTTATAAAGAATTGAATTTGTTATATCTTTATTATAAACGGGAAAAAAATTGTAGAAATAAAAATAATATTCAAATCCAATATGACACGTATGTAATTTTTTGGAAAAAAAAATTACTACCTCCAAAGATACAATACATTCATACCATTACCACTTGCTTTGAGTTATGTAAGAGTAAAGTGTCCCTTAGCAAATTACTTTCAGAAATCAAAATTGCATTCAGGCCTAAATCTTTTAAATCTTATGATTTTTGGTTTATTTAAATTTTAATAATTTAATGTCTTAATTTGAAATATTCCAATGGTTTTTGTTTCACTTATTTTGTACATGTGTTGTTTTTTTTGTATATGCAAAGGACACATTTAGATAAAATTTTAATTTGTTAATCCTTTAGTAAAATAGATTCCTAAAAAAGCTACAACGAATCAATGACATATGTGTAGCTAATCATCATTTAAGAACAATTCATGTGTAATTGCATTAAAACATAGTCAATTAAAGTTACAAAATTGAATGAAAAAATGTCAAATTTAAACTAATAATAACAATTATTAAGTTTGAAAATATCGTAGAAAGAAGTAAAAATTCACCAAAAAAACCACACTATACATTAATTGGTACTTGCATTAAAAAGTCGATACTTACATTTAAAAAAATCTAAATTGAACTAAGTTTTAATTAGTATAACTTACCCTCTAAAAATTATTTTGCTATCAAGAAAAACTTTTTCACCAAAAAGACTTTATAGCCAAAATCTATACTGAATATAAACAAATTAGACAACTAGAAGAAATAAACCTTGAATAATAACCAATCTAAAATTGACAATTATATATTCAAAAAAAAGTCAATATTACATTGATATACTTACTAAAAAGTTATAACATAAGAGATTTCAATTTTAAAAAAGAAAATGTTAAATGAAGTCCTTAGGGTTCCACTTAACGTGCATAAAGTAATTGTACATTATCATATCAAAAGCTCACCCTCTGAATTTTATGATCAACATGACGACGATGACGACAACGGCGACGGTGACAGTGTTGACAGGTGATGACAGTGGCAGCAGTGTGGTTATTAGCGTAAAAGTAATTGATGTAAAAATGGTAATTGGTTATTTTAAAGGTTAAGAGATATTATAAATAAATATCTTAAGGGTATTATTGATATATTGTATTGTTATATTTAAATTAATGAATAAAAATGATGGGTATATAACGGTTGAAAATATTTTGGGTGTATTTTGAGTAGATTTAGTGAGTTAAAAAGGTGTAAAATAGTATGTTGTATAAAGGTAGTAAAGATATTATTTTCAACCCGGTCAACGACCGGGTATAGATCTAGTTAGACGTAAATTCATATATTTAATTTAATTTAATTAAATTGTATAAATAATTATACATTCACTTTAAACTTGTTGGGCTTTTATTGTGAAAGATATTTCTGTGCACTGTTAACTTTTTTTTGAAAGGTGTGGATCATTTGCTCGCAACAGGGGATCTAACTTACGTTGTCTTAATCGGGTCCGCGCTAGAGAGCCCCCTCACCTCAATACCTAGTAGGAGGAGAAACCCCCAACTAAACCGCCCGAAGATATTTAATTGGGATAAAACCTTGCCCCCTCTGCAGGACTCAAACCTGCTTCACTTTTTAAAGCTATATTTAGCATTTTACTTTATTAGTATAATCTATAATAATATAACTAAAAGAGGAGGTTGGGGGTACACTTGGCACCCCTAATCCCCCTCCTTTAACCTAATACTCCCTCCTTATTAATCCTCTATTTTTTTAATATCTATTTAATAAAAAATGGTTGACCTTTAATAAAAAAATCTTATAAAAAATCCTCTCTTTACGGACTACAACATACAAAATAAAAGGAAAAGAAGGCTCAATCCTATTCTTGGCCTATTCTGTTTTTGGCGGCTGGACTTCACACGGGATAAGGGGCAGAAGTCAAGAACCCTTTTATCATTATTCAATATCATTCGAATAGGGGGTGGACATACACATTCTGGGGGCTGCGAACGAAAAAAGGAAAAGACGAACAGGACAGCAGCAGCCGCACACCATCATCCGATCATGCAAAGATTTTCTTTATCCATTATTGGTGATTTTGGAATGATAATGTCCGACACCCTCACATATTCTCAACCCTAAGAAAAAACCTACGATCGACTACCAAAAAGGTTTTTTATTTATATACTTTGTTCATATTTAATCATTATTATTATTATTTAACATTGAATTCTTATGTTATTGTTATTATTATCTCTTTTAATTTAGTTTGTTTTCCATTATAGGTTCATTATGGCTTCTTCTTCAACAACAAAAAATAAGACCACATTAGTTCATCTTGAAGATCCTAAGCCAACACATGTTAACCATCAACTACGACTCTGTTAGGACCAGTTTTACTGTAACTGGCCAGTCTCCAGTTACATCTGGAGACTACGAAGATTTGTCCAGAAATATATTGAAGTCCAGTTGCAACGTACAGTTAACGCAACTGAAGACTTCCTCCAGTTGAGATCTGACCAGATGAAGAATCATTCCAGTTGAAGTCGAAGACAACAAGTGGAAGATAAAGATGACAATGGCAGCGAAGCCCAGTTGACATTCTACTCAGATACAAACTGGAGAACATCAGTGTAAAGTACTTACAAAGCTTTACACTGATTACGAGGAAAAGACCTTTATGCTTTATGTGCTATTACACGGATAAAAGGATTTATCTATGTATAAAGTACAAAACGTACATACAGCAGGTTGAGAAAAGTTACTTTATTCTGTAACTTTACACAACATTTTAAGGAATTAAATGCTATTCCTTAAATGTTCTCAACCATATTTGTACGGCTAAAGTTGACATCCCAATCTCAACTTTGCCTATAAATAGAGGTCTTTGCACAACAAGAAAATAACTTTGCATACCTGCAATATTCTTGGTGAACTTGTGCAACATTCTCTCAATCGCTAAAAGGAACATTTCACAACTTTAAGTGTTTCGATTGTTTAGAGAACTTCCAAGTATATATAAATTGTATTTCATAGGTTGTAAGGATATTTACATACTTTGTATTATCTTGGTTCCACAACAACCTTGTAATTTATTTAAAGTTAATAAATAAATTACACTTGAAAAATACATATTGTCTCATCAATTTACTTTTACAAGTACTTTCTATTATTACATTGTCATTTACTTATTGTCACGTTAATAAGTAATCTATCCAAGAACTTGGTATACACTCACTGCAACTGGTCATCTCCAGTTCAGTGTTTATATTGCAAAGTAACCCCACCATTGACATAGAGGTGTCTTCAGGTAGTACCGTCTATTGAGTTGGGACTTACAAGTGGTATCAGAGCAGAAGACTAATATACTTGCCTAGATCTGCTTAGATGACTACTACTGAAGGTGGGGATGGTTCTGGTCAAGGTGAAAACCCTCTTAATACACCACCTGTTCAAAATGTTAATACAAACACTCCTCCTCCTAATGCCCCTAACCATGTCCATGTACATTACTCAAACACTCCTGTTCCCAAATTTGATGGAAATAGTGAGACCTTTGGTACATGGAAGGCCAGAATGCTCTTTCATTTTGGTGGGATAGAGAGGTATATGCTGAAAATCCTTAAGGATAGACCTTATATACCCATGTCTGTTGGGGTAAGTCCTCTTATAGATCCTACTGGAAGAAGAGGTTCCAGAGAAAAGCTCGAAGACCATTGGTCTGATGAGGATCGTAGACTTGTAGATCTGGACACCAGACTCAAGAACATGATCCTTGGAGCTGTCCCTGAAAACTTAATTCCAACACTTGTGTTGTTCCCCAATGCCAAGGCAATGTGGGGTGAATTAGTCATTCAGTTTGAAGGAGGTGATGACACCATTGTCACTAGAAAGGTTGCCCTGAACAAGAAGTATGAATCCTTCTTTGCTCTTCCCAATGAAAGTCTAACTGGTACTTACACCAGGTTTTCTAGCCTCATTAATCAGTTGAGAGGCTTGGGTGTTGAGAAGGATAAGGATATTCTTCTTGATAAGTTTTGTGATATTCTTCCTTCCAAATGGGAAAATATGGTTCTTGTCTTAAGACAAGGTAAAACCCTACACAGTCACACTCTTGCATCGCTCTATGGAGCCTTCAGATTCACTGAAGATAATAATGCAGCAAGACTGGTGGCTGAGCAGGATGCCATGAACCATGCCCAAAGTCCCAAGGTTGCTAGCATAACTGAGCGACCTTGTGCTGCTTTAATGTCTGTAGAGAGTGTCCGGTCACACCCAATGAAGGAGATGTTAAATAGTTTCTTGAACTCTGGCCTGACCACTGAAATCAGTGATGGTTGTGATGAAAATGACGATGATGATCTGGTAGCCATGATTGCTAAAACCTTTAATAGGTTTAAGCATAAATCTAAAAGATTTAATGGCCCAAACAATGCTTCCAACTCCAACTCTCTGGATAAAGCCAATCTTACCTGCTATAAGTGCGGTAAGAAAGGTCACTTTATGAAGGAATGCAGATCTAGTCAGATGAACAACCAAACTGGTCCCCTGTCCCTAATTTTAGTAGGCCTGATGATAGCTACAAAGCAAAATACAAAAAGCTTAAGGTCCAGATTGCCCTCTTGTCATTTGAAAGAGAAAATGAAAAGAACAAATGCATGATGGCAAATACTGAAGGAAAATGGGAATACTCTGATGACTCATCAGCTGATGATGAAGAGGAAAGGGACATGTGTTTCATGGCCTTGGAAAATCAACAGCGACATGTAGCAAAAGAAGATGTCATCACTGGAAGATGGGTGGACATCATTTTGAAAAAGGTATGTGATTATGACAACCAGGTTGATCCAGAACTAAAACTGGACCTTGCTGAATCATTAAGTGGTGATTTAGCGTTTGTGGAAACTGTTAGAGCAGACAGTGAAAGATATCTGGAAACTATCTTAACTGAACTGACAAATATTAAACCACAATTAAATGATTTACAAAGTGTCCAGTTGGCTCTCAAGGAGTCAGTTTTGAAAATTGAGGCACTTGAACTTGAAAATCAAAAATTAAAATCTGATCTTGAAAAAGAACAAATGATTATCAAGTCGTGGGTAAAAGCATCTGGAAAGAATTATGATGCATTTTCAAGAACTATTGATGCCCAGAAAAATGCATGGAAATCTGGAGATCTTGAGATGGCAGCTCTCATACCAGATCTTCATGCATTGCCTCCAGCTCTTAGGGTTGAAACTCCATATGATCAACCTAAGATTGTCAAAACTGAACCCATTGAGACCACCCCCATTGAGGTTAAACCTGGAGCCAATCAGGCTAAAGTTCCAGTTAAAAAGGCATCTGGTAACAAGCCTTTACCTCAAAAGTCTAAGGAGCCCAAGACTCAAAAGACCAAAACTCAGCTGAACCTAGGTCCAAGGTTCAGCAGTCTGATGAAAATAATATTTTGTCCAAACTGGAAAGTCAACTCCAACTTTTGTCTAGACAGGTTCAGAGTTGCACTGCCAGGATTAAAAATCTGGAAGGAGGTTCATCACCTCCAGTTGAAAAACAAAATATTAAAACCCCCTCAAAACCAAAACAAAAGGTTCCATCTGGAACAAAATCTGGAAATAAAAAGGGGAGTAAGTATCAAATACCAATCGTTTTTACTTCTGGTCCCGGAGCTGATAACAATGCTCCAGTTCCAGTCTCCAGTTCAACACCACCAGAATCAACTATGACTTCTCAGTGAGAGTCCAGTTAACCCATCAACAAAAGATGGGTTCACAAAAAGAACTAATGATTTTTGTGGTTGTGCAGGGCAATCGAAAGAAGAATATCTGGTATCTGGACAGTGCAGCTGGATGGATAATGACCGGATGTAAGCCCCTGATGGACGAGTTCACTATCCAAGATGGACCGGCAGTGACGTTTGGTAATGATCAAAATGGAAAGACTGAAGGATATGGTGTGCTCAATAATGGACAGGTCGAATTCAAAAGAGTTGCATTTGTGAATGGTTTGAAATACAACCTGATCAGTGTAAGCCAACTTTGTGATAATGGCTACAGAGTTTTGTTCGATATTGCTCAAGGCACCATATTTAACAAGGATTGGAAAGTGGTGATGGTTGCACCAAGAAAAGGAAATGTGTACATCATGGATATGGAACCAACTCCAAAAGAGTAGTGATTCTATATCAAGGCTGATGAGGACACCAACTGGCTGTGGCATAAAAGATTATCCCATCTTAATTTCAAAAATATTAACAAGTTGTCTCGCAAACAACTGGTAGATGGGATACCTCAGATTTCTTTTAATAAAGAAAAGCCATGTCCAGGGTGTGAGATGGGCAAGCAAAAAAGGGCCAGTTTCAAAACTTGGCAAAACTTTAGCATCACTGAACCTCTTCACATGCTTCATATGGATCTCTTTGGTCCAGTGAATGTTCAAACTAGAGCTGGAAAGAAGTACACTCTAGTTATGGTCGATGAATTCACCAGATATTGTTGGGTGGTATTCCTCATATCCAAAAGTAATGCGCCTGCTGAAATCATCTCACTCATCAGAAGAATTGAACTCAAGTACACTCGAAAAGTCTGTCAGTTGCGAAGTGATAATGGTACTGAATTTCAAAATAAGGTACTTGAAACATTTTGCAATAACACTGGCATCTCTCAAAACTTCACATCAGCACAATCTCCAGAGCAGAATGGAGTTGTGGAAAGAAAGAATCGCACACTGATAAAAGCGACCAGAAGCATGCTATCTGAATCAGGTCTTCCCACCAGTTTCTGGGCTGAAGTAGTTGCAACTGCTTGTCACACCCAAAACCGGTCAGTCTACATCAAGAGACATAAGAAGACTGCCTATGAAGTACTCAGGAATTGAAAACCAAATATTGGATATTTTCATGTATTTGGTTGTCCAGTTTATATTTTAAATGATTCCAGTCAGCTTGGAAAGTTTGATGCAAAAGCTGATGAAGGTGTATTTTTAGGCTATTCAGATATTCGAAAGGCCTTTAGAGTTTATAATTATAGACTCCAAAAGGTTCACGAGACAATTCATGTCACATTTGACGAGTCAATTGATGCAATTAACAAGAGACCAAGCCTTGATATTTCTCCAGTCGTTCCAATAAATTTGGTGAAACTGACCAAGTTCATAAGTCAGTTGTTTCACCAGAAGATGTTTCCAGTTACACTCAATTGGAACCAGTTAAAAAGAAGAACACCATCAGTGACACTTCATTTTATCCCTCCATCAGTTTCAACTTACCACAGAAACTGGTGATTGGATCTGATGTACGTGCCACTCCAATATCAGCACCAGTTCAAACTCCAACTTCTCCAGTTCTTCAAGAAATGCCTTTTAATGAAGAATTTCATGATGCAAATCGTGACCTCATTGACTCTGATGAGGTTATAGAAGTAGTTTGGGCTGATCCTCCTCCAGAAGCTGCTGCAACTGAAGAAGATCACCAGGTGACTTGCACTGATATTGTTTTGCACCAACCTAGTCAATACACTAAATGGACTCGAGCACATCCAATTGATCAGATTGTTGGAGATCCAAGTAGTGGGGTTCAGACTAGAAGAGCCACCAGTGAGCAATGCTTAAACGTCACCTTCTTATCACTGATTAAACCGAAGAAGATTGACGAGGCTATGGCAGACCCAAGCTGGGTGGAAGCTATGCAAGAAGAGCTCATCCAGTTTGAAAGGAATAATGTGTGGGAACTTGTTCCTTGTCCACCAGGGTTAAAGAAAGAACCTATTGATACAAGATGGGTTTACCGAAACAAGATGGATGAAGATGGCAATGTTGTAAGAAACAAAGCCAGATTAGTTGCCAAGGGTTATTGTCAGGCAGAGGGCGTTGATTTTGATGAAACTTTTGCTCCAGTTGCAAGACTTCCAAATGGACGTCAAAAGTGCATTCCTTAATGGAACATTGGAAGAAGAAGTGTATTTTAAGCAGACTCCAGGCTTCATCAATGAGAAGCATCCTCACTCGGTATATAGACTGAACAAAGCTTTGTATGGTCTTAGACAAGCCCCAAGAGCCTGGTATGATACTTTAACTAAACATCTTCTCAAAAATGGCTTTCAAAGAGGTGCAATAGATAATACCTTATTTATCTTGAAAGAAAAAAGTAATATCTTATTGGTACAAATTTATGTTGATGACATTATATTTGGTTCAACTGATGATGCAACGTGTAAAAGGTTTTCTAAAATCATGTCATCTGAGTATGAAATGAGTTTAATGGAGAATTAACATTTTTCTTGGGTCTTCAGATTAAGCAAACTGAAAATGGAATTTTTATAAACCAAGAAAAATATGTCAGAGATTTGTTAAGAAAATACAAAGATGATTCAATCCCATCGAAAAACACACCTATTGCAGCACCTTTAAATTTGGACTCTGACCCAACTGGCAAACCAGTGAACACCACTGAATATCGTGGTATGGTTTGTTCACTGATGTACTTAACTGCCAGTCGACCAGATATAATGTTTGCAACATGTTTATGTGCCAGATTTCAGGCTAACCCAAAAGAATCACATTTGCATGCTGTTAAGCGCATCTTCAGATACCTGAAAGGGTTTCCTAGCCTTGGTCTTTGGTACCCCAAAGGCTCAGGGTTAGATCTAATGGGTTATTCAGATTCCGATCATGCAGGTTGTAAGATTGATAGAAAATCAACAACTGGTGGTTGTCATTTCCTCGGAGGAAAACTGGTAAGTTGGACCAGCAAGAAGCAGACGTCAGTCTCTATGTCCACTGCTGAGGCAGAATACATTTCTGCGGCCAGTTGTTGTGCCCAGATTCTCTGGATCAAGAACCAGTTACTAGATTATGGTCAAAAGTATACAAGGACCCCAATCTTTTGTGACAACACCAGTGCAATTGCTATATCTCACAACCCAGTGATGCACTCTAAGACAAAGCATATTGACATCAGGTATCATTTCATTCGTAATCATGTTATAAAAGGAGACATTGAAATACATTTCATCCCCACTGACAAACAGCTCGCTGATGTTTTTACAAAACCTCATGATGAGAAAACTTTTAAACATCTTATCAGCGAACTGGGAATGTTAAATCCTTAAAACTGGAGATTTTGTTATGAACGCGTCAGTGACACTGATGAAGTTCTCCAGTTGAGGAGGTCCAGATAATCCTTGCTCGCCAGGCTATCGAACGCCTTTGAAAATACTATCCTGGCACTAATCGATTTCTGGATCATCATTCTAGGGGGAAAGACTCAAAATATTTTTCTAACCAAAATTCTTAAGTTTGAAAAATTGCAACTGGAGAACTCTCCAGTTGGAATCTGGCACTGGACTAATCCTCCAGTGTAAATGTTCAGTCTTGTCTTAAAACTGGTGGTCAACCAGATTTTCATAACGTTGGAAAATACTTGGTCAATATTTGTGACACGTGATGGTACTCGAGTGTTTTAACCCACTCAATATCGTCATATGACGTGTTTAAAGTCATTTTTGTAAAAGACAACTGTTTTTATTGGGAATATGAAAGTTAGTGGGCGCGTGGGTAAGCTGAGCCGTCGTAGCATTTAATGCTGACACGGAGAATTAAAATTTTGGTTCAAAATTCAAATTAACTTTTGTAAAAATATCTACAAAATTGAGTTTTGATAATAAAATAATTCTTGGTATTTCATTGGGATCATAATTTTCCTTATAAATACCCCTTATTTACTCCGGTCACATTTACTTTCTTTTACATTCCTTCATTTACTTCCAATCATCATCAAAATAGCTTCATTCATCTCTCTGCTTCATAAATCAAAACCCTAATTCCCAAATTTTCAGTTTCATATTCAAATCTTTCAAAAATGGCACCTAAATCGAGAAGTAGGGATGTAAATCTGCTTACAGTCCCTTATAATCCATCAAACAATGTCAAACGAGCCAGTGGTGCCCCTTCAAATTCCACATCAATAAAATTAAATCCAAACAATCCCATGGCTAGTTTGAGAGGGACTCAAGCCGCCGATACACTAATCGGGAGAATCCAAGCATTTCTTCGTGATTCTCCCCTCGGCGAGTCTTTTTCCCTCAACCCACGCAAGATGTACCATGAATACTTGTGTGAGTTTTGGTACACAGCAGAACTTTCCGAAGACTGTTCATCTATCACCTTCACCCTTAAAGATGGATCAGTCGAGTGTACCATTACTGCAGAAACGTTGAGGGATGCTCTGCACCTCAACTACTGGAGACAGGGTGAGTCTCCAGTTGTGATATCCCAAAATATCAATTTTCGCCAGGTACTCCTTGATATGGGAAACAAGGAGTGTTTGGAAAATGGGGTATTAAAAATCAAAGGTGCTATGACTATGAAGGGCCTTACACCATCCTGGAGGTACTTCTTCATTCACCTAGTTGAAAGCATGGGTGGGAGTTCTGGTGGATTGGACCAGATCAACTCCACACAAGCAGAGATGGCTTACTGCTTGTGGAATGGACTCAGAGTGGACTTTGCTGACATTTTATTCAGAAGCCTGGTAATTAAACTGAAGGGCTCCAGGGGATTATGCATCCCCTTCTCCAGGTACTTTTCACTCTGTTTTCTACAACTTCTGGGTAGTGAAGAATATCATAATACTCAATCACTGTACACTGTCCCAGAGTTGTTGAGGAATCTTGACTCCCTAACATCTGTCGATGGGGAGGTTGAGATCCCTCAGAGAATGTTGCTGGCATTCTCTAAAACCGATGCATCAGTCCAAGGTGAGTCGGAAAGACAACTGAGCGGGCCTCAAAACAATGAGGGACCCACCAGTTCGTCTGCTGAAATCGTGACCATTGCCGAACTCGGGCAACAGTCTAACCCCTCCAGCTCCAGCGTGTCTATCCCTTTAACCATCTACCCTGGAGACCTCCCAACAGGTCCTTCAGGTGTTCCAAAGGCAAAAAGAACACGTCGCCCTAGGACTTAGTCAACACTTGCCACTGACAGTAGAAACCAAGACAGCCCTCCAGTTTCCTCCCAATAGGAACCTGGAGATAATAAAATGGGACAACTACAAGCAGCCAGCCTTGAAATTTCTGTAGGAGAGGCTGGTGAAGATGATACTAGGCTACCCCAACCCAGAATAGAGTTAGAGTCTGCACAAAGTGTCCACGGCCTATCTTCTGACACTTCTCTTCCACGAACTGACGACGTCTCTGGCCAGTCACAGCCGGAGACTGAGGTTCCAAACTCTACGGCTGATGATATTATAGTTGTGGATAGAGCAATTGTAACTGAGGCAACCCCAGTGACCTCTATCCCTGGTGAAGTTACCCTGGTAACTGAACCTTCAACAGATGCAACCTTCCAGGAAACTAGAGAAGGTCATCTGGAGACTGACCAATCTGGTCAGCCCTCAGTTACATTCATGGATCTGGACATGAATGTTAATGACGAGGAAATCCTTATTGAATCTTCGGATTCTGAAGGTACTGCTTCAGACATTGAGATTTTTGATTCTTCTGTACAAGATCAAAACCCTTCATCTCATGTCTCGCCTCCAGAAGCTTCAATTTCAATTTTACCATCTCAAACAAATGAGCATACTGAAACTCCATTTCCCACATATAACTATATGTCTGGAAACAGACGTATGACACCATCACCATCTGGGCAGTTCTCACTCCTTCGAGAAATGCCACCACCACCGCCGCCGTTGGACACACCTGAGCTTTCTCAGTATGTCCAACAATTTGAAATTCCTGTCCTTTATTCTTCCACCACTTCTATTACTATTCCCTCAACTGTTGCGATGTCAACTGGGGAGGTTGCTCTCAATTTGCCTCCTCCAGTTACTCCAGTGGTAGCTGCTGCTGGTCCAGTGACACATCCTCCTCTGTCACTGGACACTCAATTTGCCTCCTTCCAAGCCGACATCCAAAACCTTATTCAAAGGGTGGAGGATGTTCAGAAGGCAATTGATAAAAATACCAAGTCCCTCTCCAGATACAACAAGTACACCACCACAAATTCTAAGGTTGTTGATCTGGGGATAAATAAGTTTGCAGAAAATGAGGATTTGGTATTCAAGAAGCTCAATGAGCTGGTCGAAGGCTGTAACAATCTGGCCACTTCTCTAAAGGAAGCCTTTGACCTTACTCAGACCAAAGTCACTACTTCAATCTCCAACTTGCTGGGTAATACTGTTAGATAATCAGAGGTTGATTTGAAGGAGATTGAAAAGCAGGTTAAGGAATTAGTTGAAAAACCTGGCTTGAATGTGACAGAGCTTGGGCACCAGTTGATGACTTCAGTTGGTCAGAAGATTGATGCTACACTGGGTGCAAGAGAAACAAAACTGATTGAAAAGGTGATAGCTGAGATCACCAAGCTGGCCACTCCACAGGTTGATCTGGCCCCACTCACTACTGTATCAACCAGTTGAGGGACAACATAGACACTTTAAACACCCAGGTATCAAATCACACTCAGTCTATTGACAAACTGACAACTGAAGTAGAGAATTTAAAGAAAAAGGATGAAAAGGTGAAGGAAAAGGTGGTTTCTAGTCTTGATGAAGATTCTAAGACCTTGGATGAACTGAAGACTGGTCAGCAACAAGTTATGGCAAATGTTCTGACCCAGTCTAAAGAGACCAACCATCTGTGGAGATCTTTCAGGATGATGTGCACAATCTTTAAAGAGTGCAAGGACATGCAATCATGGCAGCCTCTTGACCGGTTGCCATCTAGCCATTCCGACTGGGAAGTCATAAGGGCTGGTCTAGATGCTGCCAAGGGGGAAAGACGTGCAGTCCTTGCACCAATTGCAACTGGAAGTGCTCTATCTGGAATTCAAGGTTTGATTACTCAACAATCAACTGGTAGAGAGATTGTGATAGCTGCCAGTACTGAAGCTGGTGAGCCAAGGATTGAAGAGTATGAAGATGTGATTGATAGGGTGAATGTTGATAAGGGCAAAGGGAAAGCAACTGATGTATTTGCCCAGCCGGCCACTGATGTACCAATGTTAGAAACTGGCAATCTTGAAAGGCTTCCTCCAGTTTCAGAAAGTGATAGCAAAAGATTGGCAAGACTTGGTAATGAAATCATAGAAAGAAAGAAGATGAAACAAGTAAACCAAGCTGAAGCCAGAGAACATAGCAAAGATAAAAATGCTTGATGTAAGTGATGCTCTTCTTTTGGGAATCACAAAGGAGGAATATGCCAAGGTCAAAAATGATGCAAGGATAGTGGGCATGTTAAATGAAATGCTTGATATTGAACTTGACAAACACTATCCTGATGATGAAGCTGAACATGATGCCAGAAATCTGAACATATCTGTGGAGAAGGCAAAAGAGAATCGGGCCAGTGGGATTATTAAAAGAATTGAAAATGTAAAGAAGGTTGTGAAAAGGGTTTTGAATCCACCAAGAAGGAACCCTCAACCAAGAAAACCACTGCACAGAGATGCTGATCTACGAACCTTCATTGAACCAACTGGCGAAATCTCAAATGATGACATCAAAGTTGCTGTGCAGGCTGCTGGAGCTGGGACTATTAAAATTTCAAATGAATCTGAAGCCAGAAACCTTTATTCCCCAATCATGGAAACCAGAAAGCACAGTGGGGCAATAAATGGTGTCATTGTAACAATCAAGCCAGGCACCAAGTTCTTTCATGTTGAAGTCAGTTATACTAGAGGGCCACTAGTTAAAACTGATAATCCTGGTGTGATGCAATATGGGTTCTCTGAATGGGTGGAGATGGTGAACTTTTTGGAAGGCAAGACACAAAAGAATAGGTTTGAGAAAGCATGGGTCAACTTCTTAAAGGGCAAGATTCAACATAAAGAGAATCTGGAGCTGAAGTTGAACATTGATCCTGAAGACTCTCGTCCTATCTATTCAGTGTCAAAGAGAAGGAGAACTGGCGAAGGGTCATCTGATTAAGTTTTCCTTCCAGTTTATCTACTTGTATTTTTATTTACATTCTGTAATTTATGTAAATTTCATTTCCTTGTATAAATGAAGTTACCAGTTTGTAACCACAAGGTAGATAATAGATTAAATCTAACAAACTCAAAAGAAAAACCCAAGGCATTTATTGATCTATAAAAATGCCTTGGAAAACTTAGATAGATTTAATCGAACAAGTCTTTCCAGTTCATACTTGTATAAATACAAGAACTGAAAAAGACTTGGCAATATTTCAGGACAAATAGGGGGAATTTGTTAGGACCAGTTTTACTGTAACTGGCCAGTCTCCAGTTACATCTGGAGACTGCGAAGATTTGTCCAGAAATATATTGAAGTCCAGTTGCAACGTACAGTTAACGCAACTGAAGACTTCCTCCAGTTGAGATTTGACCAGATGAAGAATCATTCCAGTTGAAGTCGAAGACAACAAGTGGAAGATAAAGAATAACAATGGCAGCGAAGCCCAGTTGACATTCTACTCAGATACAAACTGGAGAACATCAGTGTAAAGTACTTACAAAGCTTTACACTGATTACGAGGAAAAGACCTTTATGCTTTATGTGCTATTACATGGGTAAAAAGATTTATCTATGTATAAAGTACAAAATGTACATAAAGCAGGTTGAGAAAAGTTACTTTATTCTGTAACTTTACACAACATTTTAAGGAATTAAATGCTATTCCTTAAATGTTCTCAACCATATTTGTATTTTTTTTTTTTTTTTTTTTTTTTTTTTTTTTTTTTTTTTTTTTTTTTTTTTTTTTTTTTTTTTTTTTTTTTTTTTTTTTTTTTTTTTTTTTTTTTTTTTTTTTTTTTTTTTTTTTTTTTTTTTTTTTTTTTTTTTTTTTTTTTTTTTTTTTTTTTTTTTTTTTTTTTTTTTTTTTTTTTTTTTTTTTTTTTTTTTTTTTTTTTTTTTTTTTTTTTTTTTTTTTTTTTTTTTTTTTTTTTTTTTTTTTTTTTTTTTTTTTTTTTTTTTTTTTTTTTTTTTTTTTTTTTTTTTTTTTTTTTTTTTTTTTTTTTTTTTTTTTTTTTTTTTTTTTTTTTTTTTTTTTTTTTTTTTTTTTTTTTTTTTTTTTTTTTTTTTTTTTTTTTTTTTTTTTTTTTTTTTTTTTTTTTTTTTTTTTTTTTTTTTTTTTTTTTTTTTTTTTTTTTTTTTTTTTTTTTTTTTTTTTTTTTTTTTTTTTTTTTTTTTTTTTTTTTTTTTTTTTTTTTTTTTTTTTTTTTTTTTTTTTTTTTTTTTTTTTTCTTTCTTTCTTTTTTTTTTTTTTTTTTTTTTTTTTTTTTTTTTTTTTTTTTTTTTTTTTTGGACAGGTTTGTTTGATTTTTTTTTTTTTTTTTTTTTTTTTTTTTTTTTTTTTTTTTTTTTTTTTTTTTTTTTTGTTCCTCCTCTCATCCACAGCCAATGCGCCCAAAACGCGTTGTGTTATGTAAGCCCAATGATATTACTTATAGCCAGGATCCCCCTTATATGTTAGTGATGTATGCTTTCACACCCCCTCAACACAACTCAACGTCCTCGTTGGGTTATGCAAATGCGCCATACACTCCTAATAATCCCAAGGGTGCCACTCAGCTTAACAATTGAAAACTAAGGTACAAACTTTTGAACACGTAACATGTTTGAAACAACCATAGGATTGTCAACATCAAAATTCTATTCTATATTTTACAAATTATTAAATTAAAGCAGACTCTAAAACTTTAAATCTGAACAAAAACAGAATCTATAGATTAATTTCAATTAATCTACAAGCCTTAAATCTGATCTCAATCAGAAACACAAACAACACAAAATCACACATGCTATTCAGTTGTGATTCACTCAACTTAAGATGTTGAATGTTCTATTACAAATATTATTCGATCTAATAATCTATATCAATATGATTGATATAGATATATGAAATATATGTATATATTTTGAGAGAAAAGAAAGAGACTGAACGAATGAATGATTGATCGATAACCCTAAACGGGTTATAAGTGTGTATTTATACACATCCAAAGTTCTTCCTCTATATCCAGCATTAGTCCCTTAAGTTCCAGAATGCACAACTTTAGCCCCTCAAACTCTAACAGCTTTCATCAACCATCCAAACCTGAAATAGACACTTAAGCATATAATAAGCATATAATGAGGATAATTATCTAAGATTAAGAGAATAAGATTATCGTTTTAACATCCCCCCTTAATCTTATTCTCAAAACAGTTGAACAATTTCAATTTTTCACAAAGATAGTCATGAGAATTTTTGTCCAACCCTTTTGTTAGAATGTCTTGCAATATTTTCTGCAACTTCTATTTTCTCAGTCTTAATGACCCTTTCTAAAATATTTTCCCTCACAAAGTGAAGATCAATTTCAAGATGTTTGGTTCTTTTATGGAAAACAGGGTTGGATGCAATCTTAATTGCAGATTTATTATCACAAAACACTTTAACAGGAAGTAAACCTTTAAACCTAAATCCTGTAAAAATTTTAAGATCCAAATTACTTCACAAGTAACAGAAGCCATTGCTCTATACTCTCCTTCAGTGGAGGATTTAGAATTTGTGTTTTGTTTTTTACTTTTCCATGAAACTAAAGAACCACCCAGAAATATACAAAAACCAGTAACTGACCTTCTGCTTGAAATGCATTTAGCCAGTCAGAATCTACAAAAGCTTCAAGAGACAAACAAGAACTCCTAGTAATATGAATGCCCTTACCAGGAGCATTTTTCAAATACTTAAGAACTCTCATGGCAACTTTCAAATGAGAAACCAAAGGTTTATGCATAAACTGACTTAGACAATGAACAGTATAAGCAATATCAGGTCTAGTATGGGTCAAGTATATAAGCTTTCCTATTAACTTTTGATATTCAGTAATGTTTTGAAGAACATGATCCTTAATAGAATCTTCACTAGATAAATGCACATTAGGATCTAAAGGAACATTAACTGGTTTTCCTACTAATAAACCAAAATCAGAAAGCAAGTCCAGGCAATACTTTCTTTGATTCAAACATAAACCCTCATTAGTATAAATAACTTCAATTCCTAAAAAATATTGTAATTTTCCCAAATCTTAAATCTGAAATTGAGTTCTCAAATACTCTTTAAACCTTTTAATTTCTTGTTGAGTCCCAATGTTAATTGTAAATTTAATGATGACAAATCTTGTTAGGACCAGTTCACCTGGAACTGGCCAGTCACCAGTTCACACTGACCAGTTCACCAGTTGCATCTGGTGACCAGTAAACTGGTGACCAGGATGATTTATCAAGAAATATATTGAAGTCCAGTTGCACCGTACAGTTAACGCAACTGAAGACTTCCTCCAGTTGAGAACTGACCAAGTTGAAGAAGCATTCCAGTTGAAGTCGAAGACAACAAATGGAAGATAGAGAATGGCAATGGCAGCGAAGCCCAATTGACATTCTAGTCAGTTACAAACTGGAGACCATCAGTGGAAAGACCTTACAAAGCTTTACACTGATTACGAGGAATTGACTTGTATGCTTTGTGTACCTTTACCCGGATAATAAGCCTTGTCTTATTATTTAAATATAAAAGGTACATAAAGGTGGTTAAGTAAAGTTGCTTTCTCGTACAACTTTACATAGTATTTTAAGGAATTAAATGCTATTCCTTAAATGCTCTCAACCACATTTGTACGGCCAAAGTTAACATCCCAATGTTAACTTTGCCTATAAATACAAGTAATTGCACAACAAGAATAATAAGTGAAATCACAACGTGAGAAAACTTCACACTTTGCAAACCTGCAATATTCTTGGTGAACTTGTGCAATATTCTCTCAATCGCTAAAAGGAACATTTCACTACTTTAAGTGTTTCAATTGTTGAAGAGAAATTCCGAGTATAGATCAATTGTATTTCATAGGTTGTTAGGATATTTACATTCGTGTATTATCTTGGTTCCGCATCAACCTTGTAA
>CM067173.1:8669275-8739471 GCA_034093135.1 Erigeron breviscapus
CCCTTGAGAACACCGACAAGATGTAGATTTAACTTCGCAACACCTACACCATTCTCACCTATTGCTAGACCCACTCCTGATTCGGACGAGGAAGGGTTCTATTTAGACGAGTTTTTCAATCTAGAAGTTAAGTTAGAAGAGGAAATGGGAGACGAAGAAAGGGATCCGAATGATATTCGTTATGGTGAGAGGGTCCGTACTATTCCTACCAACCGTGGTAGTCCTATAAGACCTCCAGCCATTGCTCATGATTTCAATCTGAAAGGTAATCATCTTAAAAGCATTGAGGAGCAACAGTTTGATGGTAAAAGGAAATGGGATCCATACCAGCACTTAGAGAGGTTTGAGAAGTTGGCACGATTATACCAATATGGGAACAACCAAATGAATGCAGTTAAACTACAAAGCTTTACACTGATTACGAGGAATTGACTTATATGCTTTGTGTACCTTTACCCGGATAATAAGCCTTGTCTTATTATTTAAATATAAAAGGTACATAAAGGTGGTTAAGTAAAGTTGCTTTCACGTACAACTTTACATTTTAAGGAATTAAATGCTATTCCTTAAATGCTCTCAACCACATTTGTACGCCAAAGTTAACATCCCAATGTTAACTTTGCCTATAAATACAAGTCATTGCACAACAAGAATATAAGTGAAATCACAACGTGAGAAAACTTCACACTTTGCAAACCTGCAATATTCTTGGTGAACTTGTGCAATATTCTCTCAATCGCTAAAAGGAACATTTCACTACTTTAAGTGTTTCGATTGTTGAAGAGAAATTCCGAGGATAGATCAATTGTATTTCATAGGTTGTTAGGATATTTACATTCGTGTATTATCTTGGTTCCGCATCAACCTTGTAATTTGTTTAATATTAATAAATAAATTACACATTGAAAACTACATATTGTCTCATCAAGATTGTTTACAAGTTATTTGTATTATTGCATTGTTCTTTACTTATTGTCTTTTATATAAGTAATCTATCTAGAATTTGGTATATACCTCTGCAACTGGTCGTCTCCAGTTCAGTAAGTATATTGCAAAGTAACTCCACCATCGACATAGAGGTGTCTTCAGTAGTACCATCTAACGAGTTGGGACTTACAAATCTGACCTATAAACACTTAGTAATCTTTTGGTTCTTGTAATCTGATCTGGTCAGACTAAGCTGACACAGCTTACGATCTGTCTCTGACCCAGATCATGCTTCATACTTGTAATTGTAATATCTTTTGGAAGCAAGTGTTATTCAAGCTGCATCAATAATGTATTAGCATTCAGTCCAAGTCGAAGAGGAGGATTGAAGATAGAAGACCAAGCTGTTAGTGGAAGACAGCTTGGGATTAACAGTCAGCTTGGAAACACTTAGGCAGATTGGTGCTTTGACAACGGCCCAATCTGTGTCTGACAATCAAGTGAAGATAACAACCTGGATTGAAGATAAGGACAAATGACGTGACTAGGAAGAATCCTAGGATCCAGGTTGGTGGTTGTTTACATATGCGTGTCCATACTCTTATTGGTAGATGAAGAATGTGCGTCAGTACGTGGGGGACCACAAGTACCATGAAAGTCATGATTGATTATTCCTTCATCAACCACTGAATGAAGAACACGTAGCTGCAACGGACACCTAATGAAGGAGCGCTTTCGCCTATAAAAGCCTCATTCATGGATTGCATATGTGTGGCTCTCCTGAGAATCATTCTTCACACAAGTTTCTCTGCTCTTAGACACAGCTTAGTCTGTACGAGATCAGCTTGGGCTAATTCTCTTGAGCTGAAACTTATTGATTGTTGTTTGTCATTTCATAGGGTTGTTTAGATATCTATAGGCTATCTTTATTCCGCAACAACCCTGTAATTCTTTGTATAGATTATTCTTAATAAAGGATTACATTTGAAAACCACAATCTGTGTTCAAGAATGTTTTTATTTCTTTACTGCTTTACTGTTTTAATGATTCCTGCTCTTTACTTACTTGCTTAATATTCATAAACTGAATCTTAAAATGTTTTGTGTTAAAAGTTTGTAAAGATTGAAGAAAGTTGTATTCACCCCCCCCTCTACAACTGTTCTGTGTTCAATATACTTTGGTATATTAATTCACCGTGGGACGTATCAATTGGTATCAGAGCAGTGGTTGAGAATTAACTTGACTTGATCCTTGCATATTTTCATTTATAGTAAAGCATTATGTCATCATATATTGATAATGGTTCTTCAACCCGACCACCCATGTTTGACAAAGATGATTTCAGTGGGTGGAAAGGTAGAATGTCTTTGTTCCTTGAATCCATCGATAACAATATGCCTGACATCCTTGCGGATGGTCCTTATGTTCCTACACAAACCATTGTGGTAGAGGCTGTGGTCAGGGAAGGTCAACCAACCATTCCTGCCACAGTCAAATCTATTGTTAAGGATAAGGCAGATTGGGGGGATGAGGATAGGAGGTTGGCAAACTTGGATGTGAAGGCTAGAAATTTCATTGTCCAAGTTGTGCCCAAAGATCTTTACCATTCTATTAAAATGTGTTCAACAGATAAGAAAATGTGGGGTACATTGACTGTCATGTTTGAGGGTTGCTCTATCTCCATGGAATCCACAATTACTACATTGACCAGGAGGTATGAGAGATTCTTCTCTTTGAGAAATGAATCCTTAACTGACACTCATACCCGCTTCAATGCTTTGGTAAATGATTTAGCTGCTGTTGGAATTAATAAGAAAAATGAGGTTTTAAAGAGCAAATTTCTTGATTCATTACCACCTAAATGGAACAACTATATTTATTCTGTTAAATTAAGTTCTATTTATCATGATCTTGATCTCCCTGGACTTTTTGGTTTGCTTCATAACCAAGAATGTTCAGAGGCAGAAAAGTTAATTGCTATGGGTAATTCTTATAGTCAGCCTGCTGCTGCACTCGTTGCTTCTATGACTGAACACCCTAGTTCAATTAGTAATGAGATCATTCCTTGTGTTAATGATGATATTCCTGTGATGTGTAATCCTAACTCTGTTTGTGCTGAATCTGAATGTGATGAATCTGATGGAGATGAACTAGCTAACGAAGTAGCTATGTTGGCTGAAAGGATCAGAAGGAGATCCTTTAACAAGTTTAAAGGAAAAGGAAGAGGTGGCCAATCGGACAAGACCAAGAAGCCATTTGACATATCCAAGGTTACTTGTTACAAGTGTGGCAAGACTGGACATATGGCTGGAGATTGCAGATCTAAAGAAACTGCTCAAGCTGTGCCAGCCAAAGGTGGAAGAGGTGAAAAATACTCAAAGCTCAAGACTAAGTACAAAGCCTTGAAAGCACAAGTAGCTGAGCTGACTGCAGAAGGTGAACAAAAATGAGAAGAGTCTGGTAGCCAAAGACTGGGCTGAAAGTTCCACATCATCTGATGATGAGATGTACAAAGATGCCAAGTGCTTCATGGCTAAAGAAGCTACTCAAAGATTTGCTGAAGATCTGGTGAAAATACAACAGCAATCTGAGTCAGCTCACCAGGCATCTACCAGTCAGACTGCTCCACCTGAGGTGACTTCTTTTGCCAATCTGTCTGATAATGAGAAACTGTCCAGACTGAATAAACTTGGTGATGAGGTTTTGATGCAAAAACACTTTAATCAAGAACTCAAAAAGGAAATACATATTTTGAAACTTGATAACAGCTCTAAGAGTCACACCATTGAAAAACTAGAATCTGAGGTTAAAGCTCAAAAACAATTAAACTCAATTTTGATTAAAGAAGCTAAAACTGCAGAAGAAAAGTTTTTAAAGGTTAAACAAATAACTGAAACATGGTGCATAAGCTCCAAAAGAGTTTCTAAGTGTGTAAATGACCAAATACCTCATCAGATCCAATCTATTTTTGATGGTGATTATGACAGGGCCATAGCCATTGCTGAAGTATGTGCTATGGAGCCTTGTTATCAGCCTCCTTCACCACCCAAAGTCCAAACCAAAGAAAAAATTTCTAAACCAATCAAGTTGGTCCAGAAATCTGGTTTTGGGTTTAAAGATCCTGAAACCATTGGTCAGACCATTACTGAAGCTGTGTATGAAGCTGATAAGGTTGTTGAGTTAAAACCTGAAGAAAGTCTTGACTTGTCCAAGCTGACCATTACCCAATCTGTGTCAGATTCAAAGACTAAAACAAACAAGGATAAGATAAAGAGAAATAAAAGAAAGGTTAGAGATCACAGTGTTTCCAAAGATAAATTAAAACTTTTAAAGAGTAAGAAGTCTGGTTCTCTAGGAAATGAGTCACAAGCAAAATCTGAGTCTATTTCAAGTGACACCAAGTCTGACTCTGACAAGCTGATTTTAAAATATGTTGAGTCCAAAACTGACAAGGTGTCAATAAAAGCAAATTTTCTTAAGGATGTATCTGATCCAAAAATTGTTGATCAAAGAAAATTGAGAGCTGAATGTAAGAAAGCTGGAATAGGCAAAGGTTTTGTTCAAAAGGAAACTCTAAATGTTGCTAGAAAGAACTTTGAATCTGGTAAAGGACAGACCAAGTAACAATGGGTTTCAAAATGTGATAAGAGTTTATGTTTAATTACCCAATCTGAGTCAGACCAGAAGGTCAGCTCTGGTGAACCCATCTTTGGATGGGTTCCCAAAAAGAACTAATCTCTTATCATAATTGCAGGGCAGTCATGACGATAATACCTAGCACTTGGACAGTGGATGTTCCAAGCATATGACCGGATGTAAGTCCCTGCTATGTAGCTTTAGGATTCGTGCTGGTCCTAATGTTACTTTTGGAGATGACTCTCAAGGAAAGACTGAAGGATTTGGTATACCTTCAAATGGTCCCCTTACTTTCAGAAGGGTCTCATATGTTAATGGTTTGAAGCACAATCTGATCAGTGTGAGTCAGTTGTGTGATGCTGGTTATGAAGTGAGATTCAGGTCTGATAAGGGTATTGTTCTTGATTTAGAAGGAAATGTGGTTCTTATTGCAAAGAGGGATGAGTCTTTGTATTCTTTTGACATGAGAAATCCAACTGTCACAAGAGAAGTCTGTTTCATGTCAAAGTCTCAAGATGAGCTGAATTGGTTGTGGCATAAAAGGTTGTCTCATATGAATTTCAAAGACATCAACAAGCTGTGTAAGAAAGAGTTGGTGTCTGGCTTTCCAGTGATCAATTATGAGAAGGACGTGCTTGTGAGAAAGGCAAGCAACATAAAGCTACTTTTAAGTCTAAAACATGTTCAACCATTGATAATTGTTTGGATCTGCTTCATATGGACTTATTTGGACCAATCAGTACTCCATCATTCACTGGAATGAGGTACTCCTTGGTAATTGTTGATGAATATTCAAGATACACCTGGGTTTTCTTTCTAAGACACAAGAGTGAAGTTGCTGACAGCATTATTCATTTCACAAAGCAAGCTGAAATTCTTTACAAAAGGCCTGTTAGGCAATTAAGGAGTGATAATGGCACTGAATTCAAAAATATCACTCTTAATTCGTTTTGCAGTGAAAAAGGGATTTCACAAGTATACTCAGCTGCTAGAACTCCTCAACAAAATAGTGTTGCAGAAAGAAGAAACAGAACTCTTTTTGAAGCTGCCAATTCCATGATGGCTCAAAACAATGTCAAGTCTCATTTCTGGGCTGAAGCAGTACACACAACTTGCTTTACCCAGAACAGATCCCTTATTGTGAAAAGACACCAGAAGACTGCATATGAACTTCTTAGGGGGAGAAAACCTGAGATTGGTTTCCTAAGAATGTTTGGAAGTCCTTGCTATATTATAAATCAGAAAGACCATCTGGGAAAGTTTGATGAGAAATCAGATGAAGGTATCCTACTTGGATATGCAACAATGATGAAGGCCTACAGAGTTTACAACAAGAGAACTAAAACAATTGAGAACTTTGTCAATGTAAGCATTGATGAAGGTTGTTCTAAGCCAGATTGCTCTCCTCCTGAAGATGTGTTAGGACCAGTTTCACTGAAACTGGCCAGTCTCCAGTTGCATCTGGAGACTAAGAAGATTTGTCCAGAAATATATTGAAGTCCAGTTGCAACGTACAGTTAACGCAACTGAAGACTTCCTCCAGTTGAGAAATGACCAGTTGAAGAATCATTCCAGTTGAAGTCGAAGACAACAAGTGGAAGATAGAGAATGACAATGGCAGCGAAGCCCAGTTGGAATTCTAGTCAGTTACAAACTGGAGACCATCAGTGGAAAGCTTTTACAAAGCTTTACACTGATTACGAGGAAAAGACTTTTATGCTTTATGTGCTATTACAAGGATAAAAGGATTTATCTATGTATAAAGTACAAAAGGTACATAAAGCAGGTTGAGTAAAGTTACTTTATGTCATAACTTTACACAACATTTTAGGGAATTAAATGCTATTCCTTAAATGTTCTCAACCATATTTGTACGGCCAAAGTTGACATCCCAATGTCAACTTTGCCTATAAATAAGAGTCATTGCACAACCAAGAACACACACCTCACACTTTATACACTTTGCATACCTGCAATATTCTTGGTGAACTTGTGCAATATTCTCTCAATCGTAAAAAGAACATTTCACAACTTTAAGTGTTTCGATTGTCAAGAGAATTTCCAAGTATAGATCAATTGTAGTTCATAGGTTGTTAGGATATTTACATACTTTGTATTATCTTGGTTCCGCAACAACCTTGTAATTTATTTTAAAGTTAATAAATAAATTACACTTGAAAATTACATATTGTCTCACCAATTTACTTTACAAGTATTTTATATTATTGCATTGTTCTTTACTTATTGTCACATAAATAAGTAATCTATCCAAGAACTTGGTATATACTCACTGCAACTGGTCGTCTCCAGTTCCGTGCTTATATTGCAAAGCAACTCCACCATTGACATAGAGGTGTCTTCAGGTAGTACCATCTATTGAGTTGGGACTTACAAGATGAAGACTTTAATTTTGAAGAACTGGCTGTACCTGAGAATGAGCCCCCAACTAATCCTCTAGTTGGAGCTGATAATGCTCAAACTCAGGGGGAACAACTCATAGAAGAAGAAGAAGGTGTTCCAATCTTTGAAAATGCACAAGCTGATCCTGCTCCTACTGAAGAAATTGTTCAGAATCCATTAAATGACTTTCAAATTGGTTCAGATTCCTCCATTCCTGTCCAAGCTGATCAGCCTCTTCCTCAAGCTGATCATGCTGAACCATCTAATCTGAATCAGTCCATTGTCCCTGTTACCAGATGGAGAAAGAGTCATCCAATTAATCAAATCATTGGTGATCCATTCTCTGGTGTTAAAACAAGAAGAAAGGCTACAGGCAATTTCTGCATGTTTGTCAATTTTGTAAGCAAGATGGAACCAACTGAAGTTGATGAAGCACTGGCAGATCCTTCTTGGGTAAATGCAATGCAAGATGAGCTAACACAGTTTGAAAGAAATAAGGTTCCAAGACCTCATCACAAGACTGTGATTGTAACCAAGTGGGTCTACATAAACAAAATGGAAGAAAGGGGAGTTGTGACCAGAAATAAAGCAAGATTGGTAGCTCTTGGTTACAGACAAGAGGATGGAATTGATTATGATGAGACTTTTGCACCAGTGGCAAGATTAGAGGCAATCAGAATGTTCTTGGCTTTCTCTGCAAACAAAGGTTTCAAAGTCTATCAAATGGATGTGAAGAGTGCATTTCTTAATGGAAAATTGGAAGAAGAAGTCTATGTTGAACAGCTCCAGGTTTTGAAAATTCAAAGTTTCCTGACCATGTGTTCAAGCTTGACAAGGCTCTCTATGGGTTGAAGCAAGCTCCAAGGGCATGGTATGATACTTTGTTTAAATTCTTATTGGCTAATAACTTCAAAAGAGGTAATGTTGACAAGACTCTATTTGTGAGAAAGTATAATGGTGATATCCTTCTTGTACAAATTTATGTAGATTATATAATATTTGGGTCAAGCAGTGAAAGACTTTGCAAATTTTTTTTCTGAATTAATGTCTAAAAAGTATGAAATAAGCATGATGGGAGAACTAAACTATTTTCTGGGTTTACAAGTTAAACAGACTAAAAATGGAATTTTCATAAACCAAGGAAAATATGTTAAAGATCTCTTAAACAAATTTGGTTTTAGTGATTGCTCACCTATGAAAACTCCTATGGGAACTGGTGATAAGCTGGATGAAGATAAAAATGGCAAATCTATTGACATCACAGCTTATAGGGGTATGATAGGATCATTACTTTACTTGACTGCTAGTAGACCAGATATTATGTTTGCTACATGTCTTTGTGCAAGATATCAAGCTAGTCCTAAGGAATCACATCTTAAAGCTGTGAAAAGAATCTTTAGATACCTTAAAGGTAGTCCCAATCTGGGTCTTTGGTATCCCAAAGACTCAGGATTTGATCTAATTGGCTATTCAGATTCTGACTTTGCAGGCTGTAAGATTGACAGAAAAAGTACTTTAGGAGCTTGTCAATTGCTTGGCAATAGACTTGTAAGCTGGTCCAGCAAGAAGCAGCATTCAATTTTTATCTCCACTGCAGAAGCTGAATATGTTGCTGTAGGAAGTTGTTGCTCTCAAGTTCTTTAGATGCAATATCAGCTTCAAGACTATGGTGTCACTGCAACAAAAACTCCAATCTTTTGTGACAGTACCAGTGCCATAGCAATTTCAAACAATCCTGTGCTTCATTCAAGGACCAAGCACATTGATATAAGATATCATTTCATCAGGGATCATGTAATGAAAGAAGATGTTGAACTCCACTTCATTCCAACAGACAATCAGCTTGCTGACTTGTTCACTAAGCCATTGGATGAATCAAGGTTCAACTACCTCATAAGTAAGCTAGGTATGCTTAATTTGTAAAATGTAGTGAGTTAAGTAATAGCAAATCTGACCCCTTAGAGTTATACTAAATTTTGAGGGTAAGCAGTGTCAGACCCAGACTACCTTTTCACACTTGGTGCATTTCTAAGTGAAATAGGGTAAGCTGAATCTGACCCAGCTTCGTGGTTATTTTTGTTATTAAATATCTCAGTGCGTTTTATTATGTTCATTATTTTATTTAGTGTACTTGCTGATCCTATTGGAGTGTGACACGTGTAGTGGTAACAGCCGGTTACTGAAAAAGTACCACCACTACTTGTTGATCCTCCAATCAAAATCTTTCTCTCTCCAACTTTTTCAAACGGGATATTTTTGAGGTTTGTATATAAAATTCATTTTAACCTAAATCTCAAATCACTTGTTCATATTTTCAAATCAATTTCTTTTCTCTCTAATCTGGTTACTGTTTTATTAAATTTAATTTCTTCTAAAAATTTGTTTTCAAAATGGCATCATCATCTGTTTCTATTCATTCAAATGATTCTCAATCTTCTTCTGAATCTGAAAGTCGGTTCCCAACTCCTGTAAGCGCTAATAAACTTTCACCTTATGTGGTGGGAAGCAATGTATTAGTGGTTCCGGCTGATCTTGATACTGGTAAAATCAAGATTGGCAGTCTGGTCTATGCCAATATTCATCCTCCTTCATGGGCAAAAGGATACGATGTGATTGTGGCTTTCTTATGGCATCATCCATTCGGAAAGGTGATGATTGAGAAGCTAGACTGGGTGTTTCAAGATTTACTTTCTGAGTTTTGGGCGAGCTGTGTGGTAAAACAGAACAAGAAAGGAGATGCTGCAATCTATGGCTCAATCCTCAACGGTAAGAAAAAGGTATATATTTCTTATGAGAGGCTTAGGTCTGCTTTTGAGCTGTCATATATGCCTGATGATGAATATGATAATGTTGTGTCTCACACTGAAGCCAAAAGTGTTTTACAAGAGGTTGGATATACTGGTCCTATGGCTTCAGTGGTTAAAATGAAATATTTAACTGGTATTTGGAACTATTTATTGAGCACAATTTCTAAAACCTTACAAGTAAAGGCAGACAGCTTCGATCAGCCTAATTGTAACATTTGTGAAATTTGACTAGATTTGACTCATAAATTTAATGTAAATGATTTTCGTGAAAATATATGAATAGTAACCGTATTTGTGAATAGTACCGTATACGTGAATAGTAACCGTATTTGTGAATAGTACCATATTTGTGAATAGTACCGTATATGTGAATAGTAACCGTATTCATGAATAGTGATTAAGAATAGTAATCACGAATAGTAATGGTAAATAGTAAAGGTAAAAAGTAAATTGTAAATAGTAAAGGTAAAAAGCATATGCTAAAGCATATTCTAAGGCATATTCCAAAGCATATGCTAAAGCATATATTCTAAGGCATATTCCAAAGAATATGCTAAAGCATATTCTAAAATTATTTTCTATAAATAGCCACCTTAGTTTAATCATAAAACTCACACCATTATATATTCACTTCTAAGAATCTCTCTTTCTCTTTAATAAAGAAACTAACTTATAACAATAATCATCTTCAAAGAATCAAGAACTCAAGGTTTTAATTGGTTCAAAGTGTTCATCCTCTCTATTTACTCCAAATTCGAATTTATGCATCAAAAGACTTTTGGTAAGTTAAACTCATTCCATAATCATTATTTTATGTTCATTAACTTGTTTCTAGTTGATTTCAAGTATATTCGGGTCACGAATCGGGTCAAAATGCAATTAAAGTCTTAGAAATGGGTCAAATGATTTGAGCATGATTTTGATGTTTTAAGATAAAACTAGTTGATGGGTTATGTTTATGTGGTGAATTCATATCTAGTATAAGTTCAAACATAAGTATTTTAGTTTCCTTAATCGATTTCTAGGCTAAAAATGAGTTTTGGAGGGTGTTTGGGTTGATGAATTATGCAGAACTGAAAACTGAAGTGTAACGGCCGTTACTATATGTAACGCCTGTTAGGGACTGATTTTGACAACATTTTCAAACGTCAATAACTTTTGAACCGTAAGTCCGTTTTCGATGATTCAAGCGGCCACGGAAGCGTAATTGAGTCTATTTTCCAATGGTAGAGGCCTCTGAGTCCAGAACATAGTTCTAATGTTTCAAAAGTTTTGATAAAGCAACAGTGGTCAAGTTTCGACTAGCCATTGTGAAACAAAATGTAATAATTCCACTTCGGTTGGATCAAAGCCTTATAAAATGGACATAATAAAGCTTTTATAGTAAGATTAGGTCAATATTCATAGGACCTTACCTCTTGAGATGCTTTAGGATTAATGTAATACGTGTGTGATTAGGTTTTGGCTATCGTGGACATCGGTTCTACTTTCTTTCGACTTGGGATTTTATTGCTCATTTCAGGTGTGTTTCGTAAACCCTCCCTACTCAATTGAGATTCGGGCTGAAAAGTGTACATATACGTGTTAGTTGAATGTTGTTAATCATTATGTGGAATCGTTATTGTTAAACGTGCTTGTTGAACGTTGTTAATCGTTATATGGAATCGTATTTGTAGAACGTGCTTGTTAAACGTTGTTAATCGTATATGGAATCGTTGTTGTTAAACGTTGTATTGTATGAAACGTAAACGTTGTGATCATGCCTTTGAAACATATGTAAGTCATGCCGTTATACATGCTGTTGAAAGACACATAAGTCATGCCGTTATACATGCTGTTGAAAGACACATAAGTCATGTTGTTGTACATGCATTTGGAATATATGTAAGTCATGCTGTAATGATCACGCCTTTGGAAGACATGTAAGTCGTGCCAAAACGTGTTGAATCGTGATATGTGTTGATGTTGTGCTAACGTATACCCTTTTAGGGTTTTCTTGATGTGATTAGGTATTCTAATCCCCGTATATCGTTAACGGTTGTATTCCCGATACGTTTATTCCTGGTTATATGTCCCTACGAACTCACCAACTTTATGTTGATGCTCTTTAGTACACTTTTCAGGTAATCAAGTTAATCAGAGACAAAATGGATGATTGCATGCTTACTTGCTAGAATTGGACTAGCTTTGGACTTTCTGGATCCATGATCCTTACTTCCCTTTTATGGGTTACTTTTAGGATTAACTACTATTGATTGAATTGTCTTTTATTATTGATTGAACATGTATTTCGATGAATGTTGATGATTGTATACGTTTGTACAAGTTTAAGGATTGTTTCAATCCTATGTTTTCATATAGTTTGATTTTACATAATTTCCATGTCGTGCTGTGCTTTTCTAAGTGATACCCCATGATTCCGCCATGTTGGGGTGTTACAGAATGGTATCAGAGCCGTGGTTGTAGAGAATTAGGTGGATTGACCTAGTCTATAGCCATTGCACCCATATTTCATATTAGCATGCATGATAGGAAATTTTGTGTGCAACGTGAACTGTATGATGCATAAAAATGGTTTAAACGGAGTTCGTAGGTTACTTATGATTTGATGACTTGATTGTTATATGACAACTTGATGGACGTATATGATAGTGTCGGGATACACCGTGAATTGTGGAATTGTTGTGATAAACGTTGATGCGTGTGAAATCTTGGATGCATTTATTATTTGTCCCCCAGCAAAATGAAATGATGACATTAATGGAGTATAACATTCGATAACCCTAGAGGCGCCTGATCAACAAATCTATGGTTATCCTATGTCATATAAAGTTAATAATCTCATGTATTGCGCCTCGTGGATAAAGTATAGTAGCTAACCCGGTATGTTTAATGAGTGTTGGTTAGGTGGAGGGTTAGCCGCTGGTACACCCTGTATACATACCCGGTCAACACTTAGAGAACATATCGGAACCGAGTTTTGGACATCCATTCTATATATTAACGGTGTGGAGGGTTAGCCGATGGTACACCCTGTATACAAACACTTTTAATGTGTCGAATGTTGAAGTTAAATTCGGACTATGGTTTACCCACCTTGTTATGACTTGACCCTTTTTTATATAGTGTTAAATGTTTCGTGATTGTAATTATATGAATAATGATAAGTTATTATGAATTTGACGTGATGGCGTGATAGCTAAGACATTAGTACATTTGCCTTAGTATTATGATATGAATAATGTATTGAGAACTTGAACCTTGAATGATATGTTACGAACTTGTTAAAATTAGTGTGGAATTGAAATCTATGTTAAATGAAATAGTAGTACAGGTATAGGGGATTTTGAATAAGTGAGTAATGTGATGGGCTGGCCAATGGTATGTCTTATATTATAAGCATTACCAGATGGCCCATGTCTAAGCTATATTACTTATAATTGTCTACAATTATCAGTCATTGTTGAAATAACAATATGAGAATAAGATCTAGAATACATGCTTATTAAGGTCTTAGATATTTATAATCTATAATTGTAGACCAATGATTTATTATGAACTATAGACTAAGTTCAAACTTATAGTTACGATTGACTGATAGAATGAGCTAAGATTTTGGAGACTATAATGTTCAATTAAAGTGAGATACTATGAAATATTAGGAGACCTAGTGTGTTAAGAGGCATTTTTACGAACATGGAGCTTAAGTTAGTAATTTGATGAATGTGTTCAAGAAAATGGCTGGAAAAGAGCAAACATGATAGTAGTAGAAGATTATGAACTTAAGTGATTATATGCAGGAATCAAATCCCGTAGATTTCACCTTATATTGGCCTTGTACCTAGAATAAGAATACATGATTTTACTGGGAGGTACTATTCGCTCATATAACGTAAGCAATGACGTCAAATGAAAATAATTTTTTCAAAATGGCCGACAACAAATAAGATATCTGGATCTTGATGAAACAAGATAAAGTAGGATGATTTTATCAGACTATTTTGATATAAGCAATAATAAAAGTGTTAACTACAAACAAATTATATATAAATTTCGCAATAAAGAAAAGAGGAAAATAGACATACGAAAAGCACTAAGTGTTTATGTAATCCTACTTTATAGTTTAAGTAGCCAAATTCCTGAATCTAAGAAGATCACACGATTATCTATTCAATGCATACTTGTTAGTCCCATGATTAACCCAATGATCTTTCAAGTCAATTGGACAATCGAGATCGTACCCTTCTAACAATAATTTCTCTATGACCTTTGAGAATGTACTACAACCCATTCTTTTTCCCAGCAACCTTACAATACGACTTGGCCCGACATATGTTGGCAACGGATACATGGAAAGAGAAGCTGTACAACAAACGGAGGTCCATCCCTCTGTACTCCAACCGCGACAGGTCCTAGGTATCCCTGTGCATGAGCATATCGGTGTTGGCATCTCTGATATGTTCATTTCTTCCCCAAATACTACCAAAGTAGTATTTTGTTTCACAAACTGGTAAGACCTTTTTGACCTTACATTTCTTTGGGCTTTCGAGGACGATACTTTTGCGGACTTTTTCTTGCGACTATAAAGCTTGCAAATATAAGCCCATGAGTCTTCTACGTGCTTCTCAAACTCTGGTCCATGATTCATTATCGTATCAACCGGTTCCACCCTGTTCGAGGTTGAGACCTCATAATATGCGTCACCAATCGGATTGGGGTATAGTGTGGGCGAGTCTGACATTGGACGTTTGCCTGGTGCCCTGTTACCCTCCTCAGAAAATTCTGGTTGGAATGATGGTTCCGGTTGGAATGTTGATTTCAACTGGAATGTTGCTTCTAGGGTATCGAAAGAGAAGTTTTGATATAAAGGGTTCATTGGGATTGGAGATGAAACTCCATGATGTACTGCATCAACAAAAGTTGGGAATGATGCACTGACATTTTCTGTTGGGAGTTCTAATTGTGATGTTGGTACTGTATTTTGGAGAAGCCAATTTTGGCAAAAATCATCGATTGATGTTCCCCATTCACTAGTACCAACCATCTGGTTTTGCCTTGCGTCCATGATTATATTGAGTTCTTCTTATCTACAATAAGTTTTGGTCAGACAATTGACATAACAAATACATAAGAAACATTATCAACAATATTATTCTGATTTAAAAACACATTCTAGACAACTTAAGATTTGATTTATAAATTTATAACAGATTCCAAATATTTCTATAAAATCCCTCTTGATTTCAATAATTAGGAGTTCTGTCAGAGCTCGACCCTGACATGTTACTTCCCCTAGCAGTATTTCTCTTTCTTCTCTTAAGAGGTGGAATATTGGGATTTTCTTCTTCTTCTTCAGATGACATGGCGAAAATGGACTTCTCTCTTTGAGAGAGATTATCTTCTTCTTGTTGAACTAAGGCTCTTGCAAACTTTTCATCTTCTTTTATTTGACGATTCACAAGGATAGATTCCTCCTCTTCTAAAAATTTAGATAAAAGTTTTGCTAACTTTTCATCTTTAGAAGTTTGTTTCTCAAAAAGGTGGACATCTTCGTCTACCATCGCCTTGTAATCTTCAAAGGAAATACCTAACATCACGGCCTCCTGCTTAATCCTTTTGACCCTATTTGTTTCAAGATCTTCAAGATCCTCTTGAGCCATTGGTCTTTTGCCTTTTGGATCGCTCGAAGAGGCACCGAAAATTTTCATTATCTTATGATAAATCGGTGGAACAATATTGTTAATTAAGCCAACATGAATTAAAAGATAAAAGTTTTATATAAACATATAAATAGATAGTATATTATCCAAGATGAGAAAGAAAGAGCACAAAAATGTAGCTTACCAAAGAGAAAGTCGGAGATCTGTTAGAAAACAAGCTGGCTGTGAACGGAATAGCTAAAAAAAAACAAATTGGCAGATGAAGAACTAAGTAAATAAAAGAGATAGAGAAAGAAGATTTAGTGTGCATTCTTCCTTAAGAAAACGCGTTTCTATTATAGAGGATGAAAAGGGAAATGTGACCTGGAAGAACGGACAGGTGTGCATAAACTACAGTAATTTTAATCATTGTTACAGTAATTAGTAATTACTGAATTATTTTTTTTACTAAAGATAAAATTTCTAAACTTTATCATCCCTTTAACCAAGGTTGAAAATAGTTGAACAGTTTACTCAAAAGCGTATACTATGTCGAGAAAATCCTCAACTTAATTAATAGCTTAATGAATAGACCGTCTTCCACACATCACTATTTTTCTTCACTGTTTCTTTTTCAAGAACCATATCAATTGCAAATTCATCTTTTTGAACCCTAGATGAATTTTTGATCCAAACTATTGTTTCAGGAGTGATCCAGGTAATATTTGTTTCTTTGACCCATGGATCGCCTTTAATGATTGAATTTAAGAAAATGAGACAAATGTTATCAACAAAAATATGTCGACTTTTCCAACTGGATAACAGTGGTGTCTTGGTAAAAGAATTTCAAAGTTGAAAATCAGAATTATTTGAAAGGCTAAAATTATGATGAGGTGATCAACGATTAAAATACACAAATGAACTTGGTATAAAAATCGTATTGATAAAAATCTATCAAAACAAATATGGGAAAATTCTTTTAACTGGGGAATTTCCCTAATCGACAACAATCCCCAAAAAGAGATCGAAGAAAGTTGTATTTCATTATTCGTACAATACAAGTGAAACTTGTTACATTATTTAAGCGGAAATACAACAATTAGGGATACAACATATTTAAAAACCATACAAAGAAACCCAGGTGGTGACAAACAGTAAGGGAACCACGCCAAGAACGAACGCGACTAACCACTGAATAGCCTCATTCAATGGAAGTTGAGCCACAGTAATTAACCACGCTATGATAATAATGTAAATCATGATTAGGAAAGGGAACATTTTCGATATTAGGATTCGGGTTTTGGTTAGATTCTGAAGAAAGAAAAATGTTAAGTTGATATGGCATGGAGGAAAGTATGCTAAAGTATTATTATATAGTCTAAAAAGGAGCCGTTTCTAACGGTCAAATATGGAAGATAAAGTGAATTTGAATTTTGTATAGTGTTTTAATCAGACTTACCTATGTACGGACAGATCATCTATACCATAGATGTGTAAGTGGTCTATACTATATGAGTATAAGTATATATTTTTTTTAAATTACTCGATACGATCTAGATTTCGAGGTCGAAATCCTTTTAACTGGGGAATAATGTAACATTTGTGAAATTTGACTAGATTTGACTCATAAATTTAATGTAAATGATTTTCGTGAAAATATATGAATAGTAACCGTATTTGTGAATAGTAACCGTATTTGTGAATAGTACCGTATACGTGAATAGTAACCGTATACGTGAATAGTAACCGTATTTGTGAATAGTACCATATTTGTGAATAGTACCGTATATGTGAATAGTAACCGTATTCATGAATAGTGATTAAGAATAGTAATCACGAATAGTAATGGTAAATAGTAAAGGTAAAAAGTAAATTGTAAATAGTAAAGGTAAAAAGCATATGCTAAAGCATATTCTAAGGCATATTCCAAAGCATATGCTAAAGCATATTCTAAGGCATATTCCAAAGCATATGCTAAAGCATATTCTAAGGCATATTCCAAAGCATATGCTAAAGCATATTCTAAAATTATTTTCTATAAATAGCCACCTTAGTTTAATCATAAAACTCACACCATTATATATTCACTTCTAAGAATCTCTCTTTCTCTTTAATAAAGAAACTAACTTATAACAATAATCATCTTCAAAGAATCAAGAACTCAAGGTTTTAATTGGTTCAAAGTGTTCATCCTCTCTATTTACTCCAAATTCGAATTTATGCATCAAAAGACTTTTGGTAAGTTAAACTCATTCCATAATCATTATTTTATGTTCATTAACTTGTTTCTAGTTGATTTCAAGTATATTCGGGTCACGAATCGGGTCAAAATGCAATTAAAGTCTTAGAAATGGGTCAAATGATTTGAGCATAATTTTGATGTTTTAAGATAAAACTAGTTGATGGGTTATGTTTATGTGGTGAATTCATATCTAGTATAAGTTCAAACATAAGTATTTTAGCTTTCCTTAATCGATTTCTAGGCTAAAAATGAGTTTTGGAGGGTGTTTGGTTCGTATTTGGGTTGATGAATTATGCAGAACTGAAAACTGAAGTGTAACGGCCGTTACTATATGTAACGCCCGTTAGGGACTGATTTTGACAACATTTTCAAACGTCAATAACTTTTGAACCGTAAGTCCGTTTTCGATGATTCAAGCGGCCACGGAAGCGTAATTGAGTCTATTTTCCAATGGTAGAGGCCTCTGAGTCCAGAACATAGTTCTAATGTTTCAAAAGTTTTGATAAAGCAACAGTGGTCAAGTTTCGACTAGCCATTGTGAAACAAAATGTAATAATTCCACTTCGGTTGGATCAAAGCCTTATAAAATGGACATAATAAAGCTTTTATAGTAAGATTAGGTCAATATTCATAGGACCTTACCTCTTGAGATGCTTTAGGATTAATGTAATACGTGTGTGATTAGGTTTTGGCTATCGTGGACATCGGTTCTACTTTCTTTCGACTTGGGATTTTATTGCTCATTTCAGGTGAGTTTCGTAAACCCTCCCTACTCAATTGAGATTCGGGCTGAAAAGTGTACATATACGTGTTAGTTGAATGTTGTTAATCGTTATATGGAATCGTATTTGTAGAACGTGCTTGTTGAACGTTGTTAATCGTTATATGGAATCGTATTTGTAGAACGTGCTTGTTAAACGTTGTTAATCGTATATGGAATCGTTGTTGTTAAACGTTGTATTGTATGAAACGTAAACGTTGTGATCATGCCTTTGAAACATATGTAAGTCATGCCGTTATACATGCTGTTGAAAGACACATAAGTCATGCCGTTATACATGCTGTTGAAAGACACATAAGTCATGTTGTTGTACATGCATTTGGAATATATGTAAGTCATGCTGTAATGATCACGCCTTTGGAAGACATGTAAGTCGTGCCGAAACATGTTGAATCGTGATATGTGTTGATGTTGTGCTAACGTATACCCTTTTAGGGTTTTCTTGATGTGATTAGGTATTCTAATCCCCGTATATCGTTAACGGTTGTATTCCCGATACGTTTATTCCTGGTTATATGTCCCTACGAACTCACCAACTTTATGTTGATGCTCTTTAGTACACTTTTCAGGTAATCAAGTTAATCAGAGACAAAATGGATGATTGCATGCTTACTTGCTAGAATTGGACTAGCTTTGGACTTTCTGGATCCATGATCCTTACTTCCCTTTTATGGGTTACTTTTAGGATTAACTACTATTGATTGAATTGTCTTTTATTATTGATTGAACATGTATTTCGATGAATGTTGATGATTGTATACGTTTGTACAAGTTTAAGGATTGTTTCAATCCTATGTTTTCATATAGTTTGATTTTACATAATTTCCATGTCGTGCTGTGCTTTTCTAAGTGATACCCCATGATTCCGCCATGTTGGGGTGTTACACTAATGTTCTAGAATTGCAGATTTTTCATGCAATGGTCACTATGACCAGAATAGATTTTGCTAGCTTAATTTTTAAGGACCTTGTTGAGCGTATTCATAAGAAGAGTCTTACCATACCTTATGGTAGGATTCTTGCTCTTATCATTGAGGCAATTCTTGACAATGATTACAGTCTGACAACTGGTCAGACTATGGAATGCAAGTCTATTAACAACAACATCTTCAACAATCCCAAGGTATCTGTGCAGGGTCTGACCCGAGCAATGCAGATTTACCTTGATTTTTGCAGGCAAAGAGAAAGGGAACAAGAAGCACTTGGGGAAGCTGTCCCTTCTTCGACGCGATCTGAGTCTGACACTCAATCTACTAATCAGGGGGACCCAGGTACACATGCTTCTGAACCCTCAAACTCTTCTGAATCTATTCAACATTCTACTCCTACAAAAGAGGGTGAAGGGTTGGCCAAAACATCAGCCCCCCTAGCCACACCCTCATCCACTCATTCAAAATCCGATTCTAAAAGACCCATTGTTGAGGACTTAGTGCCTCGCAGTGTTAAAAAGAAAAGATCACAAAGGAAATCTGTGCCAGCTTCTGGGGTTGATATTGCAACATCCAATCTTGAGATCCCCCAAGGTGCAGTGGAAGCTAAGGAACGTTCCAAAGCTGTCCCTGCCACCCAAGCTGACAAACCGAAATCGCCACGCCCATCTGCACTCTCCCAAAAGAGTGTAGACGAGTTAAAGGGAACACCTACTGCTACCCAACCCTCCAAACAGGGTGACGGTATTGAAAGAAAGACCTCCTCCCAAGGTCATACTGTGTCTGAACCGAAATCGCCATCACCAGCCTTCCAAAAGGTTGATGATATCATTAAAGGGATAACAGAGGATCTAGCCCATATCCAAAATGAGTCAGAGTCTACGCACATCGATTCTGAGGATGGTCAGCCAAAGGAGAGAAGTATCGAACGCATTGGTGACACTGCTTCTCCTCCCCAAGCTGATCAGACTCCTTCTCTCTTACACTCTGAGTCTGCATAGGTTGTCAATGCCCCTTCTATGTCACAAGGAGGGGTACAGGCCTCAATTCTCCCTAAGGATACTTTGGTGCAACAACACACCTCTGTTGAAGGGCAATCAATTACACAAAACATTACACCTGCAGAGTCTGTGTCTGCATCTGTCCTTGGACAGAGGGATTCTGTAGGTTACATGGCTATCTTTAAGGCAGTTATGTCAGCCCCTTGTGCAGCAAAGGGAACCATTGATGGTCCTTACAATGTCAATGAGAACATGATCACTATCTCCGGAAGTGATTCTTCATTCGATGATGAGTTTGCCCATCCATCCTCAAGGGATGCTCTGATGGAAGATGCTAGTAGAGGAGTTGATCAAAATCAAGATCAACACATTCCCACTAGCCCTCATCCTGAATTAAACGTTAATCTTTCTCAGGCTGACAAACTCATCATCAATTCTGACAAATCTACTCATGAGACTCACTCTCATGAGCAAATTTTCCAAAACTCCTTAAACCTCCACCCCCTTCTAAATACGCCCAATGATCCTGAAATTAAGGATTGCAGGCTGCTCTTTCCAGAGTCAGTGGCTTTTAAGCCAACTGCAAGTTCTTCCCAAGCTGCCACTATCTCATTTTCAGATGTGGTGGGTCAGCTCACTAAGTTCAAATCAACCTATAAGGTTGAGAGCTCACAGCTGACCAAATGCTTGGAAAAGATCCAAAAGGATCAGGAATTGACGGATAAGAAGGTGGAAAAGCTGAGTCAAGATCAGATTGCATTGAAAGAAGATGTGTTAAAAGCAGTTGATTTGATGCAGCAGAACCAGAGCAAGCTGACAGAGTCTCTTGATAGTCTTACAAAGGCAGTCAATGAAGAGAATGAAAGAAACAAGAGTACTCTGGGTCAGATTGAGAATGCTGCAACCATGTTCACAAGAAATGTCACCATAGAACTTCGATCTGCAAGCAAGTCACAAGAAGATTTTAAGAATGATCTGATTGAAGTCTCTAAGGGTGTTAAATCAAAGATTGAACTCTTCCATGAGGATTATGTTGAGCTAAGAAGAGTCTGCTGTCTTACAAATGCCAAGATTGACTTGATCAACCAGGATCTCAAAGGCCTCTTTGCCACTCCAGTAAGCTCTTTCCCTGCTGATGATGACAAAAAGGGGGAGAAGAATGATACTAAAAGAAAAAGGAGTGCAATGAGTGAAGCTGAAATGGAGCTAGAAAGAGAAAGATAAAAAGCTCAGGTTGACAAGGAAATTGAAGAATATTTTGAAAGACTAAAAGAGAGACAGAATAAGGCTAGATATGATGAGGTAATCAATGATAGAAGAATGGTTGTGCATGGTTCTATGGTGGAAGGTGAGAAGGAAACATTAGAGGAGATAAAAAGACCAGAATCTGAGTCTGGTGTTGGAAAAATTAATGAAGAGGCTGAAAAGGAGAGTGATACTAGTATTGGAGAGACTGTTAATGCTGAAATGGGAGATATAAGGAAGGATGTTAGAGTTGAGAAAGTTAAGAAGGCTGAAAAGAAAAGAAAGTCCTCCCAAGCTGTTCCTGTGCAAGCTGTGCCAACTCAAGCTGACCCAGCTCCCTTAGAACAAATTGATGAATCTTCCTCTAGTGAAGACACAGCCACTCTGTCCCAGTTCATGATCAAGAAAAGAACAACAGAAGCTGGGTCAAGTGGTGTGAAAATCTTAACAGACAAAGAAATGGATTGGGAGCTTGCAACTGAAACTGCTCCACAGCTTGGGGTAACAGTTGAGGTGGCATACAAAATGATTAAGGAGGACAGACTAGAAAGAGAAAGAATTGCTGCAACTAAGTCTGATTCTAAAATTGTCAAGGCTGTTCAAGAACAATTGAATAAGGAAGATGAAGAAGATCTTGCAGCCATTAGTTCCAAAAAGAAAGTTGTGAGCAAAGGAAAAGAAAAGAAAAGGATGGTGGTTCATTCTAAACCATCACAAAAGGTTAAAGATATAAAGAATAGTCGAGAAGCCCATGATTGGTTTGATGCTCTGGAGAAAAGACAAGTAACAGAAAAGATCAATTATAGAAGGCATCCAGAGCCAATCCTCCAGGTTCTGCTCAAAAGGAGAAAAGGAAAGAACATTCCCAGCATAAGGTTTACAAGGAGAGGTTATGAAACCAACTGGGAATTGATAATCTGCTTGAACTAGGATACACTGAATGGGTGGAATTACATAATATCATTACTGGTATGACTGGAATTCACAAATAGACAGTCTTGGAAGCCATTGAGAAGAAGTTAGCTGCAATTGTGAAGTACAAGATTGATATCAATGGCCTTCCAAGACCAATAGCATATGATTTGGATTATGAAGATGAGTCAGCTGAGCCACTGAAGAAGAAAAGAAGAAGGTTTGGAAGGATTGATGCTCCTGGAGGTGATCATTCAGTTTTTCTCAAAAACTTGTCTCCTGCAGAGTTGCTCGCACAATTATCTTCTGGTGCTGTTGACAAAATTCTGGATAATCTCAATCTGTCTCTACCTGCTGGTGTTGCAAATGCAAGATGTGGGATGTTCATTACTGAACCTGAACATGGGATGTACTTTGTATATGCAAGAGGGAATTTGGTATTCCAAAGGACTGCTGAACTAAAACAGGTACCATCTATGCACCTCTTTACCTTATACAGATTCTACAGAAACTTTAGTGAAGAAGGTAATGGGTATGAGCAGTTCCTTATTGATGAGGGGTTAGATAGGCAGTTAGATGTGAGGGTAGCCCCATCATTTGAAGTTAAGCAAGAAGCTATTGAAATGCTTGGAGAATAGTGTTTTATCATGTAATATCTTTATTTTGTTCTCAATATATGAAAAGGCAGTTGTACAAATCTAGTTTCTTTGTTAAAACTTCATTTCAGTTCAAAAGAACCCAAAAGATTCAAAGGGTCACAATCTGATAGTTTCATTTTACTTTGATTCTTTGTAAGCTGATAGTTAGAAGTGTAGTTGGGTTTTGTCATCATCAAATAGGGGGAGATTGTTGAGTCCCAATGTTAATTGTAAATTTAATGATGACAAATCTGACCTATAAACACTTAGTAATCTTTTGGTTCTTGTAATCTGATCTGGGTCAGACTAAGCTGACACAGCTTACGATCTGTCTCTGACCCAGATCATGCTTCATACTTGTAATTGTAATATCTTTTGGAAGCAAGTGTTATTCAAGCTGCATTAACAATGTATTAGCATTCAGTCCAAGTCGAAGAGGAGGATTGAGGATAGAAGACCAAGCTGTTAGTGGAAGACAGCTTGAGATTAGCAGTCAGCTTGGAAACACTTAGGCAGATTGGTGCTTTGACAAACGGCCCAATCAGTGTCTGACAATCAAGTGAAGATAACAACCTGGATTGAAGATAAAGACAAATGACGTGACTAGGAAGAATCCTAGGATCCAGGTTGGTGGTTGTTTTTACATATGCGTGTCCATACTCTTATTGGTAGATGAAGAATGTGCGTCAGTACGTGGGGGACCACAAGTACCATGAAAGGCATGATTGATTATTCCTTCATCAACCACTGAATGAAGAACACGTAGCTGCAACGGACACCTAATGAAGGAGCGCTTTCGCCTATAAAAGCCTCATTCATGGATTGCATATGTGTGGCTCTCCTGAGAATCATTCTTCACACAAGTTTCTCTGCTCTTAGACACAGCTTAGTCTGTACGAGATCAGCTTGGGCTGATTCTCGTGAGCTGAAACTTATTGATTGTTGTTTGTCATTTCATAGGGTTGTTTAGATATCTATAGGCTATCTTTATTCCGCAACAACCCTGTAATTCTTTGTATAGATTATTTCTTAATAAAGGATTACATTTGAAAACAACATCTGTGTTCAAGAATGTTTTTATTTCTTTACTGCTTTACTGTTTTAATGATTCCTGCTCTTTACTTACTTGCTTAATATTCATAAACTGAATCTTAAAATGTTTTGTGTTGTAAAAGTTTGTAAAGATTGAAGAAAGTTGTATTCACCCCCCTCTACAACTGTTCTGTGTTCAATATACTTTGGTATATTGATTCACCGTGGGACGTATCATTTATTGTTCACTGTTACCTATGACAATAATGTCATCAACATAAACAAGCAAGGACAGAAACACATTATGATCAATTTTAGTAAACAAGGAATAGTCACTCTTACTTTGTTTAAACCCATTTTGTAACAAAGCTTCAGTCAATTTTGCATTCCATTGTCTAGGTGCCTGTTTTAAACCATATAAAGATTTGTTCAACTTACAAACTCTTTTATCATCTTTATCAAAGTATCCTTCAGGAAAATTCATATAAACAGTCTCATCAAGATCACCATACAAGAAAGCATTATTTATATCAAATTGATATAAAATCCAGTTCTTCTGCACAACCAAGTTAATTAAGCATCTAACTGTTACAATTTTCACAAGAGGAGAGAAAGTTTCATCAACTGTAACCCTTAGCAACAAGTCTAGCTTTATATCTTTCTATTTCACCATTAGACTTATACTTAATCTTATATACCCATTTACAACCAATATGTTTTCTCCCTTCAGGTAAATCAGTTAATTCCCAAGTATTATTTTTATACAAAGCTTCCATTTCCTTATTCATAGCATCTAACCATTGAGTATCTTTTGAAGCCATTGAATAATTTTTTGGTTCTATACTTTTATTTAATTCAGACACAAAAGAAAACACATCAGCAGACAAGTTTGAATAACAAACAAAGTTTTCAAGACCATATTTTACACTACTATTCATCACAAAGTCTTTATACTTATTAGTAGGAAAATTAGAAGTTCTTTCTGATCTTCTAAGAGACTGTATTTGTTTTTCAACTTATAATCCAAGATCTGGTTGACCTAAATCCTGCAAACCAGGATCAGGCTCATTGTTTTCATTAAAAACATGCTCATTTTCAATATTCATATGCATATCCTCATTATGATCAACAAAGTTGTCATTTCCCTCAGGATTATTTACTACCTCTTCATGTGTTGCTGCAACATTTTCACTGGTAATGTTCTCAGAACACTGCCAGAGTGAGAATGTTTGCTGCCTTCACTATCCATATCTCCCACATCATCAATGGGAGACTGAGGGTACTCATATGAATCAAAAACATTCAATTGATCAATACTACTTACAGAAGTATGATCAGGAGTTTTATTTAAAGAAATTTTATCTTTTAATGGACAAACAGTTTCAAAAAATTTTACATCTCTAGAAAAGAAAAATTTATAATCAGAAATGGAAAGAAGTTTGTATCCTTTTTTTGAATTAGCATAACCAATTAAAACACATTTAGTAGAACTACTAGAAAATTTATCAAAACTATTAAGATTTTTTAAAAAACATAAGCACTCAAAGGATCTTAAGTGGGAGAGATAAGGGATTTTATTAAAGATGACTTCATAAGGTGATTTTCCTTTAAGCACAGAAGATGGTAATCTGTTAATCAAATAGCAAGCAGTTAAAATACATTCAGTCCAAAGATTAACAGGAACACCACTTTGAAACATTAAAGACCTAGCCACATTAAGCAAATGTCTATGCTTTCTCTCTACAATACCATTTTGTTGTGGACTATGAGCAACAGTAGTTTGATGTATAATACCATTTGTCTCAACAAATGTGTTAAAAGATTTATTGTAAGTCCCAACTCAATAGATGGTACTAACTGAAGACACCTCTATGTCAATGGTGAGATTGCTTTGCAATATAGACACTGAACTGGAGACGACCAGTTGCAGTGAATGTATACCAAGTTACTGGATAGATTACTTATAAAGGTGACAATAACAAATAAGTAATCAACAATGCAATATTTAAATACAGGTAAGTAAATCTGGTGAGATCGATATGTAATTTTTCAAGTGTAATTTATTTATTATCTTCAAATAAATTACAAGGTTGTTGCGGAACCAAGATAATACAAATATGTAAATATCCTAACAACCTATGAAATACAATGATCTAATACTTGGAAATTCTCTAAACAATCGAAACACTTAAAGTTGTGAAATGTTCCTTTTTGCGATTGAAAGAATATTGCACAAGTTCACCAAGAATACTGCAAAGTAGGGTTTTTGCAAAGTTGTTTTCTTGTTGTGCAAAGACCTCTATTTATAGACAAAGTTGGTATTGGGATTCCAACTTTGTCATACAAATATGGTTGAGAGCATTTAAGGAAGTAATTTGACTTCCTTTGAAATGCTTGATAAAGTATGACAAAAACTCACTTTATCCAACCTGCTTTATGTACTTTTGTACTTTATACATAGATAAATGCTATTATCCGGATAAAGGTACATAAAGCAAAAAGGTCTTCCTCGTAATCAGTGTAAAGCATTGTAAAGACTTTAAACTGACAATCTACGGTTTCGATCTGATTAGAATGCCAACTGGGCTTCGCTGCCATTGTCATTCTCTATCTTCCACTTGTTGTATTCGACTTCAATTGGAATGCTTCAGCTCTTGGTCAGATCTCAACTGGAGGAAGTATTCAGTTGCATTAACTGTACACTTGCAACTGGACTTCGTATATTTCTGGACAAATCAACTGGTCTCTAGATGCAACTGGAGACTCGCCAGTTTATCAGTAAACTGGTCCTAACAAATTCCCCTTATTTGCTGTGAAATATTGCCAAGTCTTTTCAAGTTCTTGTATCTATATAAGTAATCTGGTCCTAACTTGAAGGACTTGTTTGACTAAATCTATCTAATTTTACAAGGCATTTTTATAGATCATTAAATGCCTTGGGATTTTCTTTTGACTTTGTTAGATTTAATCTGTTACCTATCTTGTGGTTACAATCTGGCAACTTCATTTATACAAGGAAATGAAAATTTACATAAGTTACAAGATTGAAACATAAAATACAGGTAGATAACTGGAAGGAAAACTTATACAGATGGCCCTTCGCCAGTTTTCCTTCTTTTGGCAACTGAAGAGATTGGAAGGGAGTCTTCAGTATCAATGCCCAATCTTGATTCCATATTCTCTTTAAATTTGATGAGATTCTGGAGAATGTGAATCCAACCCCTTTCAATTTTGCTGTTCTCTTGCTTGGCCTCCAACAAATTTTGCATCCCCACATGCTCAACATGGCCATACCTATGAATATCTAGATCTTCAGTATTGCACTTAGGTCCATTGAAATACTTAACCCCAATATTGAAGAACTTGGTCCCTGGCTTTATTTTAACTTTGACATCAATGATTTTGCCAGGGTTGTATCGACGTTGCATCAGATCACTTAAGTATGCCCTGGCTTCAGATTCATTTGCCAGTTTAATCTGGCCAGTGCTCATTCTTTGCACAATAGCTCGAATATCTTCAGTAGTTGGATCAGTTGGTTGCACCCAAGTTCTTAGGTCTGCATCTCTTGGCAATGGCTTTGTTCTACCTTTCAGCTTGGGTGGGTTAAGTACCCTTTTTACAACCTTTTGGACATTCTGCAATCTTCTTTCAATCCCAGATGCTCTTATTTATTTCGCCTTCTCCACTGACACATTTATATTTCTGGCATCAAATTCAACTTCATCATCTGGATAGTCTCTCTCAAGTTGGATGTCAAGCATCTCATCAACCATACCAACTATCCTTGGATCATTCTTTATTCCCAAATATTGCTCCAGTGTGATGCCCAATAAAGCAGCATCACTGGCATCTAAGGCACCCAAATCCAAAATTTGAGCCCTGGCAACCCTTTGAACTTCTTTTCTTTGAAGGAGTTGGCAATAGTTGCCAGTCTTTTACTTTCACTTTCAGACACTGGAGGAAGTCTATCGATGTTACCAGTTTCTAGCAAACTGGCATCAATACCAGTTGCTTTTGCTTGTGCATCAGTGGCCAGCTCAAGATTCCCCCTATCGACCATATCATCAAACTTTTCAATAACATGATGGCTGGCATCAGTACCAGCACCAGCAACAACCACTTGCCTTTCCACCAAATTCCTTGCACTTGCACTTGATCTGGGGGCAAGGACTGCACCAGCTACAGATCTTTCCCCCTTGGCAGCATCTAGACCTGCCCTAATTGCTTCCCAGTCAGAATTACTATGGGGCAAACGGTCAAGAGGCTGCCACGACTGCATGTCCTTGCACTCTTTGAAGACTGAACATACCATTCTGAATGATCTCCAAAGATGGTTGGTCTCTCTGGACTGGGTCAAGACATTACCAGCAACTTCTGCTTGACCAGTCTTTAATTCTTCTAACAATTTGGCACCATCTGGAGAGAGACCAGCCTGTGCAACCTCCATTTCCTTCTCATTCTTTTTCAAATCCTCCACTTCAGTGACCAGTTTATCAATAGATGTTGTATGGGAGGATAGTTGGGTGTTCAGAGCATTAACAACACCTCTCAACTGGTTGATCTCAAGAGTAAGTGGGGCCAGATCAACATGAGGAGGGGGTATCTTGGCGATCTCAGACATCACCTTTTTAACTAATTCTTCTTCTCTGGCAACCAAAGTATCCTCAACTAAAGTGGCCAATTGTTGCCCAAGCTCAACCACATTAAGTTCAGGTTTGTTCAATATTTCCTTCACCTGCTTTTCTATCTCCTTCAAATCAACCTTTGATGATCTAACAGTTGTACTCAGCAGGTTGGAGATAGAAGTGGAGACTTTCATCTGAGTAAGGTCAAAAGCTTCTTTTAATGAAACTGATAAGGTGTTGCAGCTTCTGACCAACTCGTTGAGCTTCTTGAACACCAAGTCTTCATTAACTGTAAACTTGTTTATCCCCAGATCAACAACCTTAGAATTTGTGAGGGTATCCTTGTTGTATCTGGAGAAAGACTTGGTGTTTTTGTCAATTGCCTTCTGAAAATCCTCCACTTCAGTGACCAGTTTATCAATAGATGTTGTATGGGAGGATAGTTGGGTGTTCAGAGCATTAACAACACCTCTCAACTGGTTGATCTCAAGAGTAAGTGGGGCCAGATCAACATGAGGAGGGGGTATCTTGGCGATCTCAGACATCACCTTTTTAACTAATTCTTCTTCTCTGGCAACCAAAGTATCCTCAACTAAAGTGGCCAATTGTTGCCCAAGCTCAACCACATTAAGTTCAGGTTTGTTCAATATTTCCTTCACCTGCTTTTCTATCTCCTTCAAATCAACCTTTGATGATCTAACAGTTGTACTCAGCAGGTTGGAGATAGAAGTGGAGACTTTCATCTGAGTAAGGTCAAAAGCTTCTTTTAATGAATCTGATAAGGTGTTGCAGCTTCTGACCAACTCGTTGAGCTTCTTGAACACCAAGTCTTCATTAACTGTAAACTTGTTTATCCCCAGATCAACAACCTTAGAATTTGTGAGGGTATCCTTGTTGTATCTGGAGAAAGACTTGGTGTTTTTGTCAATTGCCTTCTGAACATCCTCCACCCTTTGAATAAGGTTTCGGATGTCGGCTTGGAAGGAGACAAATTGACTGTCCAGTGACGGAGGTGACGGTGTCACTGGACCAACAACAAAGCCTACTGGAGCAACTGGAGGAGGCACATTAAGGGAAGCCTCACCAGTTGACTATCCAGCAGCAAATGAAATAGAACCTACAATGGGGAAAGAAGAAGGACGTACAGTGAGATCAATATGTTGATCATGCTGAGAATGCTCAGGTGTGACCAACGACGGCGGTGGTAGCATATGTCTATTGCTAGACATAAATAGTTGTGATATTTGAGATGGTGGTGGTGGTATATCTGAAAATGGGAGTACAGAAGATGAAACTGAAATTTGTTGGTCTGGGAGTGAACCAGGAGATGAAGGGTGTTGAACTTGTACAGAAATATCAACAATCTCCTGGTCAGAAGTAGTTCCTTCAGAGTCCGAAGACTCAATCTGAAACTCATCAACATCCATGCCCAGATTCATGAATGATAGAGATGGCTGAACTTGTTGTTCAGACTCCTGATGACCATCTCCAGTTTCCTGGATGGTTTTATCAGTTGGTGGTGCAGTTGCCGTAGCAAGTTCACCTGGAATAGAGGTCACTGGGGTTGCCTCAGTTAGATCTGCTCTATCCTCAGTCATAACATCATTAGCCGAAGAGTTTGGAACTTCTGTCTCTAGTTGTGACTGGCCAGAGACATCATCAGTTCGTGCTAGAGCAGTGTCAGAAGTTTGGCCAGACTCATGTTGTGCAGACACGGACTCTAATCTGGGTTGGGCTGACCCAGTAATCTCTTCACCACCCTCTCCTAAAGAAGTTTCGAGGGTGGTTGCTTGCGGTTCTCCCATTTGACTATCTCCAGCAACATGTTGGGAGGAAGCTGGAGGGCTGGTAGGGTTACTACTGTCAGTGGCAAGTTTTGACTGTTTCCTAAGACGACGAGATCTTGTTGCGTTTGGAACACCCTGGAGACCTGTTTGGAGGTCTCCAATGACAGTTGACGGAACTGACAAGCTGGAGCTGGAAGGGTTAGACTGTTGTTCGGGCTCAACAACTGTATCTAGTCCAGCAGACGAACCGGTGGGTCCCTCATTGTTTTGAGGCCCACCCAGTTGTCTTTCTGACTCACCTTGGACTGGTGCATCAGTTTTAGCGAATGCCAGCCGCATTCTTTTTGGAATCTCAACCTCCCCATCTACAGATGTAAGGGAGTCAAGATTCCTTAACAACTCTGGGACAGTGTATAGAGATTGAGTATGTAGGGTCCCTAGCTAGATGATTTAACCCAGAAGTGTAAAGTACAACAAGTTTAATTAGCACTAGATTGTACTAGTATTACTTGAATATAAATGCAAGTATATAAACAAAGTAATACACGACTTAAAGTAAAGATGGAACACAATGTAATTTTTCAAGTGTAATTTATTTATGATGTTAAATAAAATACAAGGTTGTGCGGAATCAAGATAATACAAATATGTAAGTATCCTAACAACCTTTGAATTACAAATGATCTATATTTGTCAAATAAACTCTTTTGATCGAGATACTTAAAGTTGTGAATGTTAGCTTTAATTAATTGTTAGTGCGTGTTTTGTACTCTTGTAATAGATTTGTCCTTTAATTATGTTAGTTAAGTATGGGAGGATTTAGTTGTAATTAACCAAGGACTATCTTGTAATTAGGGAGGGGGTTTAATGCAAATGTCAAGCCTATATAAACCCCCTCACCTCTCATTTGTAATTAACCCTTGAAATACAATTCTTCCTTTTTCCCTTTCTCTCTCTAACTCTCTCTCTCACACACATAAACCATATATCACGATTTAGTCTTGTTTACATTTGGTATCAGAGCAAAATCACAACTTGTGTTAGATCCATTGCTTGATTTTGTTCAATTTTAGGCTAAATTGTGTTTTTCCTACTTTACCGAAAAATCCAATCTTTACCCTCTTAACATGTTAAAGTTTCCTCCTTTCTAGTTTTATTCCACTCATTACCTTCCTATAATCATCCTCAAGAAGTTTCAAATCCCAATTCAAAACCAAATGGCTTAAAATTGAAATTTTAGCTTTCTGATCTGAAATCCGGTTTTCATTTCCGGTTTTCATTTCCTTTGAATTTCTGTTGTAAAACCGGCTTTCCTTCCGATTTTCCTTCCGGTTTCCTTACCGGTATTCCTTCCGATTTTCAATTTCACAAAATTTTTGAAATTTTCATTGTTATATTCTAACATATCTGGTTTACACCAAAATCGATATTTGTACTACATTTCATCATTTTCCAACTCATCATAATATTCAATCTTTTCATCGAAAACCGGATTTATTATATGTTAGAAATATAAATTAGTGGTGTTTAATTGTAAATGGAGTTACATTTGTGTTGTTCTTAAAGTACAAGGGGCTTAAGTGAAACTTAATGTAATTAGTATAAATACCCCTTGTATCTTAATAATGTAACTAACCCTTGGAAAGCCTAGTAATTACCTTTGACTAATAAAACACACACTTTGACTTATTCTCTCTCCACTCCATCTTCAACCTCCATCTCACACACAAACACATTTTACACACACTAACATATTTCCACCATTAAACCTTCAATTAAGCTCATTTTTGTTTATAACAATTGGTATCAGAGCACAATCAGCATATCTGAACGATCCAAAAGCTTTTTACAAGCTTAATTTGTGCTTAATTCTGGTATATTTGAGTTTTTCTGAAACTGTCATATGCCGAGTTAACTGTTCGAGTTAATTCTGCATTTTGAGTGTGTCTTGGTTAGAATTTTGTTCACCGATCGATTCGTTGATAGTATATCATCATTCAGTATCAATTTCAGACTTCAATTTCAACTTTTGATCATGTTTTGTTCGAGCTCGGCAAACAGAGGTTTCAGTGGGATTTTATTTGAGTGAAAATTTGTTGTAATTGTGTTCGAGGATTTGTTCGCGATCAAGTTCTGAACATTTTGGTACAATTTTCAAGTCCTAATTCGCAAAAATGAATGAGAATTTGAAGATTTTGTGTGAGCTCGGCGTTTGAGTGTTTGGCTGAACGAAGAAGACAACTGGAAACCGACTAATTTGTCATTTAGTGTATTCTCGTGTTTGCAGAGGTCGTTGGCTAAGTGTTGGACGAATAGTGAGATTTGCAGAGATATAAGCTCGGCAAATCATCATTTCAAGAAAAATTTTCTAAGTGTTGAACGAAGAGTGTGATTTGCAGAGATATAAGCTCGGCAAATCATCATTTCAAGAAAAATTTTCTAAGTGTTGAACGAAAAGTGTGATGTGCAGAGATATAAGCTCGGCAAATCATTAATTCAAGGAAATTTTTCTAAGTGTTTGACTATTTGTTCCATTTGCAGAGATCTAAGCTCGGCAAACACTAAGTTCAACTCTGGTGTGACTAAGTCATTTTGATTTGGTTCATTTGCAGAGATCTAAGCTCGGCAAACACTAAGTTCAACTCTGGTGTGACTAAGTCATTTTGATTTGGTTCATTTGCAGAGATCTAAGCTCGGCAAACACTAAGTTCAACTCTGGTGTGACTAAGTCATTTTGATTTGGTTCATTTGCAGAGATATTATCTCGGCAAACACGGTGTTCAGCTTAATTCGTCTAAGTGTTGGAGATCAAGTTGGATTTAGTGCTATTTGTCGAGATCTAAGCTCGGCATCTAGTAGGAATTGAAGTTTAGTTCACGATTCTCGTATTTGCGACTAAGTGAAAGTGCCATTTGCCGAGATCTAAGCTCGGCAAATCAACATAATTTGTGAAAAGTTGGTTCAAAGTCATTTTTGATCAACATTCTTTCCTGGTGCAAAGTTTTGAAATTTTCAAAATTTTTTCCTTCATTTGCCGAGATCTAAGCTCGGCATCCTTCACAATTCAGAAAATTCAAATTTTTTTTAAGTCTTTTTCATACATCTTTAGTTGAACATTATGTCTTCAAAAGAAGCATTGGCTCTTGGTTCTGAAGGAAGACCACCTGTCTTATTTAGAGGATCTTATCCTCAATGGAAAAAGAGATTTTTGAACTTTTTAATTGGACTTACATTCTCCTTTAATTGGGCTAGTTTGTTGTTGGGCTTGAGTGTTTTAATTGGTCTAAATTTTGTTTAGTAAGCTTACTAGCTTTATTTTAATTGGGCTAGTTTTGTTTATTGGACTAAAATTTTAATTGGGCTAGTTTTGTTTATTGGACTAAAATTTTAATTGGGCTAAATTTTTTTTAAAGTACTTGTCTTAAGTTGTTCGTTTATTAGATTGTCATCAAGTTTTGATTCACAATGGATCTTAAAATACCGGACAAGTTTGTTGCGAGAGTGAAAGATTTTTTAATGGGTGAAGAACCAAGTTGGGAAGAAATACGTCGTCATGACAATCATATTTGTTGGTGTACCAAGAATACTAAATGTGCAGTGGTTGTTTTTGAAGAAAACAAAGTTGATGTGAATACTTTTAAATCGTTTGTGACAGATCACCAGAGGTTTCAACTTGAAATTGACAAGCTCAAATCTGAGAACAACGAGCTCAAAACTGCTGATAATTCCAGCTTGTCTGTCATGGAAAGTCTTCAATCTGAAGTTGACCGAATCAAATCTGAGAACGAAGAGCTCAAGTCTGGTAATACTCTCAATTTGTCTACTATGGAAAGTTTTCGACTTGAAATTGACCAACTCAAATCCGATAATACAGAACTCAAATCTGCAAATGATCTCATTTTGTTAAACATGGAAAGTCTTCAAAAAGAATATGATCATTTGCAATCAAAGATTTTCAAATTCACAAATGAGTTGGACAATTCTTCCAAAGAGCTCAATAAAATTGTTTTGGACTATCAATCAAAAGAACTTGTTTTGCAACAAAACATTTCTGAGCTTAACCATGAGTTGCGAAATAAGTCCACAATTTTTGTGAGCAAAGAACAAAGGTTTTCGAAAATAATCAAAGATCAACAAGATTACATTTCATCTTTGGAATCCAAACTTTTTGAGAAAGATACTCTTGTTTCGAAATTAAAATCTGATGTGTCAACAATTTCTTTCTCTGATTTAAATGCTTCGGTTACAAAACAACTTGAAAAGATGGAGAACCGAATTGCATCTTTTAAATCAAAATCGTTGGACACAAAGCTTGAAAAACCCATGAAACAATCGAGTAATTCTACGATTCCAAAGACCGAGGTGTCAAACTGTTTTCCAAAATCTAATTCATCCAAACCAAAAGTTAATGTTCCAAAGAGGGTTTACACGGGTAAATCTTCAAAACCTTTTGAAAGAAAAACTCTCTCAGTTTACTAATTACTCCTTACAAAAGGGTAAGAAGTAAACTAAGAAACCAAATTTTGATGGAACAACTACTTTTGTCTCTTTTCTATCATTTGAGGATAATTCTGGACATATTTCTCAAGCAAAATCTCAGTTTACTAATTACTCCTTACAAAAGGGTAAGAAGTAAACTAAGAAACCAAATTTTGATGGAACAACTACTTTTGTCTCTTTTCTATCATTTGAGGATAATTCTGGACATATTTCTCAAGCAAAATCTCAGTTGACTAAATCTAAATGGAAACCGATTTCAAAAGATAAGTCAATTGAGTCAAAATCATTCAAATATTCTTTTTCGGAACTTTTTGATCTTGCACCAAAACCTGTGAAAACAGTCGTGCAAAAAGTGAATGATTTTGCTTCGAAAAATCATTTTACAACTCAATCTCACAAGATTGACAAGTTTTCAAAGAAATCAAATGATTTTTCACCATTGCTTCCACGAAAACTCTTTTCAACTAAACCACCGGGTTTTAGTTCTCCGTGGAATGCAACTTCGATTCATCAAATCGATGAGACTTACATTTGGACTTTCAAGAATTCAAAAACCATTGGACCTAATCTCAAATGGGTTCCAAAAGTGCTTTCCAAATGATTTGATGAAAAGTGGCTTATGCACACTTCAGTGTATAACCCTTGCTAAAACTGTTTTCGTAATTTCTTCATTTTTTTAGAAAAATTCCAAAAAGATTTTCATTTTCTTATTTTAAAAATCCAAAAAGATTTTCTCTTTTTCATCATTTTTACTTTGTCTTTTAGTTACTCACAAATTATTAGGATGAGATGCAAGGCATCGAACGCCTTTGTGTACTGCCTTTGTTGTTTCATTTTTAATGTTTGTGAGCAACTTTCAAACTCTTTACTCACCCTTTATGTGCAAAAACTTTGTTTATATCATGCATATATTTAGGGGGAGTTTGTTTATAAAACCAAAACTTCCAAGTGTTTAAACTCATTTTCCATTTTAAAACACTTTGGAAGATTTTCAAACCATTTTCGATCAAATTCAAAGAAGTTCGGTGTTAGATTTGCACATGAGAGTTTAGGCCACTCATAAATACTCCATGATCTTGTTATCGCCGATGAGATCTAACCCCGGAGTTAAATTCTCAATTTTAGATTGTGAGGGTTTATGAGCGTGGTGATGATGTTTGTGTAAATAGGACATGAGGGAGTAGTCAAAAAGTGAGAGGTTACGGTGAAATGATGTGAGAAAGGGCTAAAAGAAATGAAAGCCCTCCCCAAAATTCTCAAAAAGCCGGGTCAACACGTTTCTATCGGATTTCATATGTTGATTTCTCGATATTGAAGAAGACTTCATGGACCCAGTGAAGCAATGCACATCTTTACCTAACCACTCAAGTGTTTCTTAACAAATGCTTGTTTTATTCTCACGGAGATTTTCACATTTCTATTGACTCTTCATTTGGAAGATGTTGATATTGAAAAAGGGTGACACTCTGCTCCGGTCCTCGACTTCATTTGATCACTATTGAGTCTAGAGCGTACTTGATATATCTTTCATTTGACTAGGACACATAGAGTCTTTTTATGTCTTTGTGACATTGCATATCTTTGTGATATTGCCGGAACATTCGTAGTGATATCATATTTTTGATATTCCACAATGATCGAATGGAAATCCTACCAATGCTAACATCTTTTCCAACGTTGAACGTAGGTGTCACATTTTCATTTTATGAATTTGTCGAGTAAACGAGAAGTCTATGTGACCTCGGAGTTATTTTCCCAAAAGTCTTTGAGAATAGTAAGACATGGTTATTGAACGCCTTTGTGACACTGACCATGAATTACATTTTTTAAAGCAATCTATCGGTTGAAAAGCCATAGACCGAACCATTTAGAGATAAGCTTTGTACATTTCTCGATGATAATGGGAAGTCCTAAAAATAGTAATCGTATTTTAGGCCACACCATTAATCCTTTCGATTCTTGGTTGTGTTAACGGATCAATATTATCCGGTTTTCATTTCTCTTCACACAAACACAAAGAACACAAACACCATTATAAAAATCTTTTTCCAACAACGCAACCTTACATTCTAGTTCACCAATAGGTTCATTGGGAATTGGGAATTGGGTTGGGTTAATTTGGTTGAATATGGTTTGTTGTGATCTACCGTTTATGCTATCAATCATTATTGTATGATGAAACCGTTTCACATATTCATCATAAGGGGGAGAAATGATTAAATGATTGATAGATAGAATTCAAGGTTTTAGGTAGAATTTGATTGATGATATTCATTGTGTTTGGTTGTTCAAAGGATCGTTAGTTTAGGTGAAAAGAGTGAATAATTATCGTGATATGTTGAAAGTTGAGAGATTGTTTCGAGAAAGTTAAAGGATTGATTCAAGATCGAGTATATTCAAGATGAAGTACATGGTCGATAAGTGAAAGATTTGTAGGAAAATTGACCATTGTTTGATGATTACAAGAGTTTGAGATTGAATAATGGTTTGTTGTGATCTACCGTTTATGCTATCAATCATTATTGTATGATGAAACCGTTTCACATATTCATCATAAGGGGGAGAAATGATTAAATGATTGATAGATAGAATTCAAGGTTTTAGGTAGAATTTGATTGATGATATTCATTGTGTTTGGTTGTTCAAAGGATCGTTAGTTTAGGTGAAAAGAGTGAATAATTATCGTGATATGTTGAAAGTTGAGAGATTGTTTCGGGGGAGCAAGAGATTAAAGATTTGTTATTGAATAATTTGCTCCGAGATAGTTGTTTGATTGAGGGGGAGCAAATGTTAATTGATCAAAGAATCAAGTGCTCCAAGATGTTTATTGATTCAGAGACAAGTTAGACCAAGAATTGAAGTGTTGAAGACAAAATCAAATTTCCGCATTCCAAAACCAAGCTTCTGAAATGCCAAGAGATTTCAAAATCAAAACCAAGCTTCCGCAAAGCCAAAAGAATTCAAAGAATTCAAAGTCAAAACCAAGCTTCCGCATGCTACTCAAAGTTCAAGTTACTTCTCAAAGCAACATCAAGTTGAAATCGACATTCAAAAGTTCAAGTTGTAAAAGCTCAAAAGCTACAAAGATTTCAAAGATGCTTCCAAAGTATTCAAAGTTGCAAGAGAAGATCAAGATTTTATAAGTCATCGTCAAATATATTTGTTTGTTGAGAAGATTCAAAGTCAAGGTTGATACAAGACATTGAAGACAATGAGAAAGCTTCAAAGTCCAATCAACATTGAAGATTTTCAACAAATGGGCTCATCATGTTTATTTAAAGACCGAAGACGATGCAACATTTACAATTCAACACCAAGGGGGAGATTGTTAGAAATATAAATTAGTGGTGTTTAATTGTAAATGGAGTTACATTTGTGTTGTTCTTAAAGTACAAGGGGCTTAAGTGAAACTTAATGTAATTAGTATAAATACCCCTTGTATCTTAATAATGTAACTAACCCTTGGAAAGCCTAGTAATTACCTTTGACTAATAAAACACACACTTTGACTTATTCTCTCTCCACTCCATCTTCAACATCCATCTCACACACAAACACATTTTACACACACTAACATATTTCCACCATTAAACCTTCAATTAAGCTCATTTTTGTTTATAACATTATAGAATTTTATGAATCCCGGTTTTAGTTAAGACTTTACTGAAAACCGGATTCTGTGAAGCTTTGAGACTTTAAGTAACATTGTGTGTGAAAATACCTGGTTTATCCCAAAACCGGTATTTGTTCTTAATTTCTTCACTTTTCAAGTCGAAACTCTACCCGTTGTTTCTCTCGAAAACCGGATTTTCTATACATTTTACCATTACCGGTATTTGTATAGAATTTTTCTCAAAACCGGTTTTTACCACTGTTTAATACCTGGTTTACACCAAAACCGGTATTTGTGCTTTATTTCTTCATCTTTGTGAAAAGTTATTCTGTCCAAATTTCTAGACGAATACCGGATTTAGAACATATTTTCTGAAACCGGTTTTTGTATACATTTTCTGAAAACCGGTTTTAGTACTAAATTTACCAAAACCTGTTTTAGTACTAAATTTCTGAAACCCTGATTTACTACACAATTTCTGAAAACCGGTTTTAGTACTAAATTTACCAAACCCTGTTTTAGTACTAAATTTCTGAAACCCTGTTTTAGTACTAAATTTCTGAAACCCTGTTTTAGTACTAAATTTCTGAAACCCTGTTTTAGTACTACTTTTCTGAAACCCTGTTTTAGTACTTAAAAAAAAAAAATGTCAACTATTATACCGAATGAGTTTGTTGAGACGGTGTTAGATTTTTTAATGGGTGAACAGCCAAGTTGGGAAGAAATACGTCGTCATGATAATCACATTTGTATGTGTTGTACCAGTTCGTTTCCATGTGGAGTGGTTATTTTTGAGGAAAAACAAGTCAATGTGGAAATATTTAAGACAATCATGACACAACACAACAGTTTTCAACTTGAAATTAAGCAACTCAAATCTGAGAACAAAGAGCTCAAATCTGCTAATAATTTCAGTTTGTCCGCCATGGAAAGTCTTCAATCTGAAGTTGATCGAATCAAATCTGAGAACAAAGAGCTCAAATCTGCTAATGATCTCATTTTGCCAATCATGGAAAGTTTTCAAAAAGACAATGATCATTTGCAGTCAAAGATTATCAATTTAACCAATGAGTTGGATATTTCTTACAAAGAGCTCATTGAAACCATCCTCGAAACCCAAGTTAAAGAACTTGTTTTGCAACAACAACTTTCTAAGCTCAATCGTGATTTGCAAAACAAGTCCACTTCTTCGAAGAATAATGAGCAAACATGTTTGAAGTTAATCCAACAACTTCAAGCTCATTCCTTGTCATTGGAGACTCAACTTGCAACCAAGTCAAATCAAGTGAATCCTCCTTTAACTCGTGCTCCAAAATCACCTCTTCTCAACCAAACCACTCCATCTCCAACTAAAACAAAAACCATTCCTTCAAATGCCCAACCAAACCACAATCACCCAACATTATCAACCAATACCAAGCAACACCCTTCCTTCAAAACCAAAACAAATCCTCACAACACCAAATCATCTCACCAAAACAATAAACACCCACAACCATCTTTCAAACCAGCTCATACCACTCCCAAATTCTCCAAAGACCCTCATTCCACCAAAACCAAAATCCTTCTACCTAAACCTCATCAAACCCTCAAACAAATGAACCCATATTACACACCTCGCAAGACCGGGTCTCCCTTCAAGTCTATAAATAGCCATTGCCAGATATTCAAGGATTCCACCACCGGAATCATTCGTTATAGAGATCAATATGGCTGGTTCTCTCATACTAAACCCAAACAAAAACCTAAAAGCACTCCCATTAAATACTCTCTCTCTGAGTTGTTTAAGTTGGCACCACGAGTCATTCACCCTCGTGTGCAAAAAGTGTTTTACTATGCACAACCTTCTACTTCTCTCTTCAAATATCCAATTGGACCCACCCTCACATGGGTTCCAACGTCTGGATCCAAGTAGGTGGTTGTGATTTGGCTTGTACACGTATCAGTGTACAACCCGTTCAAAACATGTGTAATTGAGACGTTACTTCATAGTTATACCTTTCATTTACCGTTATTGTCATCAATCATTGTGCATGATGAACACGTTACATGTGTTCATCATGAGGGGGAGAAAAGCGTTAGAGATTGATTATCCTTTTGAGGGGGAGCACATTGCCTTGTCTAATTCTTTGCTCCAAAAATTATGCCCGGGTTGAGGGGGAGCTAAAAGGAAAATTAGTCTTGGATCTTTTAGTGTAACAACCGTCCTAGAAATGTTCTAAATAAATTCTTTAAAAAGTACATTCGCCACTTGAACGGCTAGACAGTTCAATTTAAGTAAGTTCTCGACGTGCTTTAGACCTAAATTATGTGCTTATATGAAGGTCAATTTGATCTTAAATCATGATTTATATGACGAATTTATGATTAAGTTCGATAAAATACTAAAGTGCAGTACGTAAACGTTCGTGTTCATAAAAGTTCTAGTTCAAAAATGTTCATAAATAGTCCTTGCATTTAGTAAGTCCATTTAATATGGGAAGACTATAAATAGATGAAGTTTAGAGAGAGAAAACCCTATTCATCATCTCTTTCATCTTTCACTTCTCTCACTAAAAACACACTGGCAGCCATAAAACACACACAAATCATCTTTTGATTTTGGATTGTTAAATCAAAATCGTTTGTACTTTTAGCATCCTTGTGATAATCAAAACATATTTCTGGAATCAAATCTCAGGTAACAACAACGAATTATGAGTTTTTTTTGATCAAATTAAAAGTGTACTTTCTTAAGTTTATGTTCTTGATGATTTGGTCCAGTTCTCGAACGAAAATCATGTTCAATGTTAATGGGTTTGTGTCTAAATGTGTTTAACAACAATTGTGTGAACAAATTTGGGTCATAACATGCTTTAATCTACTAAACCCATTTTTTTTGAAAATGAAGGTACAACTTGTTCTTGAAGTCACAACTTGTTTATGTGATATTTGATCTTGAAAAGCCTTAAAAGTGATATAAGTTGTTGTTATTATGCATATAAGTACTAGTGCTATGTTCTAACATGTCTTAAAATCGACCTAGACCTTTGAGATGAGTGTTTGATTTGTACAGCCCGTTTTTGGCCCTGGGACGATCCTGAATGGGACGATCTTGGTCCCAAGATCGTCCTAGGCAGCCCACCTTGGTACCTTGAGCTTGTTCGTGACTTTGTGTGGTGTGGTGATGTGGTGTACTTATTGGGTAACTGATCCTTTAGGATCGGTTTTGCTCAAACAAACGATCTTGTGCTTGGAACTTAAAACGATCTTGTACTTGAAATGACTAAGACGATCTTAAACTTGAAGTACTAAGACGATCTTGACTTTGAACCTAAGACGATCTAAATGTTAAACCATGAAACGATCTTGTGCTAAGAACCTAAGACGATCTTGTACCCTAGAACTTAAGACGGTCTTGTGCTTGAACCAGCTAGGACGATCTTGAAGTGCAACCAGGACGATCTTGACCTCTAGTAAGCTAAAACGATCCTGAACCAGAAACAGTGGGACGATCTTGCAGTCCCAAAACCCTAGACGAACTTATACTCAATAGGAAACAACATGAACTCGTTCTATAACATACCACACTTGATCATTAAACACCTAAGCAGTTCCTAACATCATTATCATTAGATTAAACACATCAAAGGCTACGTACTAACACCAAAACTAGTTCATGATTCGATCTAAGACCACGTACAAAGTGCAAACCCTAATTAAGTACATTTAAGACATGTTCTATCTTGACTATCAAAGTATGAGTTCTACGAACAATTAAATCAGTTCTAAAGGCTGAAGTTCATTATTAAAGACTCATTTAACTCATTAATACGATAAACACGTATGTGTGAGTTCAAAGACGTTCGGTTCGAGTCCAGTTCATGTACTTAAAGTTCATTCAAACACTTTTGAGTCAAAACGTTCAAAGATCTTCAAAGGGACCAAATCATCAGTTCATCAAGGACATTTCAATGATTAGTTAACCATGTAAACTAATATGCGTACTTATTTATGATCAATGATATGTACTTAGGCTTCCATCAAGACGTTCTTGGAAACTGATAGATATAACCTATCTATCTCTGTGCTTGTTCTCTGTATATTACTGTGCTTGTACCAGATCACTGTGAGTTCACTAATCCCCCTTTCGTACATTTTGTTCAAGTTCTTTTATCGGGGACTGAAAAGCATGAAAACTACTTTGTACTTGTACATATGTTCTTGAACTACTTTACGTACTATATTATGATCTTGAACTATTTCACGTACTATTTTATGATCTTACGAGGTACTTATGATATGATTCCTAATTATTTAAAAGGGTATTTAAGTCTTGAATGGGCAGGATCTTAAATACATTTATACTGTTTAAGGGAGTATTTAAGTCTTGAATGGGCAGGATCTTAAATACCTCCATACCACTATATTGATCTTTAACATGTTCTAGTTCGTACTTGTACTTGTTCAGTTCTTATTCACTGCTATCAATTCATATCCCACAGTTCAAGGATTGAACCGTAGATAATTATGGACAGCGCTGTTTAGGGTAGGCCCACCCTCATTTTCCGCAGTTCTGGAGGATGCATATTATCTGTTCTTGTTCTGATTTAGATCTTCGTGAAGTACTCGATTATTATGTGCATAAGTTCATTACAGTTCAGTTCTGGCCAATCGGGTTAGCAGTGACAATTCATTTAAAGTTCATTATATGTTCTTGTACTGTTCTCACTGTCATAAAGCACTTATGTTAAACGTACAGATCTTATGACTTGTCCTTACTTTACATATTATTATATGTATACGTACTAGTACTTTATGTGAATCTCACCAACTACTTTTGTAGTTGACCTTTGAACTTACATGCTTTTCAGGCTAGGCTAGTAGATCTCTTAGCATAGGAGTCTTCCTCTTTAAAGCTCATCCCTTTTGGCGATTGATTCGTACGTTCAAGACCGGAAGCCGTGAAGATCTCCCTTTGCTTATTCAGTTCAGACTCCTGTACTTCAAGACAATTGTTCTGTCTTTTGATTATTAACTATTCTGGGTATATCCCAAGTGCTGTAATAACTTTTATACTTCTTTTCTTTTATGTTATTGGCTGTGTTGGAACTTGTACTGTGTGCTTTTGTGCTTGTCTGTACATCCCGTATATTCCGCTTTAGCGGGGTGTTACAGTTGGTATCATAGACATGGTTATAGTGAACACCGAGCTTTTTCCTAAGGAAAACTCGAGCTATAACTGGAATCCACTCTGAGGTGATCCTTTGTGTGACCGGTTTGAGTAATAGGCACTTTTCCTTAATTAGATGTAACCTGATCAACTACATCTAATTGCGGATATAGTTCCTAGTACTCAAGGTGTGTCATTGAAGGTGTCACCCATTTCTTAGAGCCTTGGTAAGAACCTCGTGCAAACTCGTTCTTCGATCATATCAGTTCTAGTTCACTCGTTCTCTTAAGACATACGTTCTAGTGCTTCGAGGATAGGCCTTAGAGCTTATACGACTATAGGTCCTTATCGTGCATGAAAGTGAGAGGACCGATCGATTCGCGATTCCTACGACTATGTAAGTGCGGAATCCAAACATAATCGTTATTGAGGTAATTGAATGAAACAAACACGAAATCAATATGAACAGGAGATATAAATCTGATTCCTTTATCATTAGTCGAATGATTACAATGAATAAATCCGTTTACAATACATCTACAATGATTACGGATTACAATCAACGAGACGACTCTTGATAATCGAATACAACCCTGTCTTCTATGCTTCAATGTATCGTAGTCTTCTGCTGTGATCCTTCCACACCGAAACATACTTGAACCTCGATTCCATTTCGACAACTCAAACACGTTTTTCGGCAAACTCGTGTGAACAGTGCCACGAGTTTAAGAACCTAAACGCGTGATACCCCTTAAACACGCACATATAGCACCACTCAAACTCGTGTTTAATCTCAAACACGTGTTTTATTAACTAAACACGTGTTTAACTAAACACGCTACCTAAACACGTGGACCAATCTTCAAACGCGTGAGACTATGGTAAACGCGTGTGATCAAAGGTAAACACGTGCAACAATGTAAACGCGTGGTACAAACGCGTGACACTTAGGAATTTGCAAACGCGTTATAAGTAAACACGTGAAAGTAGGGTTTGTAAACGCGTGTTTTCCCAAACGCGTGTAATCTCATCTGCACAAAACAGATCTGATCGAAGTTCTTCATCCAAAAACCCTAAAAACGAACCACGAATCAGAGACATAAAGCCTCTCCTTCTCTGATACCACTTGAAAGTGCCGAGGACCGATCGATTCGCGATTCCTACGACTATGTAAGTGCGGAATCCAAACATAATCGTTATTGAGGTAATTGAATGAAACAAACACGAAATCAATATGAACAGGAGATATAAATCTGATTCCTTTATCATTAGTCGAATGATTACAATGAATAAATCCGTTTACAATACATCTACGATGATTACGGATTACAATCAACGAGACGACTCTTGATAATCGAATAATATGGTGGACTTACGGACTGAGGTTTGCGCATACCTCAGCCTGCCGTGAATGAGATCTGTTGCAACTCAAATCATCACCTAAAACCGAAACCTAAGAACACTATATATAGGCTACAAATGGGTTGGGCTTCAAACTCGTGGGCCTCCAAACTCGTGGCCTCCACACGAGTTTGGTCTAAAACACGTGCTACAGTAACACGTGATTGGCCAAACTCGTGTTACTGTTCACACGAGTTTGTCCAAACTCGTGGTACTGTTCACACGAGTTTGTCCAGTTGTCTGGATAATCTCTGTAAAGTAACAGCCCTTTAATTGAGATGCATCGGACACAAATTGTGCACCTTATACGATTATAGGTCCTTATCATGCGACCGACGACTGTTCTTGTTCATATATTGTGCTAACGACGATCTTTTATTAACGTACTACGTACTTGGAGCTTTAGACTTGTGCGAAACGTAATCGAGTTCATATTTCTATCTTATTTAGGGGCATAAGGAAGAATGCCGCCTAAACGTGGACGAAAAGCTAAGACCGCACCAGCTATTGAACCTACTCAACCTGGTATTAATGCGAATGTCAACTTTACTTTGAATGATGTAGCAGACCTCATCACTGACCGCATGAATGCGATGATGCCAAATATTGCTACTCAAGTTGCTCAAATGCTGGAAATTCCACTAACTGAAGGTACTAGAACTACTAGAGCAACTCAGAATAGGAGGACTCAAGAAGAACCCGAACAGAATCAGGAAGTAAACAGTGATTCGGATGGGGCTAGTCATAACAACACTCGAGCTACCGCTGAAGACAGAGTCAGCCAAAGCAGAGGGTGTTCATTTAAGACCTTCACTCAGTGCAAACCCCCAGTCTACACAGGGGAGAAGGGAGCTGCAGAACTATTGATGTGGTTCGAGAATATGGAAGAGGCCTTGTACCACACTCAAACCTCTGAGGACAAGATGGTGGAGCATGCGACCAGCCAATTTGATGGTGCTGCTAGGTCTTGGTGGAATGGCATCGTCACCACTGTTGGCAGGAAGACCGCTTATGCTCACACTTGGGAAGAACTTCAGAAGATGATGAGAGCTGAATTTTGTACTAAGGATGCATTGCAAGAGTTGGAACAAGAGTTTTGGGATCTGAAGATGGAAGGTGTGGAGATTGAGAAGTACATTTTGAGGTTTAATGAGCTTGCTAGACTTGTGCCGCATTTAGCTTCTACTGAAGAGAAGAAGATTGATCGCTTTATTTGGGGTTTGATTCCTGAGATCCGCCGTGACCTCACCAGTAAAGGCCCCAAGACCATGTCAAGAGCCACTGTACTGGCTAAGACCTTGACCAAAGATATTATCCGGTCAGGAGGTTGACTGAGAATGCTGATAAGGGGAAGAGGAAGGCTGAAGAAGTGGTGGAAAAGAAGGTTGAACCCCCAAGTAAGAAAGGGAAGATCTTGAGGAACTATGCGGTGACCGCAGTGCCTGAACCAACAAGATATTTTGGAGCTTATCCAAAGTGTGCCCGTTGTAACCTTCATCACACTGGTGCTTGTCCTGTTTGCTATAAGTGCCAAGGAATTGGGCACATGGCAAAGTACTGTAATGCTGGCTCAGTGAACTTGATCAGAACCAACCCCCCGCCAGTCAACAGAAATCCTCCAATGAGAAATGCCAGACCTCCGCTACCACCTGCTGTACCAGTCCAAAGGAACCAGAACCAGAACGCCCAAGTTCAGCGTGTTGCTTATCCACGCGGGCCAAGGAACCAGAACCAGCAGAACAACCAGCAACAGCAAAACCAACAAGGCCCTGCTAACGCCCGTGTTTTTGCTCTGAACGCTGAGGAAGCTCGTCAGAACCCTCGGGTTGTGACAGGTACTTTTCTTCTGAACGACCATTATGCTTCTGTACTATTTGACTCCGGTGCCGAACGTAGCTTTGTTGCATTAGACTTTAAAGCTAAGACTAACATGATAACTGGCAAACTAAATGATAAATATGTGGTAGAGTATGCAAATGGCCAAAAGTACGGTACCGACGAAATCACTCTAGATTGTCCTTTGATCTTAGTAGACAAGAACTTTACAATTGATCTAATCCCTGTTGAGATTAGTAGCTTTGACGTTATCGTGGGAATGGATTGGCTATCCGAACATCACGCGACTATTTGTTGTCACGAGAAATCAGTTCATATACCACTCCGAACGGCGAGATCTTGATCGTACAAGGCGATAAGTCCACAAACGAACTTAAAATCGTCTCAGCCATGAAATTCCGTAAGTACTTGGACAAGAAAGATCATCTGGGGGGGGGGGGGGGGGGGGGGGGGGGTGGGGGGGGGGGGTGGGGGGGGGGGGTGGGGGGGGGGGGTGGGGGGGGGGGGTGGGGGGGGGGGGGGGGGGGGGGTGGGGGGGGGGGGGGGGGGGGGGGGGGGGGGGGGTGGGGGGGGGGGGGGGGGGGTGGGGGGGGGGGGGGGGGTGGGGGGGGGGGGGGGGTGGTGGGGGGGGGGGGGTGGGGGGGGGGGGGGTGGGGGGGGGGGGGGTGGGGGGGGGGGGGGGGGGTGGGGGGGGGGGGGTGGGGGGGGGGGGTGGGGGGGGGGGGGTGGGGGGGGGGTGGGGGGGGGGGGGGGGGGGGGGGGGGGGGGGGGGTGGGGGGGGGGGGGGGGTGGGGGGGGGGGGGGGGGGGTGGGGGGGGGGTGGTGGGGGGGGGGGGGGGGGGTGGGGGGGGGGGGGGTGGGGGGGGGGGGGTGGGGTGGGGGGGGGGGGTGGGGGGGGGGGGGGGGGGGGGGGGGGTGGGGGGGGGGGGGGGGGGTGGGGGGGGGGGGTGGGGGGGGGGTGGGGGGGGTGACGTTTCGGTAATAAAAAGTAGAAAGATCATCTTGTGTACCTAGCTCATGTCATTGATAAAAGTGCTAAAGAACCAAAAGTTCAAGACATTCCCATTGTTCGGGACTTCCCAGATGTCTTCCTTGACGACTTACCAGGCATTCCACCTGTTAGACAAGTCGAGTTCAATATTGATCTAGTTCCCGGTGCAGCACCAGTCGCTAAAGCACCGTATCGCTTAGCTCCTCCTGAAATGCAAGAACTGTCCAATCAATTACAGGAACTTTTGAGCAAAGGCTTTATCCGTCCTAGTTCATCCCCTTGGGGAGCACCGATCTTGTTCGTTAAGAAGAAAGATGGCTCCATGAGAATGTGCATAGACTATCATGAACTGAACAAATTAACCGTTAAGAACCGGTATCCCCTACCTCGCATAGACGATCTGTTTGATCAATTGCAAGGTGCTTCGTACTTCTCTAAGATCGATCTACGTTCAGGTTATCACCAGATCTGTGTTCAGGATGGTGACGTTCCAAAGACAGCTTTTCGTACTCGTTATGGCCACTACGAATTTCTCGTTATGCCATTTGGTCTGACTAATGCTCCAGCAATTTTTATGGACTTAATGAACCGTGTCTGTCGTCCGTTCTTGGATAAATTTGTTATTGTGTTCATCGACGACATACTCGTGTACTCTCGGAACAAAACGGATCATGAACAACATTTACGTTCCATTCTTCAACTTCTTCGAGAAGAAGAGTTGTACGCTAAGTTCTCTAAGTGCGAGTTCTGGCTTCGCCAAGTGCAGTTCCTCGGCCACGTCGTAAACGAACAAGGCATTCATGTCGACCCGGCCAAAGTTGAAGCCATCAAAAAGTGGGAGGCTCCGAAAGCTCCTACTGAAGTTCGTAGTTTTCTTGGACTAGCTGGTTATTATCGTCGTTTTATCGAGAACTTTTCTAAGATCGCACTACCTTTGACGCAACTGACTCAAAAGACCAAAGACTTTATTTGGGGGGAACAACAAGAACGAGCATTCCAAACCCTAAAAGACAGACTGTGTGAAGCACCTGTTCTAGCCTTACCAGAAGGCACCGAAGACTTCGTCGTGTACTGTGACGCTTCACATCAAGGACTAGGCTGCGTACTGATGCAAAGAGGCAAGGTGAATCGCCTACGCATCCAGACAACTCAAAGTGCATGAGAAGAATTACACCACCCATGATTTAGAACTGGGAGCAGTTGTTTTTGCCCTAAATATTTGGAGGCACTACTTGTACGGAACTAAATGTACTATCTTCACCGATCATAAGAGCTTGCAACACGTGTATAATCAGAAAGAGCTGAATATGAGACAAAGGCGCTGGGTGGAGTTACTAAGTGATTACGATTGTGACATCAAGTATCATCCTGGAAAGGCGAATGTAGTAGCTGACGCTCTAAGCAGAAAAGAACGAGTCAAAATCTTGTCTATCAAGGAGGCCGATCGTACAGACTTGAAACAACGTGTGATCGCAGGTCAAGAGATCAGATTGGAGTCAAAAGAAAACATAAAGGCAGAACGGTTAGGCCCAATCGCTCAAGAACTGGAAATTGACGACGAAGGAGTCAGGAAGTTCAAAAACCGAGTTTGGATCCCTGCAGCTAATGGTGTTAGAGAGATCATCATGCAGGAAGCTCACAGTTCAAGGTACTCGATTCATCCGGGCGCGGACAAGATGTACAAGAACTTGAAGCAAGACTACTGGTGGCCTGGGATGAAGAGAGAGATCTTTGAGTACGTCAGTAGATGTCTGACATGTTCTAAAGTTAAGATCGAACATCAGAAACCTTCCGGTTTATTGAAACAATTAGAAGTTCCGGTGTGGAAGTGGGAAGATATTACCATGGACTTCATCATGAAACTGCCTCGTACAAAAGACAACCATAACTCTATTTGGGTTATCGTAGACAGACTGACGAAATCAGCTCGTTTTCTTCCAATTCGTGATGACTACTCATTGGAGAGACTCGCTGAGATCTATATAGACGATATTGTGACCAAGTACGGTGTCCCTTTATCAATAGTGTCCGATCGAGATCCTCGCTTCACATCTGACTTTTGGCAGTCACTTCAAGAAGCGTTAGGTACTAGACTTAACTTGAGCACTGCTTATCACCCACAGACGGACGGGCAAAGCGAACGTACTATTCAGACCTTGAAGGACATGCTCCGTTCTTGTGCATTAGAGTTCAGAGGAAGTTGGGATAAACATCTTCCATTGATCGAGTTCTCGTACAATAACAGCTATCACACTAGTATTCAGTGTGCACCGTTCGAGGCCTTATATGGGCGTAAGTGCAGATCACCACTTTGTTGGCTAGACGCCGGCGAAAGAAGCTGGATGAAGCTCCCAGTCGTGCAGTTCACTATCGACAAAATCGCTGTTATCAAAGAAAAGCTTAAGGCTGCCCAAGACAGACAAAAGTCCTACGCTGACAAACGCCGTAAACCTTAGAGTTTCAAGTAGGCGATAAAGTTCTATTAAAAGTTTCCCCATGGAAAGGTACTGCCCGTTTCGGCAAGAAAGGCAAATTGGCGCCTCGGTACATCGGGCCTTATAAGATCATTAGACGGATTGGACCAGTTGCGTACAAACTGGAACTACCCCTAGAACTTGGCAATGTTCATGACACATTTCACGTGTCCAATTTAAAGAAGTGCTTGGCTGACGACCCGACCATCATTCCTGTCAAGGATGTTCGTATTGACGAAGGGCTTGAGTTCACTGAAGAGCCCATCGAGATCATTGACAGAGATGCTAAACAAACTAGACAGAGCAGAGTACCACTAGTTCGTGTACGTTGGAGTGCTAGACATGGATATAATGACACTTGGGAACGCAAGGACTTCATTAAGAAGAAGTACCCTCATCTTTTTGATCGGCAAGACTCTTAATTTCGAGGACGAAATCCTCTAAGTAGGGGAGAATGTAACAACCGTCCTAGAAATGTTCTAAATAAATTCTTTAAAAAGTACTTTCGCCACTTGAACGGCTAGACAGTTCAATTTAAGTAAGTTCTCGACGTGCTTTAGACCTAAATTATGTGCTTATATGAAGGTCAATTTGATCTTAAATCATGATTTATATGACGAATTTATGATTAAGTTCGATAAAATACTAAAGTGCAGTACGTAAACGTTCGTGTTCATAAAAGTTCTAGTTCAAAAATGTTCATAAATAGTCCTTGCATTTAGTAAGTCCATTTAATATGGGAAGACTATAAATAGATGAAGTTTAGAGAGAGAAAACCCTATTCATCATCTCTTTCATCTTTCACTTCTCTCACTAAAAACACACTGGCAGCCATAAAACACACACAAATCATCTTTTGATTTTGGATTGTTAAATCAAAATCGTTTGTACTTTTAGCATCCTTGTGATAATCAAAACATATTTCTGGAATCAAATCTCAGGTAACAACAACGAATTATGAGTTTTTTTTGATCAAATTAAAAGTGTACTTTCTTAAGTTTATGTTCTTGATGATTTGGTCCAGTTCTCGAACGAAAATCATGTTCAATGTTAATGGGTTTGTGTCTAAATGTGTTTAACAACAATTGTGTGAACAAATTTGGGTCATAACATGCTTTAATCTACAAAACCCATTTTTGAAAATGAAGGTACAACTTGTTCTTGAAGTCACAACTTGTTTATGTGATATTTGATCTTGAAAAGCCTTAAAAGTGATATAAGTTGTTGTTATTATGCATATAAGTACTAGTGCTATGTTCTAACATGTCTTAAAATCGACCTAGACCTTTGAGATGAGTGTTTGATTTGTACAGCCCGTTTTTGGCCCTGGGACGATCCTGAATGGGACGATCTTGGTCCCAAGATCGTCCTAGGCAGCCCACCTTGGTACCTTGAGCTTGTTCGTGACTTTGTGTGGTGTGGTGATGTGGTGTACTTATTGGGTAACTGATCCTTTAGGATCGGTTTTGCTCAAACAAACGATCTTGTGCTAAGAACTTAAGACGATCTTGTACCCTAGAACCTAAGACGATCTTGTACTTGAACCTAAGACGATCTTGACTTGAACCTAAGACGATCTTGACTTTGAACCTAAGACGATCTAAATGTTAAACCATGAAACGATCTTGTGCTAAGAACCTAAGACGATCTTGTACCCTAGAACCTAAGACGGTCTTGTGCTTGAACCAGCTAGGACGATCTTGAAGTGCAACCAGGACGATCTTGACCTCTAGTAAGCTAAAACGATCCTGAACCAGAAACAGTGGGACGATCTTGCAGTCCCAAAACCCTAGACGAACTTATACTCAATAGGAAACAACATGAACTCGTTCTATAACATACCACACTTGATCATTAAACACCTAAGCAGTTCCTAACATCATTATCATTAGATTAAACACATCAAAGGCTACGTACTAACACCAAAACTAGTTCATGATTCGATCTAAGACCACGTACAAAGTGCAAACCCTAATTAAGTACATTTAAGACATGTTCTATCTTGACTATCAAAGTATGAGTTCTACGAACAATTAAATCAGTTCTAAAGGCTGAAGTTCATTATTAAAGACTCATTTAACTCATTAATACGATAAACACGTATGTGTGAGTTCAAAGACGTTCGGTTCGAGTCCAGTTCATGTACTTAAAGTTCATTCAAACACTTTTGAGTCAAAACGTTCAAAGATCTTCAAAGGGACCAAATCATCAGTTCATCAAGGACATTTCAATCATTAGTTAATCATGTAAACTAATATGCGTACTTATTTATGATCAATGATATGTACTTAGGCTTCCATCAAGACGTTCTTGGAAACTGATAGATATAACCTATCTATCTTTGTGCTTGTTCTCTGTATATTACTGTGCTTGTACCAGATCACTGTGAGTTCACTAATCCCCTTTCGTACATTTTGTTCAAGTTCTTTTATCGGGGACTGAAAAGCATGAAAACTACTTTGTACCTGTACACATGTTATTGAACTACTTTACGTACTATATTATGATCTTGAACTATTTCACGTACTATTTTATTATCTTACGAGGTACTTATGATATGATTCCTAATTATTTAAAAGGGTATTTAAGTCTTGAATGGGCAGGATCTTAAATACATTTATACTGTTTAAGGGAGTATTTAAGTCTTGAATGGGCAGGATCTTAAATACCTCCATACTACTATATTGATCTTTAACATGTTCTAGTTCGTACTTGTACTTGTTCAGTTCTTATTCACTGCTATCAATTCATATCCCACAGTTCAGGGATTGAACCGTAGATAATTATGGACAGCGCTGTTTAGGGTAGGCCCACCCTCATTCTCCGCAGTTCTGGAGGATGCATATTATCTGTTCTTGTTCTGATTTAGATCTTCGTGAAGTACTCGATTATTATGTGCATAAGTTCATTACAGTTCAGTTCTGGCCAATCGGGTTAGCAGTGACAATTCATTTAAAGTTCATTATATGTTCTTGTACTGTTCTCACTGTCATAAAGCACTTATGTTAAACGTACAGATCTTATGACTTGTCCTTACTTTACATATTATTATATGTATACGTACTAGTACTTTATGTGAATCTCACCAACTACTTTTGTAGTTGACCTTTGAACTTACATGCTTTTCAGGCTAGGCTAGTAGATCTCTTAGCATAGGAGTCTTCCTCTTTAAAGCTCATCCCTTTTGGCGATTGATTCGTACGTTCAAGACCGGAAGCCGTGAAGATCTCCCTTTGCTTATTCAGTTCAGACTCCTGTACTTCAAGACAATTGTTCTGTCTTTTGATTATTAACTATTCTGGGTATATCCCAAGTGCTGTAATAACTTTTATACTTCTTTTCTTTTATGTTATTGGCTGTGTTGGAACTTGTACTGTGTGCTTTTGTGCTTGTCTGTACATCCCGTATATTCCGCTTTAGCGGGGTGTTACATTTAGTATGTTTTTATTGTATATTTTGAAAGGAGTGATTGAGTGAGGGGGGCAAGATTTAGAGAAGATTTCGCTCATACGACAAGTTGAGGGGGAGCTAAAGCGACAAACCATTTTCTGGATTAATTATCTATTATTGAGAAACTTGTGTGTTTGAGGGGGAGCAAGAGACAGACAATCAACGACTGTAATGTAAGAACCAAGTCAAGTTCTACACTCAACACTAAGCCAAGCTTCCGCACTTCATTCCAAGCTTCCGTTTTCCACAAGAAACCCAAGTCTTCGCCTTCGCTTTCACAGAATGCTTGAGAATTCAAAAAGTCAAAGTTGCTCAAAGACGATGAAGATAAAGAGAAAGCTACAAAGTCTACTCAACATTGAAGATTTTCAACAAATGGGCTCATCACGTTTATTTAAAGATCCATATCATAGAACCCCCAACCGACCATCTGATCCGAAATTTCATTTCATTCCCAAGCGCCTCTGGAAAGAGAAGTTCAGTGAATACAAGAAAAGGGCCCTCAATAATCAAAGGACTCATCAAGACAAACCCGAATCGTCAACCAAGAAAAGAAACAGAAGACAAAGAAAGAAGAAAAGGACTAGACGATGAACCTTCACAAAACCGCACTAAAGGGGGAGATTGTTAGCTTTAATTAATTGTTAGTGCGTGTTTTGTACTCTTGTAATAGATTTGTCCTTTAATTATGTTAGTTAAGTATGGGAGGATTTAGTTGTAATTAACCAAGGACTATCTTGTAATTAAAAAGGGGGTTTAATGCAAATGTCAAGCCTATATAAACCCCCTCACCTCTCATTTGTAATTAACCCTTGAAATACAATTCTTCCTTTTTCTCTTTCTCTCTCTAACTCTCTCTCTCTCACACACATAAACCATATATCACGATTTAGTCTTGTTTACAGTGAAGTATCCCTGTTACGATCGAGAGTATTTAACAAGGAAATGACTTTGTATTTATAGGCAAACAAATTCACCAGTGAATTTGTGCCGTATAAATATCTTAGTATGCATTTAATGAACCGGCAAGGTCATTAAATGCATTGGTTAAAGTATAAGGATAAAGTCACATCACTATGACTTATTATTCCTTAACCAACCACCTTTACACAAGTATGAACATTTGCAAAGGCAAGTGGAATGTTCTTTGGAACTTGTGTAAAGTCAGAAAGTCAATTCCTCGTAAACAGTGTTCAGACTTGTAAGGTCTAGAACACTGATAAGCTCTAGACGTAGATCTGGTAAGACTTCCAGTGGACTCCGCCATTTGTCAGTCTTCTTTATTCTGACTTCAGTCTTTGACTTCAGTGAGAATGTCTTCAGTAGAATAGATCTGTACTGGGGTGAAGTCCAGTGAGCTAATCTGGAGGATTCCAGATTTTCTGTACAAGTAAACAGCTTCACTGGTCTTCTATTATTTCTAAACAAATCTTCAGTGACGCTCCAGTCTTCAAGTCTGGAGTGGGTCCAGTAATTCTGGAGCGAGTCCAGTAAATCTGGACCTAACAAATTCTCCATATTTGTTCAGAAATAATGCAAGGTTTTTCAAGCTTTTATCAATACAAATGTATGCTTGAAAAAACACTTGTGTTTGACTTAGTCTAAAAATTTTAAGTTACTGGAAAACACTTTATAGATCATCAGTGTTCCAGTTTCATCTTTTAGTTCTAACTTAGACTAAATCTGATCACTTACTTTTGAATCAAAAATTGCAACTATATTTACATACATCAACTGATAAATAGTTACAATTTTTATCAAAATAAATTACAATACAAGTAAATGATAAAAGAGTCAGGCCCTTCTCTTTGACGTCTGTCCAGGAGCATCTTCAGTGGCCGTTCTCTTTGGAGATGGTGAGGATGGTAAAGACTCTGGTGGCTTCATACCTATTGCAACTTCCATCTGTTGCTTTCTCTTCCATACCTTCTCAATCCTCTTCGAAAATGCTTTAACATCAGTCGACAAATCAGTCTTCCCGTTGAACGTTAAGGCTATCTCCTTCAGTTTAGTCCATCTAAAAGCTTGGACTGAAGCACTCTTCCTTTCATCAGTAAAGTTACCCTCTCTGGTCAACTTTACATCAAACCTGGTCATCCCTTCATGATTTTCAGCCAATTTAATTTCTGCACCTATGATCCTTCTGGCATCAGCCCTGAACTTCAACATATCTTCATACTTGGCTTTTTGCTTAGCCATCTGGATCATATATTCAGTTTCCTTGGATACTTTCTACTGTTCTACGGCAGACTGAAGTTCTTCACGATTAATTCTTTGTGAAGTATCAAAAGGAATGAAAGTGCTCAGATCAGCATCTCTGATTTCCTTTAACTGTTTGGCAGTGAGTTTAAGCAGACCTTTCAACTTCTTTTTGTTTTTTTTTTTTTTTTTTTTTTTTTTTTTTTTTTTTTTTTTTTTTTTTTTTTTTTTTTTTTTTTTTTTTTTTTTTTTTTTTTTTTTTTTTTTTTTTTTTTTTTTTTTTTTTTTTTTTTTTTTTTTTTTTTTTTTTTTTTTTTTTTTTTTTTTTTTTTTTTTTTTTTTTTTTTTTTTTTTTTTTTTTTTTTTTTTTTTTTTTTTTTTTTTTTTTTTTTTTTTTTTTTTTTTTTTTTTTTTTTTTTTTTTTTTTTTTTTTTTTTTTTTTTTTTTTTTTTTTTTTTTTTTTTTTTTTTTTTTTTTTTTTTTTTTTTTTTTTTTTTTTTTTTTTTTTTTTTTTTTTTTTTTTTTTTTTTTTTTTTTTTTTTTTTTTTTTTTTTTTTTTTTTTTTTTTTTTTTTTTTTTTTTTTTTTTTTTTTTTTTTTTTTTTTTTTTTTTTTTTTTTTTTTTTTTTTTTTTTTTTTTTTTTTTTTTTTTTTTTTTTTTTTTTTTTTTTTTTTTTTTTTTTTTTTTTTTTTTTTTTTTTTTTTTTTTTTTTTTTTTTTTTTTTTTTTTTTTTTTTTTTTTTTTTTTTTTTTTTTTTTTTTTTTTTTTTTTTTTTTTTTTTTTTTTTTTTTTTTTTTTTTTTTTTTTTTTTTTTTTTTTTTTTTTTTTTTTTTTTTTTTTTTTTTTTTTTTTTTTTTTTTTTTTTTTTTTTTTTTTTTTTTTTTTTTTTTTTTTTTTTTTTTTTTTTTTTTTTTTTTTTTTTTTTTTTTTTTTTTTTTTTTTTTTTTTTTTTTTTTTTTTTTTTTTTTTTTTTTTTTTTTTTTTTTTTTTTTTTTTTTTTTTTTTTTTTTTTTTTTTTTTTTTTTTTTTTTTTTTTTTTTTTTTTTTTTTTTTTTTTTTTTTTTTTTTTTTTTTTTTTTTTTTTTTTTTTTTTTTTTTTTTTTTTTTTTTTTTTTTTTTTTTTTTTTTTTTTTTTTTTTTTTTTTTTTTTTTTTTTTTTTTTTTTTTTTTTTTTTTTTTTTTTTTTTTTTTTTTTTTTTTTTTTTTTTTTTTTTTTTTTTTTTTTTTTTTTTTTTTTTTTTTTTTTTTTTTTTTTTTTTTTTTTTTTTTTTTTTTTTTTTTTTTTTTTTTTTTTTTTTTTTTTTTTTTTTTTTTTTTTTTTTTTTTTTTTTTTTTTTTTTTTTTTTTTTTTTTTTTTTTTTTTTTTTTTTTTTTTTTTTTTTTTTTTTTTTTTTTTTTTTTTTTTTTTTTTTTTTTTTTTTTTTTTTTTTTTTTTTTTTTTTTTTTTTTTTTTTTTTTTTTTTTTTTTTTTTTTTTTTTTTTTTTTTTTTTTTTTTTTTTTTTTTTTTTTTTTTTTTTTTTTTTTTTTTTTTTTTTTTTTTTTTTTTTTTTTTTTTTTTTTTTTTTTTTTTTTTTTTTTTTTTTTTTTTTTTTTTTTTTTTTTTTTTTTTTTTTTTTTTTTTTTTTTTTTTTTTTTTTTTTTTTTTTTTTTTTTTTTTTTTTTTTTTTTTTTTTTTTTTTTTTTTTTTTTTTTTTTTTTTTTTTTTTTTTTTTTTTTTTTTTTTTTTTTTTTTTTTTTTTTTTTTTTTTTTTTTTTTTTTTTTTTTTTTTTTTTTTTTTTTTTTTTTTTTTTTTTTTTTTTTTTTTTTTTTTTTTTTTTTTTTTTTTTTTTTTTTTTTTTTTTTTTTTTTTTTTTTTTTTTTTTTTTTTTTTTTTTTTTTTTTTTTTTTTTTTTTTTTTTTTTTTTTTTTTTTTTTTTTTTTTTTTTTTTTTTTTTTTTTTTTTTTTTTTTTTTTTTTTTTTTTTTTTTTTTTTTTTTTTTTTTTTTTTTTTTTTTTTTTTTTTTTTTTTTTTTTTTTTTTTTTTTTTTTTTTTTTTTTTCCCTCATCTCTCTCTCTTTCTCTTCTATCCTCTCTAGTAAAAGAAACCCCCATCTAGTTTCCACTTTCTTCCATCTAAATTGTGTTTTGGAATTGCTATAATACAAGAATCGTAATCATCATCTTCTCATTGTCGCCATCTTTGAAGAAATCAAAGGCCAAGTTCTAACATTTTACCCATTTTGACCTAATTTCGGATTTGAGCACTAGGAAGAGTTTTGGTAAGTCTAAATCAACCCATTTACTTCTATTTATGTTTGTTCATGTGTTTCTAGTTGCTTGCTTGCTGTCTAACCCGGACTTGGACCTCATGGATCAAGGATTCATTGACCCTCCTTTTGCATTATACTTAGGATCGTTTGCCATCTTTGGATGTATTATGTTAACATTGATGGCTATTTGCTCCTGTTGTATTTTGTTACTTGTTTTGCTATGTTTTGGATTCACCGAATCGTTAATTGCATTTAGTTTGTTCTATTGTAATTCCACCGGGTGCTGTATGATTTCCGTGACATTTCGAGCTCCGGCTTGGGGTGTTACAAGTAGGGAGTTCTGATGAACCTTCAGCAGTTTCTTCATCACCTCCAGATATCACATGCTTCTTCCTTTTTACTGATTTTAGAGTGGATGTGATATCTGGGAATTATTCAAACTGGGGCTCACTGGCATCAGTACCAGCAGCCTGTTGTTCTTGTACGTTGGCTTCAGTACCAACTACTTCTTATGCACTGGCATCAGTACCAGTCACCTCTTTTTGTTGCATGATGGCTTCAGTGCCAAAGTCCTTTTCAAATGCACTAGCCAACACTTCTCTTTTTTTCATCACCAAACCTTCTGGAAGATACTCAGTGGCAACAGACTTTTCCCTCTTGGAATGTCCACTAGTTTGAGACTTGTGGGCACTCCATAACTGTTCAAGCATGTATCTGTCTGTAGCACCAAATGTTCTTCCTGCCACTGGAGTTGTGATATTCACAGTTTTTCTGAGAGACATCACTTCCTTCTTAACAATTTCAAGTTCTTGAGACAAGTGTCTGGGGAGCTCAGTATTAATCATCTTCACCACCTGTGGCAACAACCCATCTTGAATGGTTCTAAGAACAGATCCAGAAATTTCTTCAGTAATTTCTTTCAACATGCCATGTCTGAACTTCTTAGCACATTCATCACTGATGGTGCTAACAACAGCAGCCTGATCAAGAGTTGGTCTGCTTTCCAAACTACTAACCCTGATAATCAACTTCTGAACCTCATCTGTCAGACCTGCCATTGGTTGAACAAGTTTAGCTTTCACTGCAGTCTGAACAGATTTTACCAGTTTTGCCTCTAAGCCCTGGACTGCCACTTTAATATTTTCAGAATGTTTATTTGTGGCCAGTACCAGTTCATTCATCTTCTCAAACACCAGCTTCTCAGTCCCAGCAAACATATTCATTTCAGATGCAAGGTCATTTGATAATAAAGACTTAAAATCAGAAACAACCTGCGATGAATACTGGAGTGATTTCTCCAGGTCCACCACCTTACTTAAAAGGCCTTGGACCTCGGCTGAAGACGAAATGGAGAAACCACTGGGAGGTGCCAATTCAGAAGCCAATCTGGTCACCAAAGGTACTTGTGCCTGGACTTCAGTTGAAGTTTCAAATGTTACAGCAGTCGAGTCCAGCAAACGGTGTTCAGATTAATCAATTGGAGTTTCAAGTGGTGGTGGTTGAGTTTGTGAAATTTGAAGTGGAATTGAAAGTGGTGGTGGTGGTGCAATAGTGGATTCTGGTGGTGGAACATTTGATTCTGGTGGAGGTGGTGGCATTTCTGGTAAGTGTTCTATAATCATTATATCATCACTAAGAAAACTCATGTCAGTATCAAAAATATTACCTTCTGACATTGGTAAATCAGCCTCATCCCAACCAAATGTTTCATCTACTGTCTGATCACCAGTCTGATCACCAACTTCTACATTCAAATCCAGTTGACCAGCTTGCTCAACATTTTCTTCTTGTTCAACAATCAGAGACCCATCTTCATTCATTATATCACCTGGATGGCTCAATTCGGCTCTATCTGGATTGACCTGAACTCCAGCTTTCCTAAGATGTCTGGAAGTTCTGGGTCTAGTAACAATTTTAGTTTGCTGAACTTCAAGAGCCACCTGGGTTACTGGTTGCACAATTTCAACATCTAGGACTCCAGAGGGTCCTTCACCAACTAGGTTCCCTCCTGGAGCCTCTTCTTCCTCATCAGAAGATGATGCAACGATTTCTTCCCTTTGGAAACTAAGCATGGTCTGAGGAATATTTACCTCATTTGGTGGAGATTTAAGGTTGGTCAGATCACGCATATGTAACACCCGACTATAGCGGAAACACGAGATGCCACAGAACGACATGGTACAAAAGATTTAAGTATAAAACATCAACATCAAGTTTCAGATGCCATTCAAATAAAAGGATTACATGTTCAAGTTGACGTTTAATAACCATTACATAACCAAATTCATAAATAAAGGTTCAAATGTTTGCGATCCTAGTCCAAGATGCAACAAATAACACATCAACCATGGAGCGGTCCAAAAAGCTACCTTACTGTCCTAGACCTGAAAAGCATGAAGGAAAAGTGTCAACTACGAGAGTTGAGTGAGTTCATAGGATTATGCTAACAACACACATATATTTAATCAAATTCAGTAATGAATAAGTCATAAATTTCCAAGAATTTCATCATACTGTCCACACCCAAACCGTATGTTCAAACAATAATTCCCATCCATAATATAATATCAATACCTCTGGGTCAATGGTAAGACTACCATGACATAAATCGATGAGTATATGCTTGAGCCACTACTAAGACCAGTTATGTCCCAATAATCAGATATAATGTCCCAAATGATAAGATAATGATAAGCACATGATGTCAATCACGTGCATAAAGATAACCAAGGGTCGTGCCATGGAGACGCCCATAAATATATAGTAGTTAGAGCACCGCGAGGCCAGACTGGCGATGAAGGTGGCCACCAAGGCAACCAAACATCCCACCGTTACCTATAATAGTGGATGAGGGGACAAGTCCTAGTTGCGCAACCCTCTAACTACAGGCCTCAAATGATTTAATAGTAGTGTACAGGGGACCACCGTTTGACAGTACTCAAGCTCATCATACAACATATAACACGTTGAACATACAATGTAATTCCCATATCATTATCCTTATTTCAAAGAATCATTTCACAAGAGAAAGTCATTTTAATTAATCATGCTTTTCACCCCGCAAGTAAAACATATAAAAGAGTTTGAAAGGGGGCTATGACTCACTTGATTAGAGAGTGAATAGGGGCTGATCAAACGTGATTCCTCCGTTTAGATTTGTTGTGCCTCAAGCAAGCCTAAACCATAACGTATATATTCGCGGTGTAAGTTCGCGTGACATGAACTAGTGAGCTAGATCATGAGATGTATACTAGTAGACTTGCCCATCTTTGGTTGTTATTAGATTATGGAATTTAAGTGCATTATGATGTTCTTATTGTTTGGGTAAAAGAGATTTGGTGGTAAGAGTCGTTTTCTCATTATACGTTTTTTTGTACGTTTATTGGAATTTCGGTAGTTTGGCTTGGATTTATATGATTTCCATTGCACACTTTGCTTAGTAATGATATTTGACATTAGTGGTCTCATAATATAAATATTTTAAGTATATTTTCTGGTTTGTAAATATATATTTAATTTAATAATATTTAATTATTTATTTATTCACTTTATTGATTTATTTGCTAAATAAATTCTTAAAAATACTTTTAAGTGTCATAATTGTCTTTATAAATTATGAATAATTTCATTTGAATTATCTACTGATATAGATGCTCTTTAATTTATAATTTTATGTTTTATACTTTTATTTGTGCATTTTTCCTTTATTTTAATGATAATACTTAATTAATTGTTTTTACTAAATTATTTATTTCAAAATTATGTAACACATGTCTCTTGTCTTTTGATCATTTTTCCCCAGTAGGTTTTAATTATTTTTATCAATGGTTAAGTTGATTTAACTTCATTCTTGATTTACATAATTTATTTATGGATTTTTATGTCTTTTAATTACTATTTAAATTAAATAATTCATGAAAATTCATAGAAATCACCACTAAACATTTTGGCCAAAAATCTCAGGCCTTTTAGGCAACTTTTATCCATACAAAATCATATCAATTCAACCTCTCTTGTGTCTTGCTCATTTTGAGGGTTTTATGATTAAAAATCGTTTACCGAAATAGTGATTTTAGCCTCATTTCTTGAGCAATTAAAGTGCTTCAAAATGGATTTTCATTCTTGGTTCATTATTTCCAGAAAGTTCATCATATTTTGGTGTCCAAAATCGTGAGAGTGGTGGTGGTGTGATATGTGCAATTTAGTGCTTTCGGTTAGTGATTATTTGACCCGAAAAGGTGATTTTTGAGCTTATTGTTGTCATGGACCAATAGATCTGAGTTTTGTGCTTTCATTCCAACATTTTTCCAGTAGGTTTATCATATTTTCTTGGTCATAAGATTATGGTGCATGTGTGTGCTCAAATGCATTTTTGCGTGTTTTCGGTTTGTGATTTCTAGCTTATTTTAACATGCTTTGATTCAATCTTTATACCTTTGATATTTTACCAATTTTTTTCCAGAATATTAACATTCATATTAACATATTTTTCACTTATAACAAGTCCATATCCATCTCATAATCCAACAAAAGATCCAACTTTCTTAAATCTAGCATATATGCATTCGAATCAACACTTTTTACTATCAACTTTTATAGATCTAACTTTCAACAATACAAAACATCTTTTATATGAAAAATCTCAGAATATACTCTTCAAAAATATACAAAAACATATAGATCTATCAACAAGAAAGTCACTTTAAAAGCTACGAATCTATAACCACACTTTTGGGTCTTAAACTTGTTGAATCCTTGGATCTTTCTTATTAGATTCGACATGCATGAGCATGGAAAGAAAGATCCTATCAACTTTGCCCTCATTAAGTGTATATTACAAAGAAAACAAGAAGAAAGTATGAGTTTTTGATAAAACCTTTGAATATAAAAAAAACGAGATTAGATCTAGTAAAAAGGATGAAGATTATACCCTCTTGGACTTGGTTTTGGATGAAGATTTTGGCAGATTTTTGTGGCCTTCAAACCCCTATAATACCTTGAATCTAAGCCTAGAACAACCCTTGAATATGCCTTGGATTAACCCTTTATCAAACTAACCTAAACCCTTATTATTAGTAAGTGTTAATATTGATTTAAGCTTTCCCTTTTCTTGCTCCCTTTTGGCCGTAGGTAAGAAGAAGAGAGGAGGGAGAAGAGAGTTTGTTTTGAGAGAAAAGAGAGTGTGTGAGAAGAGTGAAGAGTTGTGAGAAAAGTGGTGAGTTCCAAGGGAGTGAATGAAGAGTATGTATTTTGAATTTGTGTGTGTGTAGTGTGAAGGGGGGGAGGCCGGCCTCATTAGGGCATGGGAGGGTTTTCTATATTTTTTTTTTTTGTTAATTATAGTGTAAGTATGTATGTGTATGTATATATTAGATGGGTATTTATTTTATAAGTGTAATATGTAGTTATTTGTTTATATAAGTTAATTAGTTAGTCTAGTGTACATATATGTTTGTGTCATGTATACATATATGTATGTATACATTTTTGGTGTTTTAATTTGTTGCATAAGCATTTATCTATAAACTCGTATTCATTTCTAAGCATATATATACATTCTTATTGTTACTTAAGCACTTTTACGTACATTTTAGTTTATAGACATACTTTGAGATGGAAATCTTAATTCTCACATTATATTTACTTACATTGGTTTGATGATTGATTTGTTGGACAATTATAAGGATTTTTGATGGTTATCTCAACTTGTGAGACTTACATTATTATTTAGATAATCCGATTGATCATAAACAAATTTTTGTTCAATGGTACTTTATAATTCATATTTAGAATTGAACAATAGCTTTCGATTGCTAATTTAGGGGCATTATCTACTAGCTTTAAGTATAACTATGGCTTGCGAGATCATAGACAACGTAACTAGCTCATATATAATATTTAAAAGTAGGGTTGTTACATCCTTACCCCCTTAGAAGAATTCCGTCTCGGAATTTGAATTTGCTTAGGGAGTAAGTGCGGATATTTTTCGCGTATAAAGTCCTCGCGCTCCCAGGTAAACTCTGGTCCGCGTTTCGTATCCCATCTAACTTTGACAATGGGGATCTTGCTCCTCTTTAGGCGTTTCTCATCGCGATCGAGAACTTCTATTGGCTCCTCACGAAATTGGAGCTTATCCTCCACACGTAGTTCTTCAAGTGGAACCACTTTCGAATCATCCGCCACACATTTCTTCAAGTTTGACACATGGAATGTGTCATGAACATCTCCCAATTCCTGGGGTAGTTTCAACTTGTAGGCTACGGGGCCTATTCTAGAAACAATTTCAAATGGCCCGATGTAGCGGGGGCTCAACTTTCCTCTTTTGCCGAACCTTACGGTTCCCTTCCATGGCGACACCTTTAATAGTACTTTGCCAACTTCAAATTCTAGGGGCTTCCTCCTCTTGTCCGCATAACTCTTTTGCCGGTCTCTCGCGGCTTTAAGCTTTTCTTTAATAATTGCCACTTTGTCCGTTGTTTCTTGGACAAAATCAACGGTAGTTAGGCTCCTTTCACCCGCCTCTATCCAACACATGGGTGATCTACATTTACGTCCGTATAGAGCCTCAAACGGCGCACACTGTATGCTAGAGTGATAACTGTTGTTGTAAGTAAATTCTGCGTATGGCAAGTGTTCATCCCAACTTCCACTAAATTCTAATGCGCAAGCTCTTAGCATATCCTCCAATGTTTGTATTGTACGCTCACTTTGCCCATCCGTTTGTGGGTGGTAAGCCGTGCTTAATGCTAACGTAGTGCCCATTTCTTCTTGCACAAGACCCTAGAAACGTGAGGTAAACCTACCATCCCTATCGGATATTATGGACAGAGGTACACCATGCAATGTCACAATCTTTTCAACGTACAAACGTGCTAAACGCTCAGTGTTCCAATCTTCTTTGATGGGGATGAAATGGGCTGATTTCGTAAGGCGATCAACAATCACCCATATGGCATCATGACCTTTCTTTGTCCGAGGCAATTTCGTTACTAGGTCCATTGCTATTTGCTCCCACTTCCATTCGGGTATTTCCGGCTGCTTTAAAAGTCCAGCTGGCTTTTGGTGCTCAGCTTTAACCATCGCACAAGTCATGCATCGGCTCACATATAGTGCTACATCACCTTTCATCCCAGGCCACCAAAAATCCCTTTTTAGACCGTGGTACATCTTGTCCGCTCCTGGATGAATCGAGTATTTTGAATTGTGAGCTTCATTCATTAACACCTCTCTCAGCCCGTTGATATTTGGGACCCAAGCTCTTCCCTTGAAATACAAGATGCCTTCATCATCTCTGTCGAATCTTGTTTCTACTCCACTCAATGCCTCTTCTTCAATGTTCTTCCCTTCAAAAGCTTTTGCTTGGTCTTCTAAGAATCTGTCCCTTAGAGACATTTTCACCTGTAAGTGATAAATTCTTGTCTTCGACACCCTAGTGCTCACCTTCCTACTAAGGGCGTCAGCAACAACATTTGCCTTTCCTGGTGGTACTTAATTTCGCACTCGTAATCGTTAAGTAGCTCCATCCACCTTCTTTGCCTCATGTTTAACATCTTCTGATCAAAGATGTGTTGTAAGCTCTTGTGATCAGTAAATATGGTGCACTTGGTTCCATAAAGATAATGTCGCCATATCTTCAAGGCAAACACTACGGCTCCTAGCTCCAAATCGTGTGTTGAATAATTCTTCTCATGTGGCTTTAATTGCCTGGATGCGTACGCAATAACCTTGTCTCTTTGCATTAGTACGCACCCTAGCCCTTTATTCGACGCATCACAATATACTACAAATCCTTCCATTCCATCCGGCAACGCTAGTATTGGTGCTTCACACAACATGTCCTTAAGCGTTTGAAACGCTTGCTCTTGTTCTTCACCCCATTCGAATTCCCTTGACTTTTGGGTCAGTTGGGTTAAAGGTACCGCAATCTTAGAAAATCCCTGAATGAACCTCCTATAATAACCCGCCAAACCTAGGAAGCTACGCACTTCCGTTGGTGTCTTGGGTGTCTCCCATTTCTTGATTGCCTCTATCTTAGACGGATCTACATGAATCCCTTTTTCGTTCACAACGTGTCCCAGAAATTGGACTTGACGGAGCCAAAATTCACACTTAGAAAACTTCGCATATAGCTTCTCATCCCTAAGTAGCTGCAAGATTATCCTCAGGTGCCTCTCGTGCTCCTCCTTGCTTCTAGAGTATATCAGAATGTCATCGATGAACACTATGACGAACTTATCCAAGTATGGCCTGCAGATCCTATTCATTAGGTCCATGAAAACGGCTGGCGCATTTGTGAGACCAAAGGGCATCACTAGGAACTCATAGTGCCCATAGCGAGTTCTGAAAGCCGTTTTAGGTACATCTTCTTCTCGTACTCAACTGATGATAGCCGGACCTAGGTCAATTTTCGAGAAATGCGACGCTCCTTGCAGTTGGTCGAACAAATCGTCTATTCGCAGCAACGGGTACCTATTCTTGATCGTCAATTTATTCAACTCTCTATAGTCGATGCACATTCTCAAAGATCTATCCTTCTTCTTGACAAAGAGAATCGGCGCACCCCAGGGTGAAGAACTAGGTTGGATTAAACCTTTATCAAGCAATTCTTGCAGTTGTTCCGAGAGTTCTCGCATTTCGGAGGGCGCTAGTCTATATGGTGCCTTAGCCACGGGGGCTGCCCCGGGAACTAAATCGATAGTAAACTCTACTTATTGTCTCGCTGGGGGAAGTCCAGGTAGTTCGTCCGGAAACACATCTAGAAAATCTCTAACCACAGCTACCTTGAGAGGGTCCTTATCTTTCACTCGCTTATCCACTACTTGTGCCAAGTATGTGTGATATTCCTTCCGTAGGTACTTCCTCACCTTCATGGACGACACTATCTTGGGTTGGACTCCCGCCTTATGGCCCTGAACTATTAGCACCTCGTCGTTATCTAAAGGAATCTTAATGACCTTTTCGTGACAAATTATTTCAGCACGCATTTTTGACAACCAATCCATTCCTACTATCACATCAAACTTCCTATTTCTATGGGAATCAAGTCTATACTATAGTCCTTCTCATCCAAAGTTAACTTACAATCAGCAATAATTTCCTTAGTCTTATACTCGTTTCCATTAGCATATTCAACATAATAAGTTTCCTCTAGTTCACTAGGTTTCTTAGCAATCAATTCTTTAAATTCAAAGGAAATAAAACTTCTTTCAGCTCCAGAATCAAACAACATGGATGCATAAACATTATTTATTGGAAACGTACCTACGATGACATTAGGGTCATCACGTGCCTCATTTGCTCCATGGCATACACCCTTCCTCGGGCTTGACCTCCTTGATTCCCACGGTTTCCTTGGTTAACGTTGTTGCCTTGATTCCCAATATTAGCTTGATTCCCAATATTTCCTCGGTTGACTTGGTTTCCGTTGTTTCCTCGGTTTGCTTGGTTCCCGCGATTCCCAACATTCCTGAAGTTGCCGCGGTTACCATTTCCATTTCCACGGTTTCCCTGTGCTCTCCTCAACCTAGGGCAAGCATTTCTCCAATGATCTGCACTTCCACATTCGTGACATCCCCCTCGTGGTCCTTCATTCCTTGGCCCGCTCCGGCAGTAAGCAGCAAGGTGACCCATGCGGTTGCAAGTCGTGCAACGCTTGCATTCACCCAAGTGGCTATAACCACATCGGTTACACCTTGGAGGCATGCCACGATTTGGATTGGGGTTAGCGTCCACAACCCCATAGTTTCTCACAATCTTTTGCCTCTTATCCGGTCCATTCCCTTTTCGATCGCCAAACCGATTTCCTCCACCCTGTCTTGAACTTGATTCACCTCTCGTGTACTTCCCACGCCTAACCAGGTCGTTCACCAGCCTGGTTGCCAAGCTTATAGCCTGCTCAAGAGTGGTAGGACTTGCTGCAGTGACCATCAACCTAACTTCAGGTGTCAATCCATAGATAAATCTCTCCACTTTCTTAGCCACAGGGGTCACCATCTCTGGCACCAACACGCTCAACTCATGAAAGCGGATCACATAGGCCTCCAATTCCAGTCCTCTCATGGCATGGTTCCAGAATTCCATCTCCAGTTTTTGCACCTCCTCTCGTGGACAATACTCACGCTTCAACTCATCTTTAAACTGTTCCCAAGTCAGAGCATTCACTGCTGCAGGACCCCTAGTAGTCGCTTGGAGATTCCACCAAGTAAGAGCTCTTCCTTGAAGCTTACTAGCAGCAAACTTAACACGGTCCGCTGGCGCACAATCAATGATGTTCAAATTGGCTTCCATGCTTTGGAACCAAGTAAGCAATCCAACAGGACCTTCTGTCCCAAGAAACTCCTTGGGGTTGCAGGACGTGAAGGCCTTGTAGGCGTTCCTGTCAATAGCATTCTCTCTTCTATCTTGTCTTCTAGCCGTGTTGAGTGTAGCGGTTACATTCTCCGCAATTTGGGTGGCAATGTTTGGCATGGCGGCATTGATTTGCTGGGAGATAAGCTCAGCTAATTCGGCTCTTCGCTGGGCTTCTTCGCTTGTTTCTCCGCCGGTCCTTCGTGGTGCCATGTTTCTACAAAGGATAATATAGTTTAGTCATTCATTTATTGAATCATATGACATCAACTCGAATCACGACTTCTTGATCTCACACGAGTATATCTAAAGTTATTTAGTGCATAGAGGGTTCGTTTGCACACATATGTATACGTATATCCCGACTCCTATTCCTTTTTATAATTACGGCTCACTTGTCATTATGAGTAAATAAATGGTTAGGTAATTCCTAAAATCAATCAACCATGCTTTCTAGGTTAATTAAGAGAAATACAGAATCTGTGTACGAACTTGGAGCACGTAAAAGTGGCTTAAGATGGACGATCTGGGCAAAACTCATAAAATATGAAACGTAGCCCTATGAGTTAAGTTTCACCTCCATTTGGAATCAGGTCAAAAGACGAAATAGAACTCCAGATATGGCCGTTCTACTAAAAGTGGTCAGAACTGATTTCCTGCTGTAACTATAACTTTTATAATGTAGGTAACTCTTTCACAACAAGGTTAACACATCATGTAACCATAGAGAGGCATCAAGCTTACATATATATCATTCAATATGAGTTCACAAAATTGCTACATGCCAAATACTAGGTGATCATCGTCACACAAAAGATAGAAAGTTCAAGAAAAGGAAACAAAGTACAAACGTTCATACATCAAATAAGTTCATAAATAAAGTAACTCTTAGGTTTACTTCCTAAGCATGAGAGCTATTACGAGAGTGCAAAAAGCTGTAAGCACACATCCCATAATGAATATCACTTCATTGATTCGTCGAACTTCTGATATCGCCAAGCTCGCATAGTCTCCTGTTCGATCCATAACTCCTAAAGCCCTTTCCATCATCACCTCTTGAGTCCTTACTCTTACTCTAGCATCCCTTAACCCGTTTGCTATCCCCCACACCCTCTCCCTTTCTTCACGAGTCATACCAATGGGAGGTGGAAGGGGTACTCCATAGACTGGGCGGTGTGGCTCCTCTCCTTGACGCCTATGTCCAAGATGGTACCAGGGATGATCACGAGGAATACGCGGCTGAAAGTAGGGATCTTGGGCTGGAAATCGCCCATCGCTTAGTCCATAGGTGCATCTTGCCTCGGCGGAGTAGGTGCTCTAGGGGCTGGTGGTGGTGGTGAGGGTGAGCGGCGTCCTGGTTGGCTGGAGGCAACACTTCTCAT
>CM067173.1:8740471-8757971 GCA_034093135.1 Erigeron breviscapus
AACAAATACAAGGATTGTTGCGGAACAAAGATAAACACCCAAGTGTAAGTATCTAAATAATCCCGAAAAACAAGTGATCTAAATAACTTGGAAATACTCGTAAGTTTACTTAGAGTATATCTCACAAGTTGCAATGCTAAAGTTTCAAGCTATTTGCAAGTTGTGAGAAGACTTCATATTTATAGACCAAGTTCATGATGACATGGACAAGATCGTATAAAAGTGGTTGTGAACATTTAAGGAATTAAAGCTAATTCCTTACATGCTTGTACTAGGAATAGTATATAAGTCAGTTGATGTGACTTATAGTACTATGTTCCAAACCTATACTTTTACCTTGTACCTTTTATTAATAGATAAATCTATTAACTGGGTAAAGGTATGTAAAGTAAAAAAGTCTTCCTCGTAATCAGTGTAAAGTGTTGTAAATACTTTGCACTGAGATGCTTCAGTCTTCGATCTGGTAGAATCACTCTTTGCTCGCTTCTGAGATGATTCTCTTCTTCATACTTCAGTCTTTGACTTCAGAATGAATGCTTCAGATTTATTTTGATCTGAACTGAAGTGAAGCTTCAGTGAAGTAATTCTGATACATCTCAGAATTCTGTACAAACGTTTTCACTGAACTTCAAGCTATTTCTGAACAAATTATACTTGGTCGATTTCCGACCTAACATAATGTCATCAACAGAAATTTGTACTAGTAAGATATTACCATTTTCGTTCAAAATAAACAAGGTATTATCTATTGCACCTCTTTGAAAGCCATTTTTGAGAAGATGTTTAGTTAAAGTGTCATACCAGGCTCTTGGGGCTTGTCTAAGACCATACAAAGCTTTGTTCAGTCTATATACCCAGTGAGGATCCTTTTCGTCAATGAAGCCTGGAGTCTGTTTAACATACACTTCTTTTTCCAGTGTTCCATTGAGGAACGCACTTTTGACATCCATCTGGAAGACTTTGAGCTGCAGATGGGCTGCATAAGCCAAGAAAATTCTAATGGCTTCAAGTCTTGCAACTGGAGCAAAAGTCTCATCAAAATCAACACCCTCTGCTTGACAGTAACCCTTGGCAACTAGTTTGGCTTCGTTTATGACAACATTGCCATCTTCATCCATCTTGTTTCGGTAGACCCATCTTGTACCAATGGGTTCTTTCTTCAACCCTGGTGGACAAGGAACAAGTTCCCAAACATTGTTCCTTTCAAACTGGATAAGCTCTTCTTGCATTGCTTCTACCCAGCTTGGGTCTGCCATAGCCTCGTCAATCTTCTTCGGTTCAATCAGTGATAAGAAGGTGACGTTCAAGCATTGCTCACTTGTGGCTCTTCTAGTTTGAACCCCACTACTTAGATCTCCAACAATCTGTTCAATTGGATGTGCTATTGTCCATTTAGTGTATTGACTAGGTTGGTGAACAACAATATCAGTGCAAGTCACTTGATGATCCTCTTCAGTTGTATCTTCTGGAGAAGGATCAACCCAAACTACTTCAATATCCTCATCAGAGTCAATGAGGTCACGATTGGCATCATGAAATTCTTCAGTTAAAGGCATTTCTTGAAGAACTGGAGAAGTTGGAGTTTGAACTGGTGCTGATATTGGAGTGACACGTTCATCTGATCCAATCACCAGTTTCTGTGGTAAATTCAGTGATGCTAAAGTTTTGCCTTGTCTTGAAACTGGCTCTTTTCTGCTTGCCCATCTCACACCCTGGACATTGCTTTTCCTTTTTAAAGGAAACTGGAGGTATCCCATTGGCCAGTTGTTTTCGAGACAACTTGTTGATGTTCTTGAAATTATGATGGGATAACCTTTTATGCCATAACCAGTTGGTGTCCTCAACAACCTTGGTATAGAAGCACTGCTTTTTTGGAGCTGGTTCCATATCCATGATGTACACATTTCCTTTTCTTGGTGCAATCATCACCACTTTCCAATCCTTGTTAAATATGGTGCCTTGAGGAATATCGAACAATACCTTGTATCCATCATCACAAAGTTGGCTTACACTGATCAGGTTGTATTTCAAACCATTTACAAATGCCACTCTAGTGAACTGGACTTGTCCATTATTGATTACACCATATCCTTCAGTCTTTCCATTCTCATCATTACCAAACGTCACTGCCGGTCCATCTTGGACAGTGAACTCTTCCAGCAGGGGCTTACATCTGGTCATAGTCCGGCCAGCTGCGCTGTCCAGATACCAGGTATTCTTTTTATGATCGCCCTGTACACCCACAAAAATCATTAGTTATTTTTGTGAACCCATCTTTTTTGATGGGTTCACTGGACTTCTCCCTGGAAGTCTCAGTTGATTCTGGTGGGGTTGAACTGGAGGCTGAATCTGGAGCCTTTTTATCAGCTCCAGTTTCAGGAGTAAAAACAGTTTGGTTGATGGGTTTCTTCCCCTTTTTCTTCACATTTTTAGCTCCATATTGAGCGTTATTGTTTTGTTTTGGTTTTGAAGGGGGTGCATTTTGCTGAACAACTGGAGAAGATGAGGCTCCCTCCAGATTTTTTATTCTGGCATTACAAGTTTGAACCTGCCTTGACAACTGTTGAAATTGACTCTCCAGTTTTAACAAAATGTCTTTTTCAGTAGGCGGCTGAACCTTGGACTTAGGTTCAGCAGGGATCTTAGTCTTTTGAGTCTTGGGCTCCTTTGACTTTTGAGGTAAAGGCTTATCACCAGTAGCCTTTTTAACTAGAGCATTAGCCTGGTTGGCTCCAGTTTTGACCTCAGATGGGGTGGTCTCACTAGGTTCAGTCTTAACAGTCTTGGGCTGGTCATAAACAGTTTCTGGCCTAAGAGCTGGAGGCAAAGTGTGGATATCTGGAATGATGCCTGCCATGTGCACATCTCCAGATTTGTAGGCAGTTTGTTGTGCATCAATGGTTTTAGAAAAAGCATCATAATTTAGACCAGATGACCTAATCCAAGATTTGATCACTTTTTTTCTTTTTCCAGGTCCGTTTTTAACTTTTCATTTTCAAGTTCCAAAGCCTCAATTTTTAAAACTGACTCTTTGAAAGCCAACTGGACACTTTGCTGATTTGAAAGTTGAGGTTTTAAATTATTTAACTATGTTAGAACTATTTCCAAATATCTTTCACTGTTAGTTCTAACAGTTTCAACAAAAATCAAATCACTGTTAAGTGATTCAGCAAGGTCCAATTTCAGTTCTGGGTCCATTTGATTATCATAATCACATACCTTTTTCAATATGATGTCCACCCATCTTCCAGTGATAACATCATCCTTCACCACATGTTGTTGTTGTTCTTCCAAGGCCATGAAACACATGTCCCTTTCCTCTTCATCATCAACTGATGAGTCATCAGAGTTATCCCATTTTCCTTCAGTTTTAGCCATCATGCACTTGTTCTTTTCATTTTCTCTTTCAAGTGACAAGAGGGCAATCTGGTCCTTAAGATTTTTGTATTTTGCCTTATAGCTATCACCAGGCCTATTAAAATTAGGGACAGGGGGGCCAGTTTGATTGTTCAACTAACTAGATCTGCATTCCTTCATGAAATGACCTTTCTTACCACACTTATAGCATGTAAGATTGGCCTTATCCAGAGAGTTGGAGCTGGAAGCATTGTTGGGGCCATTAAATCTATTAAATTTATGATTAAACCTGTTAAAGGTTTTAGCAATCATGGCTACCAGATCATCATCGTCAGTTTCATGACAATCATCACTGATTTCAGTGGTCAGGCCAACGTTCAATAAGCCATTTAACATCTCCTTCATTGAGTGTGGCTGGACACTCTCTGCAGACATTAAAGCAGCACAAGGTTTCTCAGTTATACTAGCAACCTTGGAACTCTGAGCATGGTTTAAGGCATCCTGCTCAGCCACCAGTCTCTGTGCATTATTATCTTCAGTGAATCTGAAGGCTCCATACAGAGATGCAAGAGTGTGGCTGTGCAGGGTCTTACCTTGTCTTAGGACAAGAACCATGTTTGCCCATTTGGAAGGAAGAATATCACAAAACTTCTCAAGAAGAATATCCTTATCCTTCTCTACACCCAGCCCTCTCAGTTGATTAATTACAATGGTGAATCTGGTGTAAGTACCTGGCAGGCTCTCATTGGGTAAGGCAAAGAAGGATTCATACTTCTTGTTTAATGCAACTTTCCTGGTGACATGGTGTCATCACCTCCTTCAAACTGAAGGACCAATTCATCCCACATTGCCTTTGCACTGGGGAACAACACAAGTGTTGGAATAAGGTCTTCAGGAACAACCCCAAGGATCATATTCTTGAGTCTGGTGTCCAGATCAACAAGTCTATGATCCTCATCAGACCAATGGTCTTCTAGCTTTTCTCTAGTACCCCTTCTAGATCCAGTATGATCAAGAAAAGGACTTACCCCATGAGACATGGGTACATGTGGTCCATCCTTAAGGATTTTCAACATGTACCTCTCTATCCCACCAAAATGCAAAAGCATTCTAGCCTTCCATGTACCAAAGGCCTCACTGTTTCCATCGAATTTGGGAACAGGAGTGTTAGAATAATGTACATGGACATGGATAGGGGCACTAGGAGGACGATGAGGAGGATTGGTATTAACATTTTGAACAAGTTGATTGTTATTAGGATTATCTTCTGGACCAGAACCATTCTCACCTTCAGTAGTAGACATATAAGTAGATCTGGACAACAAATTAGTCTTTCTGCTCTGATATCACTTGTAAGTCCCAACTCAATAGATGGTACTAACTGAAGACACCTCTATGTCAATGGTGAGATTGCTTTGCAATATAGACACTGAACTGGAGACGACCAGTTGCAGTGAATGTATACCAAGTTACTGGATAGATTACTTATAAAGGTGACAATAACAAATAAGTAATCAACAATGCAATATTTAAATACAAGTAAGTAAATCTGGTGAGATCGATATGTAATTTTCAAGTGTAATTTATTTATTATCTTTAAATAAATTACAAGGTTGTTGCGGAACCAAGATAATACAAATATGTAAATATCCTAACAACCTATGAAATACAATGATCTAATACTTGGAAATTCTCTAAACAATCGAAACACTTAAAGTTGTGAAATGTTCCTTTTTACGATTGAGAGAATATTGCACAAGTTCACCAAGAATACTGTAAAGTAGGGTTTTTTCAAAGTTGTTTTCTTGTTGTGCAAAGACCTCTATTTATAGACAAAGTTGGTATTGGGATTCCAACTTTGTCGTTCAAATATGGTTGAGAGCATTTAAGGAAGCAATTTGACTTCCTTTGAAATGCTTGATAAAGTATGACATAAAGTCACTTTATCCAACCTGCTTTATGTACTTTTGTACTTTATATATAGATAAATGCTATTATCCGGTGTTTTGGTCAAAAATTACCTAAGATAATCTACGTCAAAGACTTAGATCAATAATGTAACCAAACTTTCATTCGTGAGGTTAAGGGCCTGTAAAATATGTTTGAGATTCAAAGATGCATCTAGTAAAAGGTTTTAAAGAACGATTATGTCGACTAAACAATAAATAAAGGTGTAAAACAATGATAATCAGAATAATAAGTATTGAAACAAATGAAATTACGATAAATAATGCTAATCAAAGTAAATAATGCGTTAAAAGTACAGAGTAAAGAGCAAGAACACCGAGATTTGTTATCGAGGAAAAGTACTTAATCCTTTAAGGATTGCCAGCATAAAACCCCGGGAGGAAGCAATCGTCCCTGCCTTTGTTCTCTTATTAATGATTGTTAAATGTTTACAAATGATGGAATTCGGTTGATCGATATATCTAAGTGTAAAGTAAATGAGAGCAGTGTGTGTGAATACAAGTGTATAGTGAGCAGTATGTAAGTGATAGATAGGATGCCTATGATCGATCAGCCTCATTCTTTAATAGACCTAAGATCTAACTAATTATGCGAGATTGTAGGGATCTTCCAGGTCTTCAATAGTCAAACGTTAATGCGTATCTTGACCAGTCAAGTGAACGTTGTAGTTCTTCTCCTCGTGCTGAATTTAACTTGAAGTCCGATTATCTTGGCAGACCAAGTCTTCTTTGCGTGTTGAAGATTAATCCCACGTGTGAAATCCTCTTTCTACCGTTGGAGATATTTTCCTTAGCTTTATTCTGAAATCTGCATACTTGTCTCACATGGAAATGATAATAATATTTGAAACATAACGTTAGCAAAGTATTAACAAGTAATCAGAATATTCTCCTACGTCAAGATCCTGGGCAGTCAAGATCTTGGACCTTCAGGATATTGACACTTGAAATTTCACCCATAATATCCGGATAAAGGTACATAAAGCAAAAAGGTCTTCCTCGTAATCAGTGTAAAGCGTTGTAAAGGCTTTAAACTGGCAATCTCCAGTTTCGATCTGATTAGAATGCCAACTGGGCTTCGCTGCCATTGTCATTCTCTATCTTCCACTTGTTGTCTTCGACTTCAATTGGAATGCTTCAGGTCTTGGTCAGATCTCAACTGGAGGAAGTCTTCAGTTGCATTAACTTTACACTTGCAACTGGACTTCGTATATTTCTGGACAAATCAACTGGTCTCCAGATGCAACTGGAGAGTCGCCAGTTTATTAGTAAACTGGTCCTAACATTTATTTAAAAATTCAATACCATTATCACTTCTCAAAGTCTTAATGGTTTTTCCAAACTGATTTTTTAACAAGTTAAAGAAACCAATAACATTTTTAATAACTTCATCTTTTGACTTTAAAAGATAACAGCCCTTGTAAAGTCATCCACAATAGTCAAAAAATATTTGAAACCACCCCTACCAGTTATCTTATAAGGTCCCCAAACATCTAAATGAATCAATTCACCAAGTTCAACAGATTTATGATCACTTAAAGGGAAAGGATCTCTAGTTTGCTTAGCTTGATGACATATATCACAAATATGAGAATTTTCATGTTTAAAATGAAGAACAAATTGCATTTTATTAAGAACAATATCAGCAGGGTGTCCTAATCTATAATGCCAAATGAACTTAGACACATTGCATGTAATATTTCTTTCAATACCTTGCATACAATCATCAACATAATAAAGACCTCCTGACTGTTTACCAGTCCCTAGAACTTTCATATGAGTCAAATCCTGAAGCATAAAGAAACATATCATATCATCAAAAGCAACAATAATCTTGCTATCTTTAGCAACCTTGTGTACAGAAAGTAAGCTCACACAATATTCAGGTACAACTAACACCTCATACAGGGTCAAAAAACTAGTAATTTGAAGATTTCCAATCTTTGTTATATAAGCAAAAGTACCATTAGGATGAGCAACTTTAATTTTCAACACTGAAACATCAATGACATCAACCATGTTCTTTTCAGTATGAGTTATATGATGATTAGCCCCTGAATCAGAATTCCACCATTTCTTTACATATCTAGGTTGTAAATTATTATTTGAACAAAAAAATCTTTTAAAATTTTTATGAAAAATTTTACTTGAATTATAAACCACACCTGCCATATTAGAATGAATATCTTGGGAATAACTGGGATTATATTTGATCAAATTCAAGAAGAGGAAGTAGAGGCTTGAGAAGCAGAAATGTTATTACTAGAAAACTTTTTATTATTTTGAGCAAAAGACTTCTTTTTTCCAAAATCTGGTGGATAGCTAATGAGCATAAAACATTTTTCAATTTAATGACCATTAAAACCACAATGCTCACAAACAACAGTAGATTGAGTTTTCTAAAAACCAGAAGGTTGTGCAGATTTATTGTTTGAAAAATTTCTTCTAAAAACATTATTTCCAGAAACTTTAGATACAAAAGCAGAAGTATAATTTTTGTTAGAAGAAGAAGACAAGCCTCTATGAGACTCATCTCTAGACAGAATAGAATAAGCAGTTTTAAGATCAGGCAAAGGTTCTTTAGTCAAAATAGTACTTCTCACATTCATATAAACATCATCAAGTCCCATTAAAAATTGCATAAGTTTCATTAACTGAGTATGCGTAGCAAAATCAAAAGCAACATGACAAGTACATCTAGGCAATTGCACCAAAGCATCAAATTATTTCCACAGAGCATTCAGCTTATGATAATAATCAGATAATGACATACTATTTTGACATAGAAAATTAATCTTACGATGTAAATTTAAGATCACAGAACCATCCACCTTATCATAAGTTTCTTTAAGTTCCTTCCATACAAGACTAACTTTCTGCTAAAAATTTGTTCTAAGTATAATTCTTCATTAATAGAATTGAGAATCCAAGACAAAACTACAGCATTACACCTATCCCATTGTTTTCCTAAAACTTCATCAGTATTAGATCTTTTACAAGTACCATCAACAAACCCTATCTTATTCTTAGCTTCTAAAGCCAAAATCATAGCACAACTCCATATTTGATAATTTTCAGTTCCTTTTAGCTTAATAGAAACAATAGTAGAGTTGATGAATCATTAGGATGTAAGTGTAAAGGACTACTCAAATCCAACTTACTAATTTTAGTAATATAATTATCACTAATATCAGAACCTTCATATTTGTTTTGGTCAAAAATTACCCAAGATAATCAACCTTGAAGACTTAGATTAATTATGTAACCAAACTTTCGTTCGTGAGGTTAAGGGCTTGTTAAATATTGAGTTTCAAAGATGCGCTGTGAATAAAAGACTTATAAAAGATTTATGTCGACTAAACAAGGAATTAAAGGACAAATATAATTGTAAATAAAGGATCTAAATACTATGGAATAATGCAAAGGGCAGGAGATAATGCGAATTATAGAAAAGATCTAATAAAGACAAGATAAAAGTAAAGATAAAGGAACAAGAACACCGAGATTTGTTATCGAGGAAAAGCCCTTAATCCTTTTGGATCGCCGGCATAAAAACCCCGGGAGGAAGCAATCGTCCCTGCCTTTGTTCTCTTATTAATTATTGTTAAAATGATTACAATGGTGGAACTTAGTTGATCGATTAATGCGAAGTGTGAGAATAAAGATGAGAGCGTAGAGAATTGTGTGTGAGAATACAAGTGAGCAGATATGTTGCAAGATAGATTAGATGTCCTATATCGATCAACCTTTTATATAGACCTAGTAGCTAACTAAATATCCGAAATACTAGGGATCTTCCGGGTCTTCATAATTGAGACGTCCGGAGTGAATCTTGACTGATCAAGTGTACGTTGAAGTCTTTTTCCCTCATGTTGAATTCAACTAGAAGTCCGATTATGTAACAAGACCAAGTCTTCTTTACTTGTTGATGAATAATCCCATGTGTGAATTCTTTTTTGCACCGTTAGAGATATTTTTTATAGCCAAGTATCGATTATTCTAGAATCTGCACAAATAACTCGTGTCGAAATAATAATAACAAGTATTTTGTATCGTTAGTAACATATCAGTAAGTCACAAGAATATTCATCGATATCAAGATCTTAACATGCAAAGATCTTAGCTATTCAAGATATTGGTACGTGAAATTTCACCCATAACAATTGTTCCCAAAGTTATTTTAATAGAAACTCTTTTTGTTGAAATAACTTTGAAGCTTCTAGAGAAAGCTTTGACCAAAGTCAAACAGAGAGAGTAAAACTAATTTATAGATTAGACGCGTGTAAGTAGGAAAACCAAGAGTTACGTTAGGCGTTATGATTTGACAACTTTCACATAGACGGTTCAATTTCTATCCTTTTACCCTTCTATATAAGCCCATAGTTTTACCATTTGTAAATCACATACAGTTACTTACTTTCTTAAAAAAATACTCTCTAAGCTATGTCTTCTTAAAATCTTTGGGGGATTTTCTTCAAGAGGTAAATCTCGAATACTTTTATTATAGTTACTTTCTTATTATTTCTCATTCATTTTTGTATTGTTTTTCAGTCTTTCACTGAACTAGAGAGAAAACAGACTGCTAAGGACAGAATGAATGATGACATCATGAAGACAATGCAAAGTCTGATAGATTCATATAAAGAATCTATCGAGACTGAAAAGGAAATGGGTCTACAGGTGAAGGTAGGTTTGGAGGCCAAGATCAAAGTTCTGAACACCGCCTTGAGAGAGCCTTGCATTGAACTTGGTTCGACTCAGGAAGATCTTAAAAACACAAAAGAAGAGTTGTGTCGAATGAAGTCAATCCTGGAGAAACTGAAGGAAACACATCCTACAGTTCACTAGGATGTTCTCTTGTAGGATGTTTTGTGCTTTATGGGCGATGGTGGATGAATGGACAAGGCCAGAGCCCATATCCTTAACTCTTTTAATCTTTTGGTTTCTTAGGAAGTTGAATCGGTAGGGGTAGTGTTTAGTAGATAACAATGTTTAGGAGGGGAGAGATCAATCTGGAATGATTGATCAAGGATGTAAAACAGCTCTCGAGTAGTTTTTATTTTTGTACATATAACTTCACGAATGAAAATTCTCTTTTGATCTATTTCATTTCAAGCGTGAATATCAAAAGTGTTATTTTAGGGTAGAATTGGTAAATGACTAATAAAGCAATGATGTCATGTGGCAGTTAATAATTATTCTTGACTTACTTGACCCTTCAAAAAGTAGACAGTCAAATCGATAGAGTAAATAAAGGGTTAGATACATGCACCTTTTTAAGCGTAATTAAGATTCCAGTTGTAGGCTATGATCTCTAGCTTCCAGCATCTTTAATGACTGTCAGTCTTCAATTATTTATTTATTGAAGTCCTGCATTAAAAATAATATGTGTGGGATTGGATTGATTTTGGATTGGATTAAAATTAAGAAGGGAATTCTTAATTTTAATATTCGATTAGGGACTTTGGTGTCTAAGATCTGGAGGGTGTCTCCATATCTTAAACTTGCATGGGTAGCGTGGTTAGCCAATTCATGTGTATGTGTAATGGGTGGCGTGGTTAGCCAATTCGGGAGATCGATGGTAACACCGACAACAAAAAGAATTAATTTCGATGACCTTGGAATTTAACCCTTCAACCATGAAATTAATTAACGTGCGACACGGGCAAATTTAAGAGAAGGTGAAAACCTTCAACCAAAAGTTGGCGTGAAAGTCAAAAGGTGAAGACCTTGTTCCACGTTGCTATGCATGTGTTTGTTGATAGTGATCATTCTTCAAATTCTACAAAACAAATTCTTAGAAATTGGCGTTAGCCCTTTTGGCTAACGCCACTCCGACGCTCAAGTTAGTATCATCATTTTGAAAAATAATAAAGATGGAAAAACATAAAAGAAATTAAGGAAAAAGTAAGAGAATAAGAAATGATACCTGATTTCGTCAAAAGACAAAATAAATTACATGTGCTAAGTTTTAAGATGAATGACATTCCAAGCTCTTGGAACTAAAGTACCTTCCAAGTGTTGAAGCCAATAAGATCCTTTACCAGCCTCAGCCTCGATCAAATAAGGACCTTCCCATTTTGGATTGAATTTACCATCTGGCTTGGTCAAGACTTTCTTGAGAACTAAATCACCAACTTGAAATCGTCTTAATCTTAAATTTTTATTATAAGACTTAGCTACTCGTTGTTGGTAAGCTGCGATTCTTATCTTAGTCCTTTCTCTTATTTCATTTACAACTTCTAAATCTTCAAGCAGTAGTTCTTTATTCTTCTCGTAAGTTAATAAATTAACTCTAGCAGTAGGAAAATCCATTTCAGTAGGTAGAACCGCTTCTGCTCCAAAAACAAGTGAAAATGGCGTTTGTCTAGTGGCACTTTTCGAAGTTGTTCGGTCAGCCCATAAGACAAATGGTAATTCTTCAGCCCATTTTCCCTTCGCTTGTCCTAGTCTCTTCTTTAAGTTCTTTATTATAATTTTGTTGCTTGACTCTGCTTGACCATTAGCTTATGGATGGACTGGAGTAGAAGTAGTCATCTTTATGCCCCATCTCTCACAGAAGTTTGTAGTTTTTTTTCCCATGAATTGTGATCCATTATCACAAATAATTTCAGCTGGCACTCCAAATTTTGTCAATATATTCCTTTTAATGAAAGATATGACATGTGTTTCATGAATTTTGGCATATGCTTCAGCCTCAATCCATTTGGAGAAATAATCTGTCATAGCTAAAAAATATTTCTTTCCAGCAGAAGATTCAGTCATTGGCCCAACAATACCCATTCCCTATTTCATAAATGGCCATGGTGATAGGACTGGATACATAGGTTCATGGTGATTGGACTGAATGTTGTTATGCCTTTGACAAGCATCACATTTCTTCGCATATTCTTCAGCATCTTGCTTCATGGTAGGCCAATAGTAACCTGTTCTTAAGATCTTAGAATATAAAGATCTTCCAGCTGTGTGATTTCCACATTCCCCTTCGTGTATATCCTTAAGAACTTCACTAGTCTCAGGATGTTCTAAGCATCTAAGATATGGTCCTGCACGAGACTTTCTATACAAAATACCATTGAACATAGAATAATGTGTTGTTTTCATACGAAAGGCCTTTGGGTTTTCATCTTTAGGAATTGTCCCATTATTAATGTATTCTATTATTGGTGTGATCCATGAATTTTGATTGTCCCCAGAATTTTCAGGTTCATCATTCTGAATTGCTAATATGTTGGTTGGTTCTTTTTCTATAGCTGGGTATAATACATGTACTATAGGAATTTTAGTATCTGGTGACATCTTGAGTGTTGATCCTAGATTTGCTAAAGCATCAGCCTTAGTATTTTCTTCTCTAAGTACTTGTTCTATGTCAAACAAATCAAAATTCTCTGCTACTTTCTTAACTATTTCCAAATATTGCATTAATTTTTCACCTTTTGCAGCGTAAGTTCCATTAAAGTGATTAGCTAGGAGTAAAGAATCCACATATACCTTAAGATTTCTAATGTTCATATCCTTAGCTAATTGCATGCCAGAAATTAAAGCTTCATATTCTGCCTCATTATTAGTAGCTATAAAATGACAATTTACTGCTTGGGGTATGATATCCCCCTGTGGCGATTTTAGTATGATACCTAGTCCAATTCCTTTAACATTAGCTACACCATCAGTATATAGTATCCATTTTTTAGTGGTTTCTTCTAACATTTTAACCTCTAAGTCTACTTCAGGTTGCAAATCACTACTAAAATCAGCCACAAAGTCTGCTAGAGCTTGGGATTTTATAGCAGTCCTAGGTTCATAAATTAAATTAAAAGCACTTAATTTCAAGACCATTTAGCCATCCTACCAGATACTTCCGGTTTTCTTAGCACACATTTTATATGATAGTTTGTCTTAACATGTATAGCATGCGTTTCAAAGTAGTGTCTAAGTTTAGTAGATGCCATAACTAATGCAAGTATAAGTTTTTCAAGATGAGAGTACCTGGTTTCGGCATCAATTAAACTTTTACTTACATAGTAAACCGGCTGTTGATGTCCTTCTGTTTCTTTGACTAAAACAACGCTTACTGCATTCTGTGAGACTGCCGGATAGAGATATAGAGGCTCACCATCTTCAGGCTTCAACAACAGTGGCGGAGTAGAAAGATAATTCTTTAATTCCTGAAAAGCCTCTTCTTGCTTTTCTCCCCATTCGAATTTCTTGTTCTTCTTCAAGATGTCATAAAATTCTTTACATCTATCAGAAGATCTTGATATGAATCTATTCAAATCTGCTAATCTTCCTGTTAATCTTTGGACATCTTTAGCATTTGATGGAGACTTCAGGTTCAAGATAGCTTTGATCTGTTCTTGGCTTGCTTCTATTCCTCTTTTGGTGACCATATATCCCAGGAATTTTCTAGTGCCAACTCCAAAATTACACTTTGCAGGATTCAGCTTCATGTTGTATTTCTCCAGGATATTGAATGCTACTTCTAGATATTTTAAATGATCCTCAGCTTTCTTGGACTTGACCACCATATCATCTATGTAGACCTCCATCGTATCCCCAGTTGGTCTTTTAACATCATGTTGACTAGCCTTTGGTACATTGCACCTGCATTTTTAAGACCAAATGGCATAGCAATATAACAATAAATACATGTCGGGGTCATAAAGGGAGTAGCTTCTTGATCTTCAGGCTCTATCTGAATTTGCTGAAATCCGGAAGAAGCATCCATAAATGTGAGCATCTCTTGACCAGAAGTTGCATCTACCATGGCATCGATATGTGGCAGTGGAAATGGATCTTTTGGGCAAGCTTTGTTAAGATCTGTGAAATCCACACAGACTCTCCATTTTCCATTTTTCTTTTGTACTACTACCACATTTGCTAGCCACTCAGGGAATTTGACTTCCCTTATCATTTTTGCTTTTAATAATCGTTCCACATCTTCTTGAATAATTGCGTTTCTTTCTGGAGCAAAGTTCCTTCTTTTTTGTTGTATAGGCTTGAAACTTTTATCTATTCCAAGCTTGTGTGTAATGACATCTTTATAAATCCCTGTCATATCTTCTTGCTTCCAAGCGAAAGTCTTCATTCTAGCTTTTAGAAAGTCAACAAGTTTGACTCCCAATTCTTTCAAGATTTTTGCCCCTACTAGTACTTTGATGTTAGGATCTTCAGGAACCAAACTAATTTCTTTAACATCTTGCTCCTCTGGCTCAAGCACATCAAAGACCTTTTTCTGTAATTGCTATTGTGATGATGGCTTAGCATCTGACTTCATAGTGGAGGTATAGCATTCTTTAGCCTCCTGTTGATCTCCTTTCACAGTGACCACTCCCCAAGGTGTTGGTAATTTAACACACTGGTGATAAGTGGATGGCACTGCCTTCATTTCGTCAATCCAAGGTATGCCCAAGATAATATTGCACCCTGGAAGAGAGTCAACAACACAAAATTTCTGCATGAATTAATTCCTCCGACATACACTGGTAGCTTAATTTCCCTAACAGTGTATTTTGTCTCGCCACTGAATCCAATCAAAGGTGTCGCCTTGCCAGCAATATCTTCTTCTGAAATGTCCATTCTCTTCAACATTTACAGCTTGATAAAATTTTTAATGAGCTTCCATTGTCAATTAAAATCCTGCGAACATAATGGTTAGCTATAAATAGAGTGACAACCAAACCATCATGATGAGGTTACAGTATGTCATCAAAGTCTTCTTCTTCAAAAGACAAAAAATATGAATCTGAAATTGATGTCTTCTTCATGCTTCTTTCTCCTTTCTTTGACTTGCTTTGTGTTTGATCAAATAATCGTACTATGGCTCAACCGAAGGTGTGAGAGGGGTTTTGGGTGTTTTGTTGGCGATTCCCTTCTGGTACGAGGGCCGTAGGCCACTTTACGCCTATATCTGTTGTCTCTAGACGATTTATGAGGCTTAGGGTTTGTTTGTGATAGTTGGGGATTCGGAAGTCGAATGTGTCGATGATGATGTGCCGTATGGCACCTCCTCTTTTTATATAGAGGGTAAAGTCTTGGGGAGGAAGATAAGAGTTTAGGGTAAATCTTTTCCTCCCTTCGTGATATCTTCTAAGTATGGAAGATATATTTAGGACTCTCAAACCGTGTCCTAGGTTTTAGGAGTGTTTGATTTAATTCCATTTTTGGGAGGTTAGATAAGCATGGAAAGAATTCATGCGTATCCATTATTTGCGATTATCTTGAGAGCTCCGGAATTACGGAGGTATACATCGTAACTTTGGCTACGGATACGTTTACTTGGTACAATATGTTAGTACCTTCGCTGCTTACGAAGGGTCCTTCGTATCAGTCTTTTGTACGGAGGTAGAGCTCTGTATACGGTATATCATCAAGCCCTCCAGTCTGATGGAAGAGTCTATCTGTAGAGTATCTCATTAGACTTCATAAATAATTCAGAAGGAAAAATAAAAAATAAAAATAATGGCGTACCTTTTTAACCGGAGCTCGAAGGAGCTCTGGTTTTTGGATGCTTCGTTGCTTCTCCGGAACTCTTTTTAAGGGTAAAGTTGTAATTTTACCCTGCCGCGCTTGCATCCCATCAAGATTTAATTCGGGCGCGCCTATCCCAAGAAGAAAACTAATCGACGGTTTGGGTAGTTTCTCCGCCGGTTTTTCAAACCATCCATTTTGTCTGCTATTTAATCTTTGACGGCTTCGAAGAGTGTTTTCTTTTTCACTCTCCCTACTCTCTTCTTGTCTTCAAAAATATCTGCTCTCCCCCTTTTTATCTTCTCCATACTATGGATCGTAATCATTTTCGTGTTATTAGTACCACGTATTCAGAGATGACTGAGGAAGATGTCGCATGGTTTCGCCGGTGCTTTTGCCGCCTTAATGATCCTGAAATTAGGGTTCCAAGACGGTCGGAATCGATTCTAGATGCGCCAACTGGATTCATAGGTATGTATACCGCTCCTTTATCCGGTGGCAATCTTAGGTTCTCTTTGTCCCCTTGGTTATTAGGGTTGCTTGATTACTACGATCTGTATTAATCCGTGGTGCACCCCTTAGCGATTACCATGATAATGTCATTTATCATTATTTGTCGTGCTTATGAGATAGAGCCATCGATGGGTGTGTTTCGATATTTCTTTAAACTTGGTATCCGTGATAGTTGGGTTATGGTTGAGGAGAGGCATGGTAGGTTATTTTTTGATATAGGTGATTCTGATATGTTGATATAGGCCTGGTAGGTTATTTTTTGATATAGGTGATTCTGATATGTTGATATAGGCCTGGTAGGTTATTTTTTGATATAGGTGATTCTGATATGTTGATATAGGCCTGGTAGGTTATTTTTTGATATAGGTGATTCTGATATGTTGATATAGGCCTGGTAGGTTATTTTTTGATATAGGTGATTCTGATATGTTGATATAGGCCTGGTAGGTTATTTTTTGATATAGGTGATTCTGATATGTTGATATAGGCCTGGTAGGTTATTTTTTGATATAGGTGATTCTGATATGTTGATATAGGCCTGGTAGGTTATTTTTTGATATAGGTGATTCTGATATGTTGATATAGGCCTGGTAGGTTATTTTTTGATATAGGTGATTCTGATATGTTGATATAGGCCTGGTAGGTTATTTTTTGATATAGGTGATTCTGATATGTTGATATAGGCCTGGTAGGTTATTTTTTGATATAGGTGATTCTGATATGTTGATATAGGCCTGGTAGGTTATTTTTTGATATAGGTGATTCTGATATGTTGATATAGGCCTGGTAGGTTATTTTTTGATATAGGTGATTCTGATATGTTGATATAGGCCTGGTAGGTTATTTTTTGATATAGGTGATTCTGATATGTTGATATAGGCCTGGTAGGTTATTTTTTGATATAGGTGATTCTGATATGTTGATATAGGCCTGGTAGGTTATTTTTTGATATAGGTGATTCTGATATGTTGATATAGGCCTGGTAGGTTATTTTTTGATATAGGTGATTCTGATATGTTGATATAGGCCTGGTAGGTTATTTTTTGATATAGGTGATTCTGATATGTTGATATAGGCCTGGTAGGTTATTTTTTGATATAGGTGATTCTGATATGTTGATATAGGCCTGGTAGGTTATTTTTTGATATAGGTGATTCTGATATGTTGATATAGGCCTGGTAGGTTATTTTTTGATA
>CM067173.1:8762971-8772286 GCA_034093135.1 Erigeron breviscapus
CAACATCCGCTGCAGTTATCCCAACTGGGGTTCCCTGATAGGTCGGGTACGGTGGGTATACTGGCATTGGGATTTTTACTGTTCTGGAGTCATCTTTATTTTTACTTCCTGGTTCCTTCTTTTTGTTCGGATCTCTTTTGGCCAGCTGCCGGCCGATCTTATCTGTTGCAGTTGGATTGCCGTCTGCATCTTGGATCTGATTTCTGTCTTATTTCCTGCGCTCCTGCACTACTGGTGATGGGCTACCTTGTGCCGTGCACCCAGGGTGTGGCGCAGTACCTTCCTTTGGGTCTGGAGCTGTATCTTCTTCGACATTACTCTCCCTTGTGTCGAGATCGCTGTCTGTTGCTTTGCTCAGGGCCATTATTTGGCAGGTCAATCGACCTGCTGCCTAGTCGTCTGACGACTGTTGGCCCGCTCCGGTTTTTCGTTCGTCTGGGGAGTTGGATCTTTTGACCGGGAGAGCCTCGTCGTTGCCTTCTTCTTGGTTGTGGACAATACCTGACCCGTGTCGTTCCGAAAAGGGATTATGGTTTGACATAATGCTTTTTTGTAACATCCCAAACTTTTTAATTAAAGGTTGACTTGAGTCGTTAAGTCAACACTACGTGTCCGTTAAGTCTCTAGGAGATTTAATGCTTAGATGTGTTTAATGTGCTATACGTGTGAGGCTTAAATGCCTTAATGATTGATGTACTAATGTGTTTAAGGTGTGTTTATATGCCTTTAGAGGTACTTGAAGTGTCTAACGAGTTGTAAGTATTCCTATAGGTGTTTTGAGCTAAATATGAGTCGTTTGGAAGCTTAGGGACTAGTTTTGACATAGGGTTAAACTAAAAAACGGGATTAGGGTCTAGGAGATGGTCATTAGCTTCTAATTACTGATATTATAATCTTCTCTTTGAACCCTAACCGCCCCCTTTGACTCCATATCGATTCCATTGCAAAAATCTTCCAAAAAGTGTTGATTCGGGTGTGTTTGATCAAGCTTTTGCATCCTTTTTGTAACCTTCAGGTAATAGAGGTACAATAACATTGATTTTATGTCTTTTCAATCATATTATTCGTTTGATTACTGGTCTAGGTCATTAGAGGATTAATTGAGGTCAAAAACGTGTGTTTTGATCGATTCGGTAACCTAAAACGTTTGTTATTGTGATGCAAATCAAGTAGGGGTTAATCAATGATTTCATTGCATCATTATGGTCTTAAAATGATGAATTTTGAGGTACAAAAGTCGTTCATAAGGTTTGGGGTCGCTTGGGGTGTGTTTGGTTAAGTTTTGGAGGTTAAACAAGGTGGTTTGTGCAGAATCGGGGCTTGATGCGCCGCAGTCACTAAACTGTGACGCAGTTTCTGTGCAGGGAATTTGATTGCGACGCAGTTTGCCCACTGCAACGCATAAGCGACAGAATTTTTAAATGGCCATAACTTTTGAACCGTAACTTCGTTTTTGACAAATAAGCTATCCACGGAATCGTGAGAGAGTCTACTTTCTAATGGTAATGCTTTTAAAAGATTATTCTAATGTCAAAGTACCTAAAAGGTTGAATTAGTGAGTGAAGGTCGAGTTTCGTCGAGTTCTGTGAGCTCTAAAGTATTAATCGAATCTTCAATGCATCAAGCATTCTAATGGGACATGTTTATAGGTGTTTTGAGCTAAATATGAGTCGTTTGGAAGCTTAGGGACTAGTTTTGACATAGGGTTAAACTAAAAAACGGGATTAGGGTCTAGGAGATGGTCATTAGCTTCTAATTACTGATATTATAATCTTCTCTTTGAACCCTAACCGCCCCCTTTGACTCCATATCGATTCCATTGCAAAAATCTTCCAAAAAGTGTTGATTCGGGTGTGTTTGATCAAGCTTTTGCATCCTTTTTGTAACCTTTAGGTAATAGAGGTACAATAACATTGATTTTATGTCTTTTCAATCATATTATTCGTTTGATTACTGGTCTAGGTCATTAGAGGATTAATTGAGGTCAAAAACGTGTGTTTTGATCGATTCGGTAACCTAAAACGTTTGTTATTGTGATGCAAATCAAGTAGGGGTTAATCAATGATTTCATTGCATCATTATGGTCTTAAAATGATGAATTTTGAGGTACAAAAGTCGTTCATAAGGTTTGGGGTCGCTTGGGGTGTGTTTGGTTAAGTTTTGGAGGTTAAACAAGGTGGTTTGTGCAGAATCGGGGCTTGATGCGCCGCAGTCACTAAACTGCGACGCAGTTTGCCCACTGCGACGCATTAGCGACAAAATTTTTAAATGGCCATAACTTTTGAACCGTAACTTCGTTTTTGACAAATAAGCTATCCACGGAATCGTGAGAGAGTCTACTTTCTAATGGTAATGCTTTTAAAAGATTATTCTAATGTCAAAGTACCTAAAAGGTTGAATTAGTGAGTGAAGGTCGAGTTTCGTCGAGTTCTGTGAGCTCTAAAGTATTAATCGAATCTTCAATGCATCAAGCATTCTAATGGGACATGTTTATAGGTGTTTAGGTCTGAGTTATGACCATAATTGATTGGGTATTGTTTAGCTCATCTAATGGTCGCTTAATGATTATAGGTAGTCGGGAATACTTGCTCTGCACGGTAGCTTAGTTATTATTTGTTGTGCGCTTCTTCGAGGTAAGATACACTACTTTGACACGCTGAGGGTTCAACAAAAACATGGTTTTCATATAATAACTTCCCAAATGATATCTTGTTTGCTTATGGGTATTCGGGGTTACACGGGAGGTGTTATGGACTATGTAAATGACTATTGAAGCCTGAAATGCTACCCCAATGATATGAGATGTTACGATATGCTATGAAATGTTATATAATGCATTGAGATGTTTTGAAATGTGAATATATGTTGATGATAAATGGAATGTGCATGAATGTATGGCTTGTTCATCTAGTTCACTAGACTTTATAAGTTGCCATGACACGTGCACGTTTAAGGGCCCAAACGTAAGATGATGTAATGCAATGTGATATGTGAGTAATGCTCAAGCTATTGATGTGAGAAGTGTTAAGCTTAACTCGTACTTGCCCTTGCCCGGCTGGTGCGTAGATGTGGTTGCTTGGGTGGCTCCTTGCAACATAGTCAACGTGAGATGAGTAATTCCGGGTAGGCCTAACTAGCCACCAATGTCTTTGAACATACGGACTACTCCTAGATCGACTTTGCCTATCCTTAACGACAAGGAGGGATTACCAAAAGGTTTTACCATTAAGTCGGTTGTGAGGTTTGTTGTGAGGTCTTATGACCGCCAACACATAACTTTCACCTAACGTGAGATGTGTGGCATAAGTCACACATAACTTGATGTGAACGTGAGATATGATATGTGATGTAAATGTGAGATGTGATGTGTGATGTGTTTAGGCACAATTAGGATTGAATATCCTATGATGTTTAATGTAATGTGAGATGATGTTATGCTATGCTTTGTGCCTTAACGATTATAATGTATTTCTTTCAATTATTGAAATGGACAAATGCTTTATAAACTATGTGTTATCTTACTTAGCTAATTCGTTAGCTAACACTTGTTTCTTGAAATGTGTTGCTCCCTCAGGTTTAGCAAGCTTGTGAGAATTGATGAATAAAGTGCGAGGCGTGGGTAGATTGCAATGTGGATGACTATAGTTTACCCATAGTGGTTGCTCGCATTAGACATTTGCTTCATGTTTAGACATATATGATTTGTATTTATTATGTTGTCGGTTGTTTAATGTTGGGCAACCGACGGATTTTCATTTGAACTTATTTTGATGACTTTGCTAGTAACACCAATTAATAATTGAACCAAATAGATTCTTTTGGTTTGGTCTTTTAAAGTTTACTTCCGCTATCTTTTGACGCCGTTAGGGAAAAATTTTTGGAAATCCATATTTTTAAACGACAGGTGTTACATTTTTTGATCGTGGTTGGATTCGAATTTGAGGGCAAAGGTCCCACAGATGGCGCCAATTTGTTTGATCAAATAATCACACTATGGCTCAACCGAAGGTGTGAGAGGGGTTTTGGGTGTTTTGTTGGCGATTCCCTTCCGGTCAGAGGGCCGTAGGCCGCTTTACGCCTATATCTGTTGTCTCTAGCCGATTTATGAGGCTTAGGGTTTGTTTGTGATAGTTGGGGATTCGGAAGTCGAATGTGTCGATGATGATGTGCCGTATGGCACCTCCTCTTTTTATATAGAGGGTAAAGTCTTGGGGAGGAAGATAAGAGTTTAGGGTAAATCTTTTCCTCCCTTCGTGATATCTTCTAAGTATGGAAGATATATTTAGGACTCTCAAACCGTGTCCTAGGTTTTAGGAGTGTTTGATTTCATTCCATTTTTGGGAGGTTAGATAAGCATGGAAAGAATTCATGCGTATCCATTATTTGCGATTATCTTGAGAGCTCCGGAATTACGGAGGTATACATCGTAACTTTGGCTACAGATACGTTTGCTTGGTACAATATGTTAGTACCTTCGCTGCTTACGAAGGGTCCTTCATATTAGTCTTTTGTATGGAGGTAGAGCTCCATATACGGTATATCATCACTTTGCTTAGCATATCTTTTTGTTGCTGAATATGATGTCCCACATACTTCTGATCCCCCAGAAATTGTGTTAATTACTCTTGCATTTGGTGGTGGAGAATCAGCTTTTTGGGTTGGCTTTGGTTTTGAGAAATCCATGCCTTCAACATCTCTACCCTTCTTTTTTCCAAAGAGTTCTGTGAGATGGCCTTCAACATCTTGCAATCTTCTGTCAGATGGCCAAAGTCTTCATGATAAGCACACCATTGACTGGGGTCATTCTTTTTGAAATAAGAGTCATTCTTCTTTTGTGGCCAACTTGCTTTGTCTCTAAGATCTCTAAGCGCCATGATGACTCCGGGTATGTCTACTGAGAAACAATAAGAAGATAGTGCAGGATATTCAATCCCATCATCTTCTTCGACTGCATTAACTTGATTATCGACATGTCTTGTGTAAGGTTTGCTTCTTGGTTTGAAGACTGGAGTCTCTGCTTTCCGATTTGGACGATCATATGACAAAGCCCCTAATTTTGAAGAAGTCAGTTCATTTTCTTCAAGCCTTATGAATCTTGCGGCCCTGGCTTTAGCTTCATCCAAGTTTCTGCATGGTGTCATTATAAGATCTTCTTGGAATTTGGATCCCAGCTTGAGGCGTCTTTGCAAAGCTTGAATTGCGGTCATCATATCTAATTTAGGGATATTAAGCAATTCCTTAGTAAACCTGGTCCTGAAATCTCTAAGGGATTCGTTAGGTTTTTGTGTAACTTTATAAAGATCATCTGTCAATTTTTCAAAAGTTCTACTACAAGAAAATTGACTATAAAATAAATTAGTTAAATCTACAAAAGAATTAATAGATAAAGGAGGCAAACTCTGCAGCCATTTTAAGGCTGATCCAGAAAGTGTAGATCCAAAGCTTCTGCATAAGCAGGCTTCTTTTAGGTTAGAGGGAATTGGCACTGTCTCCATCTTCTCCAAGTAGAGTGCTATATGCTCTTGAGGATCTGTAGTCCCATCGTATGGCTTCATATTTGGAAATTGGAATTTCTTTGGGATATTCACATTAGCGATCCTGTCACCATATCTGTTGATAAGATAGGATGCAGGGTTGACTTCTGGAATTGGATTACAAAATCCAGGAACGGTAGAGATCATGTCTTTCAGTTTCTGAAACTCTCTTGTAATGTAGTTGTTTGATGTTTGACCCTGCGATGAGTTAGTAAAACCAAAAGAACCAGTAAAATTATTAGAATTATGTAAACCTGCACCCATGGACGCAGATGTCCCAGCAGCATGAGTATTTTGTGGAATATTGCTCCCAAAATTTGGAGTCGCAGTTGGGAATGGCATGCTTGGTGGTGCAGATCCAGGGGCTGTAGATGGTCCTGGGGTTGAAAAGAGGTTTCTTGGAGTGAATGGTGGTCCATTCTCTGAGATTCTGGACTCCAAGATCTTAAAATGCGCTTGATTATAATCCTGATTTGCTTTAATCGTGTCGTTAAGATTCTGCAAAATAGTAAATAGGTTAGGAATATTATCAGAATCATTATTTTAAGCAGAAATTCCAGTCCCAATATTATATGGATCTGGCTTTCCATCGGCATCATAAAAGCTAGTCCGTCCTGTTCGGCCAGATCCAGTGTCTAATTGGGATGAATTTCCGATAGGGATATCTCCAGATGCATTGTAATCTGCATTCTGATCAGCAGGTCCCTTGTCCTTGCTTTGATTCGGGATTCGAATCGTATTGTTCCTAGTCCTTCGATTCGAATTGTTTCCTGCAGAGTGAGTCATCATAGAAGATGAAACACAGGAGTAGTTTGCGAAGAGTTAGTTGGTTGAGTCGACATTTTCGGAATTAATTTTGGAAAATTGGTTTTCTTTGATAAAAATTGAAAATTTTAATCGATTGAAAGCACCTTTTGCCCCACGGTGGGCGCCAAATTGTTTTGGTCAAAAATTACCCAAGATAATCAACCTTGAAGACTTAGATTAATTATGTAACCAAAATTTCGTTCGTGAGGTTAAGGGCTTGTTAAATATTGAGTTTCAAAGATGCGCTGTGAATAAAAGACTTATAAAAGATTTATGTCGACTAAACAAGGAATTAAAGGACAAATATAATTGTAAATAAAGGATCTAAATACTATGAAATAATGCAAAGGGCGGGAGATAATGCGAATTATAGAAAAGATCTAATAAAGACAAGATAAAAGTAAAGATAAATGAACAAGAACACCGAGATTTGTTATCGAGGAAAAGCCGTTAATCCTTTTGGATCGCCGGCATAAAAACCCCGGGAGGAAGCAATCGTCCCTGCCTTTGTTCTCTTATTAATTATTGTTAAAATGATTACAATGGTGGAACTTAGTTGATCGATTAATGCTAAGTGTGAGAATAAAGATGAGAGCGTCGAGAATTGTGTGTGTGAATACAAGTGAGCAGATATGTTGCAAGATAGATTAGATGTCCTATATCGATCAACCTTGTTTGTTTATATAGACCTAGTAGCTAACTAACTATCCGAAATAATAGGGATCTTCCGGGTCATCATAATTGAGACATTGGAGTGAATCTTGACTGATCAAGTGTACGTTGAAGTCTTTTTCCCTCATGTTGAATTCAACTAGAAGTCCGATTAGGTAGCAAGACCAAGTCTAATTTACTTGATGAATAATCCCATGTGTGAATTATTTTTTGCACCGTTAGAGATATTTTCCATAGCCAGTATCGATTATTCTAGAATCTGCACAAATAACTCATGTGGAAATAATAATAACAAGTATTTTGTATCGGTAGTAACATATCAGTAAGTCACAAGAATATTCATCGATATCAAGATCTTAACATGCAAAGATCTTAGCTATTCAAGATATTGGTACGTGAAATTTCACCCATAACAATATTCATATTCAAAACCATGATTAATTGTTAGGTCCAGATTTACTGGACTCGCTCCAGACTCGACTACTGGAGTCTTACTGAAGATCTGTCCAGAAATGGTATTTACTGGACCTACTCCAGAATTGGAATCTGGAGTCCCTCTGAAGATTTATTCAGAAATAATGGAAGACCAGTGAGCACAATACTTGTATAGGAAATCTGGAGTATTCCAGATTAGCTCACTGGACTTCACCCCAGTCAGATCTATTCTACTGAAGACATTCTCACTGAAGTCAAAGACTGAAGTTAGAATAAAGAAGACTGACAAATGGCGGAGTCCACTGGAAGTCTTACCAGATCTGAACACTGGAGGATTGTCAGTGTTCTAGACCTTACAAGTCTGAACACTGATATCGAGGAATTGACTTTTTGCCTTTACACACTTTCCCAAGAACATTCCACTTGTTCTTTACTAAAGTGCTTACGTGTGTAAAGGTGGTTGGTTAAAAGGATATTAAGTCATTTGATGTGACTTTATCCTTGTACCTTTAACCAATGCATTTAATGATCTTGTCGGTTCATTAAATGCATGCAACCATATTTGTACGGCACAAATTCACTGGTGAATTTGTTTGCCTATAAATACAAAGTCATATTCTTCGTTAAAATTACTTTTAGCATTAAAGGTGAATTTGTCTAAATACTCTCGATCTTAAATTGGGATACTTCACAACTTTAAGTATCTCGATCCAAAAGTTATTTGACAAATATAGATCATTTGTAATTCATAGGTTGTTAGGATACATACTTATTTGTATTATCTTGATTCCGCACAACCTTGTATTTTATTTAAACATCATAAATAAAATACACTTGAAAATATTGCATTGTGTTCCACTGTTACTTTAAGTCGTGTATTACTTTGTTTATATGCTTGCATTTATATTCAAGTAATACTAGTCCATTCTAGTGCATATTAGACTTGTTGTATTTTACACTTCTGGATTAAACCATCTAGCTTGGGACTCTACATTTGGTATCAGAGTCGAACGCTAAACATTGCCTAGATCTGTTTCTTCAATGGTCACCCCAGAAAATACACAAGGAAGTTTTAATTTTGGTCCTGATCCTAATGTTAATATCAATGACCAAAATAATGACCAGAATAATAACACTAATCAAACTACACCTGTTAATACAAATCCTCCACCTCCTCCTCCTACTCCTGCTTCTCCACATGTGCATGTGCACTACTCAAATAATCCTGTTCCTAAATTCAGTGGGAACAGTGATGAATTTGGTACGTGGAAGGCTAGGATGATATTGCATATCACTGGTATTGAGAGAAACATGATGAAAATTTTAAATGAAGGACCATATGTCCCCACATCACCTCTCAATGCTCTTCTTGATCCTACTGGTTCTAGAAGAGGTCGGGAAAAGAGGGAGGAACATTGGTCTTAAGAGGAGAGGAGATTGGTGAATCTAGACACCCTTCTCAAAAACATGATCCTCGGGGCTGTTCCTGAAACCCTAATTCCTACACTAGTTCTTTTTCCCAGTGCTAAAACCATGTGGGATGAACTAGTAAACCAGTTTGAAGGAGGAGATGACACCATTGTCACCAGAAAGGTCTCCTTAAACAAGAGGTATGAGTCATTTTTTGCTCAGCCCAATGAGTCTCTCACTGGTACTTACACCAGATTTATGAGTATCATAAACCAGTTGAGAAGTCTTGGGGTTGAGAAGGACAAGGATATACTTCTGGAGAAATTTTGTGATATTCTACCCACCAAATGGTCTCACATGATCCTGGTCTTACGATAAGGTATGTTAGGTCCAGATTTAGTCCAGATTTACTGGACTCGCTCCAGACTCGACTACTGGAGTCTCACTGAAGATCTGT
>CM067173.1:8773286-8788263 GCA_034093135.1 Erigeron breviscapus
ATGCCTCCAGTAGTCCTAATGTGATCAGTCATACTGAACCACAAAGTACAACACTGATATCTTCTGAGAATGTATTTTCTATGAAGAAGATGGTGTCTGAACTCATTGATTCTGGAGAATCCAGTCAAGTCTCTCCAGACTGTTGTGATGAAACTGAAGATGATGACCTTATTGCAATGATTGCTAAAACGTTTAACCGTTTCAAAGCAAGAGCAAATAGGCCATCTGGACAATTTGCATCCAGTTCTTCCACTGACAAGACCAATTTGACATGCTTTAAGTGTGGCAAAAAGGGTCATTTCATGAAAGAGTGCAGGTCCAACCAGTTTGTATCCAATCCTGGTCCATTCTCTTCAAATAATAAGCCTGATGATAGCTATAAAATGAAATATAAAAAGCTTAAGGCCCAAATTGCTCTCATGGCACAACAAATTGAAACCAATAATAAGTGCATGATTGCAACAACTGATGAGAAGTGGGTTCCTTCTGATGAATCATCTGCTGATGAAGAAGAGGAAAGAGATTGCTGTTACATGGCTCTGGCAGACGAAGAGCTCCTGGTGAAGGTAGATGTCACATCTGGATTATGATAATACAACTGACCAAGAACTAAAATTGGACATTGCTGAAGCTCTTAATTCTGATTTGATTTTTTGTAGAAACTGTTAGATCTGATTGTGTAAATGGTCTAGAAACAGATTCTTCTGAAATAAATGCTTTAAAATCAAAATTAAAGGAACTTCAAGACATTGAACTGGCATTTCAAGCCCAGGTTCTAGTAACTGAACAATTGATTCAAGAAAAACAAGATCTTGAGATCATTTTAGAGAAAGAAAAACTGGTAATAAAATCATGGCTAGAAACCAAAAAGCCATATGATGCTGTATTAAAACAATTTCCTGCTAAAAAACGTGCATATTTAGATGGAAATACCCATATAGCATCATTAATACCAGTAATCGATCGATTACCAGAGGAGTTCAGGCCCACCACTATTTATGATGAGCCTGTAACTCCCAAGGCCAATTTTTACCCAGTTCAATCCCAGAGGTTAAGACTGGAGAGCTCCAGATGACTGCTCCAGTTAAAGAGGTCCATCGGAATAGACCTTTGCCTCAGACAATCCCTTACCAAAGCCTAGGACTGGAAAGGCTAAGGTATCATCTGAAGAAAATATTTTGTCCAGGTTAGAGAGCCAGATTCAAATTCTGACTCGTCAATCACAAAGTTTAATGCAAGATTAAACTTTATTGAGGGTACTTCATCTGGACCTAGACAAAATACAAAACCTTTTGCTAAGAAAGACAAATTTATTTCTCCAGTTGAGAAAATGAAAAAGGTTTCAAAACCATCAACCCTAGTGGTCTTTTCAACTAAGACCACTGTTGAAGAAAGTGAACTGAACCAGATTGCCCCAGGGACCTATAAGGGAGGGTCCAGTGAACCCATCAGTCGATGGGTTCCCAAATCTAACTGATCAATATCTGGTGTATGTGTAGGGCGATCGAAAGAAATATATCTGGTATCTTGATAGTGCAGCTGGCAGGACGATGACCGGATGTAAGACCCTACTGGAGGAGTTCACCATTTCTGATGGACCCTCCATTACTTTTGGAAATGATATTTGTGGAAAGACTGAGGGATACGGTGTTCTGAACAATGGACAAGTCAAGTTCAGACGTGTTGCATTTGTGAATGGTTTGAAATATAACTTGATCAGTGTAAGCCAACTGTGTGATGATGGCTATCAAGTCTTATTCAATATTGCTCAGGGTATCGTATTCAACAAGGACTGGAAGGTAGTGTTGATTGCTCCAGAAAAGGGAATGTGTACGTGATGGATATGGAAAGCTCTCCTTCAGAGCAGTGTTTCTATACTCAAGCTGATGAAGACACAAACTGGTTATGACACAAAAGGTTATCCCATTTAAATTTCAAGAACATTAATAAGTTGTCCAGAAAACAACTTGCAGATGGGATACCTTTAGTTTCCTTCAAAAAGGAAAGGCCATGTCCAGGATGTGAGATGGGTAAGCAAAAACGTACCAGTTTCAAGACCAGACAGAATTTCAGCATTTCTGAACCTCTTCATATGCTTCATATGGACCTCTTTGGTCCAGTGAACGTCTCAGACTCGTGCTGGTAAAAGATACACCCTGGTGATCGTAGATGAATTCTCCAGATATTGTTGGGTGATCTTTCTGAGGTCTAAAAGTGAAGTTGCTGCTGAAATCATCAGTCTTATCAAGCAAATTGAGCTCAAGTACAGTCAAAAAGTGTGTCAGTTAAGAAGTGACAATGGAACAGAATTCCAGAATGCAACTCTGGAGTCATTCTGTACTGACACTGGCATCTCCCAGAATTTCTCATCAGCCCGCTCTCCAGAATAAAATGGAGTGGTGGAAAGGAAGAATCGAACGCTGATAGAAGCTGCCAGGAGTATGCTTGCTGAATCTGGACTGTCTACCAATTTCTGGGCGGAAGCAATTGCAACTGCTTGCCACACCCAGAATCGATCAGTGTACATCAAAAGACACAAAAAGACAGCCTATGAAGTCTTAAGAAATAGAAAACCAAACATTGGTTATTTTCACGTTTTTGGATGTCCAGTTTACATCCTGGACGACTCCAATCTGCTAGGCAAATTTGATGCCAAAGCTGATGAAGGATATTTCTTAGGCTATTAACCCATTCGCAAGGCCTTCAGAGTCTACAACAAAAGACTGGAGATGGTCCATGAGTCAATTCATGTCACATTTGATGAATCAAATGTTGCAATCAACAAGAAGCCAGCCCTTGACACTCCCCCAGTAACTCCAATTGTCTTTTGTGAATCTGATTCTATAAACGACAAAAATGAAGATTCAAAAGACACAGTTTCCAGTCATCCTGATCTGGAACCTGTTCAGAAAAAGAAACTCTCCAGCAGTACTCCATTCTATCCCTCTATTATTTTCAAACTACCCTCTGAAATTAATATTGGTTCAGATGTGCGTACTACTCCCCCAGTATCAGTGTAAGTTGAGAATAGACCAGAAATGTCTTCTTATGAAGAATTCCAAACTGAACCAGTACTCCAGGAAATGCCTTCAAATGAAGAATTTCTTGATGCAAATCGTGATTTAAATGACTCAGATGAAGATACTGAAGTAATCTGGCAAGATCTTCCTCCAGAAGCAACTCCAGAGGAGACTCAACTGAATTCTTGCACTGATATTGTTGTCAGTAACAATCCTGGTCAGTACTCCAGATGGACAAAAGCTCATCCTATTGATCAGATCATAGGTGACTCCAGTAGAGGAGTTCAGACAAGAAGAGCCTCCAGTAATCAATGCTTATACGTTAGTTTTCTATCTTTGATGGAACCATAGAAGATTGACGAGGCTATGGAAGATCCAAGCTGGGTGACTGCTATGCAGAAGAGCTTCACCAGTTTGAAAGGAACAAGGTCTGGTATCTGGTTCCTTTCCCAGTTGGAAAGAAAGAACCAATTGGAACAAGATGGGTCTTCAGAAACAAAGTAGATGAAGATGGCCACGTAATCAGAAACAAGGCTAGACTGGTAGCACAAGGCTACTGCCAGTCAGATGTCGACTTTGATGAATCATTTGCTCCAGTGGCTAGACTTAAAGAGATCAGAATATTCTTAGCATTCGATGCTAATCATCAGTTCAAGGTCTACCAGATGGATGTAAAGAGTGCTTTCTTGAATGGAAAGCTTGAAGAAGAAGTTTATGTCAGACAACCTCCAGGTTTCGTTGATGAAAAGCATCCACATTGGGTATATCATTTGGACAAAGCGCTATATGGCCTCAGACAAGCCCCACGTGCCTGGTATGACACTCTGACTAAACATTTGTTGAAAAATGGTTTCAAACGAGGTGCAATTGACAATACCTTATTTATTCTTCATGAAAAAGGTAATCTGTTAATGGTACAAATTTATGTTGATGATATTATTTTTGGGTCTACTGATGAAAACATGTGCAAGAAATTTTCAAAAACCATGTCCACTGAATATGAAATGAGTTTGATGGGTGAATTAACATATTTTCTTGGACTCCAAATTAAACAAAACAAAGATGGCATTTTTATTAATCAGGAGAAATATGTTAGAGATCTTTTAAAGAAATATGATATGAACTCTTCACCATCTAAACCAACTCCAATTTCTGCACCACTGACACTGGACTCCGATCCAGATGGTAAACCAGTGAACACCACTGTCTATAGAGGCATGGTTGGTTCACTGATGTATTTAACTGCCAGTAGACCAGATATTATGTTTTCAACATGTTTATGTGCCAGATATCAGTCTAATCCAAAGGAATCTCATATGCTTGCTGTAAAGCGCATACTGAAGTACCTTAAAGGTGTCCCCAGTCTAGGTCTTTGGTACCCCAAAGGCTCAGGCATGGATCTAATGGGTTATTCAGATTCAGATCATGCAGGTTGTAAGATAGATAGGAAATCCACAACTGGTGGATGTCATTTCCTAGGTGGCAAACTGGTCAGCTGGACCAGTAAGAAGCAAACTTCAGTTTCATTGTCCACTGCTGAAGCTGAATACGTGTCTGCAGCCAGTTGTTGTGCTCAGATACTCTGGATGAAGAACCAGTTGCTTGATTATGGTATTAAATATTCAAAGACGCCAATCTTTTGTGATAATACCAGTGCCATTGCTATCTCAAACAATCCAGTCATGCACTCCAGAACAAAGCACATTGACCTCAGGTATCACTTCATTCGTGATCATATTATGAAAAACAACATTGAACTCCATTTTATTCCCACTAACAAACAACTCACTGACATTTTTACCAAACCTCTGGATGTCAAAACTTTTGAATATCTTGTTGGTGAGTTGGGAATGTTAAATCCTTAAATCTGGTGACTGCTCAGATATTGAACGCCTTTGTGTACTATCTTTGCATTATTAGATTTCTGGAACAACATTCCAGGGAAGACTTGAAAAATATTTTTCTATTAAAAGTGTTTTAAGTTCAGGGGGAATTTATTTTCTCACTGGAAAAACTCTTCAGAAAATATTACTGGTGCTTTGTAAATGTGTCCCTCTCACTGGTAACTGGATAGGTTGAAGTGCGTGTTTGAGTTGACTTATGTCTCCTTGTAAATGTTTCCCTCTCATTTGTCTGTATTAGTTGACGTGCACGTTTGAGGTTACCAGTCTTTCAAAATGGTTTTCACTGGTACTTTACTGGAGTGTCCCTCCAGTGTACCATCAGTACATGTTCACTGGACTAATCCACCAGTGATACTGGAGTGTCCAGTCAACCTCCAGATGCACTGAAATATGTCATAATATTTTCTAAATACTTGGTCTTTATGTGTGCCACGTAAGCAAATCTTTTTGAAGATATTTTTATCCTACGTGGCATGTAAAGTTTTTCAACGTAATGATGGTATTTTTACTTTGGGAAAACAAAAAGTACAAGTTGTTACTGTTTGTGGGCTGTAAACCGTCATGCATTTATGTGTGATGTGATGTAGTTAATGCGGATCTTAGAACCCGATCAAAAATGTTATTTGATAATTTCAAATAAACTGTTTGAGTTCCACATTCCTTCTCCTATATATACCCACTTTCAATTTCAATGGCATTTACTTCGAACATATTAACTCCCAAATCTTTCAAAATTCCTTCATTTACTTCTTCATTCATTCTTTTTCCAATCATCATCATCTCTCTTATTTACTCCATTTACATTCAATTCTTTCATCAAATCTTCATCATAACCTATATATATTCAATTTCATTTTCATCTATTCTTGTATAAATGGCACCTAGACAGTCAAGATCTCCTAAAAATTTGCTTGCCAATGAATATGCTCCTTCGGAAAATGTTGGCAGGGCACCTCATATTAATCTTGAGGCAAGTGCTATAAGAATCAATATGAATAACTGGATGGCAAGACTCTCTCTGTCCAGTGTTCATGATGCCCAATCGATTATTGGGAGATTAAACTCATTCTTTCTCTCTTGCCCATTATATGGTGCGTTAACAATAAATCCAGGAAGGATGTACCACGAGTATTTGTGTGAATTCTGGTACACGGCTAAATATGACGATGAAACTTCATCGATCAATTATACTCTCAAGGGATGTACCAGATCCCTTGGTTTCACAGCTAGTCTTCTCAGGTCTGTTCTCCAGTTGAATTATTTTGAACAGAATGACTTGCCTATCGAACTTCCCACTGGTATAAACACAAGGGAGGTGTGCAGATTAATGGGGCACACGGATATCTTGGATGAGCATGGCCAGCTATCCAGGAAAGGGACTATCTACATGAGCAAGCTGTCAGACTCATGGAGATATTTCTTCACCCATATTGTTGAGTGTCTGGGAAGCAGCTCTGGAGGGTTAGACCAGATTAATCAAACCCACCTCCAGATTGCTTACTGCTTATGGTTTGGGCTTAGGGTGGACTTTGCCCAGATTCTTTTTGATGACCTGGTTGAGCGCCTAAGAGTGAAAGGAAGAAAACCATTTATGCCTTATATTCGATTCCTCTCTCTTATGTTTAAGAATGCTCTCGGCGACCAGTATAATATGGATACCACTCACTTTTCTGTGAGTACATGAGGGACCTGGTCAACCTCAGGTCTCCACTAAATGAGGTAGATATTCCTCAGTCCATGCTTTCCTTCCAAAGGGAAGAAGCTGAAATGGTTCCAGATAGAGCTCAAGCTGTTGAAGGACCATCTGGTGATGATGTACAGATTATTGAGGCTGTACAGCCCATTAGACAAGTTGCTCCAGAAGGTCAAGTACAAGAAGTTGTTGAACCTTCCAGACGACCTAGAACTAATAGGCGTCTGATGAGAGCTGGACTCCAGGTGAATCCAGCAAGACATCATGGTGATGTTATGAATCTGGATGGGTCACCAATTTTTGAATCTGAAGAGATTGTTGGGCAGGAAACTGATGAACAATTTGAAAATGCTACCCAGATTGTAGAACAGGTTGTTGAGGAAGTTGTTGAAGATGTTCAGACTGATGAACATATTTCTGGTGAGCAAGAGGCTCCAATTGACTTAAATGTTGAGGCTGGTGAACAGGTAAATGTAGAGACTGGTGAACAGTCTGGTGAACAGACAGTTGGGATTGCTCAAGAATGGGATGATGTTGACTCCCCAATGTCTGAAGGTTTTGATGTTAACATGAATTTTCTGGGTGAAGATGTACAAGAAGAAGAAAATCTACCAGAAATGCCACCACCACAATCAAACATGCCACCACCACCACCACCTCAATCAAAATGCCACCACCACAATCAAACATGCCACCACCACCACCTTCAATTCCAGAAAACACCCAATACTTCACTCCAGCAACCATTCAACCTTCAGAATCTCAACCTCATCCTCGTGCGCCGGAGTCACCAGTTGCAACGTCTGAAGCTGCAACTGAAGAGGACTGGGCACAAGTTCCTCTAATGACCAGATTACCCTCAACTCTTGAACCTCCCACTGGTCTCTCCACTTCTTCTTCTGCCGAGGTCCAAGGCCTTTTAAGTAAGGTGGCGGACCTGGAGAGATCACTCCAGACTTCATCTTAGGTTATTTCAGACTTCAAATCATTATTATCAAATAACCTGGCATCTGAGATGAATGTCTTTGCTGGGAATGAGAAGTTGGTTTATGAGAAGCTTGATGAACTGGTACTGGCCACAAACAATAACACTGAAAAGATCAAAATGGCAGTCCAGGGATTAGAGACTAGGTTGGTTAATTCTGTTCAGACTGCAGTCACTGGCGAACTGGCAGGTCTGAAAGAAGATGTTCAGAATTTGGTCTTCAGGGTCAGTTCTCTGGAGAGTAGACCCATACTGGAACAGGGTGCAGTTGTTAGCACTATAAGTGATGAATGTACAAGGAAGTTCAGAAACAATATGTTGAAAGAACTATGTGAAGAAGTTTCTGGAACTGTTCTTCGTAGCATTTATGATGGGGTGTTACCCCAAGTCGAAAAGTTACTGGATGAGAAGTTGCCAAAACACTTGCCTAAAGCTGTTGCAAATGTTCAGAAGGAAGTGCAGGCACTCAAGAAAGTTGTGTCTGAAACAACTCCAGTAGAAGGTATAACTTTTGGTCCACTAGACAGACTTATGCTTGAACAATTGTGGAATGATCTCAAGTCAAGAACTGGAGATCGTTCCAAGGGGGAAGAGTCGTCTGGTGACCAAACACTGAAGCAAATGTCACAACAAGCATATGGCACTGAAGCCGGGCTAACTGAAGAAGCTACTGGTACTAAAGCCAGTGAGCCCCAGTTTGAGACCTTCCCAGATATTCCAACTACACTAAAGGCTGTTAAAGAAAAAGAAAAGGTGGTATCTGGTAAAGAAGAAGAGCAAACTGAAGATGCTGATGATGAATCTGCCAAGAAGTTAGAACAAGAATGCATCATGATTGAGATTTTCAAAAGAAATCAAAAGGATCAACTGCTGGCCCATCAAAGGGAGATGGCAACAATGGGGACTCTGGACTCTTACAATGCTGGAAGGTTAGGCATTAACATTGAAGTATATAAAAAGATGAAGGATGACCCCAGAGTTATTCAATGTTTGAACTTATTGGATGATGTTCATGTACGCTCATTCTACGCTGAAGAAGAACAAGTCTATGACTCTATAATTTATGGCGTGAGTGTACCAGAACTCATCAGACAAAGGAAAGAGGAACTGGTAAGCCTCCAGAGAAAGATAAGAAAGAACGCTGGTGCTCTGGAGATCGAGTACAGAAAGAAAATTTCTGGCTTACCAAAATTGACTGCCAGACAGATCAAAGCAATCAAAGATGCTGATGTAAGCAATTTCATTCCCCTGGACACTTCTCGAAAAATCAATCGTCAAGAACTCCAATCTGCTGTAGAGCAAAGGAGAGTGTCCAAGGATACTGAAGCTTTGATCCAGCAAGCCAAGCTGAAAGAAAAATACAATGAAATGTTGAACTCCAGGGCTGATGCTAGAAGGATCACTGGTGCTGAAATCAAATTGGCTAAAGATCATGAAGGCATGTCAAAGTTTAAAGTAAAGTTGACCAGGGATGGTAACTTTACTGATGAGAGAAAAAGTACTTCAGTCCAAGCTTTTGGATGGAGTGAACTGAAGGAAATCACTTTAACGTTCAGGGGGAAGACAAATGTGTCGACTGATGTTAAAGCATTTCTGAAAAGGATTGAGAAGGTATGGAGAAGAAAGCAACAGATGCAAGTTGCAATGGGCATAAGAATGTTAGAATCAATACCATCTTCTCCATCACCAAAGAGAAAGGCTACTGAAGATGCTACAAGAAGGACATCGAAAAGAAGGGCCTGACTCTTATTGTTTACTTATTGTAAATTATTGTCTTATGAAAATTGTATACTATTTATCAGTTGATGAATGTAATAATAGTTGCAATTTTTTATTCCTATAAGTAAATGATCAGATTTAGTCTAAGTTAGAACTTAATTGATGAAACTGAAAACACTCATGATCTATAAAGTGTTTTCCAGTAACTTAGATTTTTAGACAAATCGAAACTTGTGTTTTTCAAGCTTACAAAATGTATAGATTCAAGCTTGAAAACACTTGCATTATTTCTAAACAAATAGGGGGAATTTGTTAGGTCCAGATTTAGTCCAGATTTACTGGACTCACTCCAGACGCGACTACTGGAGCCTCACTGAAGATCTGACCAGAAAAGTGTTCTACTGGACCTACTCCAGACTTGGAATCTGGAGTCCCTCTGAAGATTTGTCCAGAAATAATGGAAGACCAGTGAGCAAATACTTGTATAGGAAATCTGGAGTATTCTCCAGATAAGCTCACTGGACTTCACCCCAGTCCAGATCAACTCTACTGAAGACATTCTGACTGAAGTCAAAGACTGAAGTTTGAAGAAAGAAGACTTAACAAATGGCGGAGTCCACTGGAAAGTCTTACCATGTCTGTACACTGGAGGATTGCCAGTGTTCTAGATCCTACTAGTCTGAACACTGATATCGAGGATTGACTTTATCCTTTACACACTTTCCAAAGAACAATCCACTTGTTCTTTACCAAAGTATACGTGTGTTAAGGTGGTTGGATAAAAGGATACACTTGCATTTGATGTGACTTTATCCTTATTTCTTATCCAATACATTTAATGTTCTTGTCAGATCATTAAATGTATGCAACCATATTTGTACGGCACAAAATTCACTGGTGAATTTTGTTGCCTATAAATACAAAGTCATTTCCTTGACATAAATACTTTTAAGCATTCATTTTGCATTGAAGTAAATTTGTCCAAATACTCTCGATCTTAAATTGGGATACTTCACAACTTTAAGTATCTCTATCCTAAAGAGTTATTTGACAAATATAGATCATTTGTAACTCATAGGTTGTTAGGATACATACTTAATTGTATTATCTTGATTCCGCAACAACCTTGTGTTTTATTTAACATCATAAATAAAATACCCATGAAAAATAAATAATGTTCCACTTTATTTGTTTATTGCTTTAAGTCCTGTATTACTTTATTTATATACTTGCATTTATATTAAAGTAATACTAGTCCATTCTAGTGCTTATTAGACTTGTTGTATTTTGCACTTTCCTGGTTTAACCATCGAACTTAAGGGACTCACAAGGTAAAACTCTGCACACACACACTCTCTCAACTTTATATGGAGCTTTCAGGTACACTGAAGAAAATCAAGCTCAGAGAGTCGTGGCAGAACAAGATGCCTATAACCATGCCTCCAGTAGTCCTATTATGGTTAGTCATACTGAACCACAAAGTACAGCACTGATATCTTTTGAGAATGTATTTTCTATGAAGAAGATGGTGTCTGAACTCATGGATTCTGGAGAACCCAGTCAAATGTCTCCAGACTGTGATGAAACCGATGATGATGACCTCGTTGCAATGATTGCTAAAACGTTTAACCGTTTCAAAGCAAGAGCAAATAGGCCATCTGGACAATTTGCATCCAGTTCTTCAACTGATAAGACCAATCTGACATGCTTTAAGTGTGGCAGAAAAGGTCATTTCATGAAAGATTGCAAGTCCAGTCAGTTTGTATCCCAGCCTGGTCCTTTTTCTTTAATCAAAAAGCCTGATGATAGCTATAAATCTAAATACAAAAAGCTTAAGGCTCAAATTGCTCTCATGGCACAATAAATGGAAAATAATAATAAGTGCATGTTTGCAACAACTGAAGAAAAGTGGGTTCCTTCTGATGATTCATCTGCTGATGAAGAAGAAGAAAGAGATTGATGTTACATGGCTCTGGCAGATGAAGAGCACCTGGTGAAGGAAAATGTAACATCTGGACGATGGGTGGACATTGTTATCAAGAAGGTTAGTGATTATGATAATGAAACTGACCAAGAACTAAAATTGGACATTGCTGAAGCTCTTAATTCTGATTTAATTTTGTTGAAACTGTTAGATCTGATTGTGTAAATGGTCTAGAAACAGATTTTTCTGAAATTACTGTTTTAAAATCAAAATTAAAAGAACTTCAAGACATTGAACTGGCATTTCAAGCCCAGGTTCTGGTAACTGAACAATTGATTCAAGAAAAACAAGATCTTGAAGTCATTTTAGAGAAAGAAAAACTGGTGATTAAATCATGGCTTGAAACCAGAAAGCCATATGATGCTGGAGTAAATCAATTTCCTGCTCAAAATCATGCTTATTTAGATGAAAATACTCATGTAGCATCATTAATACCAGTACTTGATCGATTACCAGAGGGGTTCAGGCCCAGCACTGTTTATGATGAGCCTGTAACTCCCAAGGCCAACATTTTCCTAGTTCAATCCCTAGAGGTTAAGACTGGAGCACTCCAGATGACTGCTCTAGTTAAAGAGGTTTATCAGAATAAACCTTTGCCTCGGTCCGCTTCTAAAGAACCCCAGGTTCAAAAGAAAAAGACCAGTTCCCTACCCAAGCCTCGAGCCCAGTCAACTGGAAAGGCTTAGGGGTGTCATCTGATGAAAATATTTTGTCAAGGTTAGAGAGCCAGTTTCAATTACTGACTCATCAATTTCAAAGTTTTAATGCAAGATTAAACTTTATTGAGAGTACTTCATCTGGCCCTAAACAAAATACTAAACCTTTTTCCAAGAAAGAAAAATTTATTTCTCCAGTTGAGAAAAAGAAAAAGGTTTCAAAACTATCAACCCCAGTGGTCTTTTCAACTAAGACTACTGTTGAAGAAAGTGAACTCAACCAGATTGCCCCAGGGACCTATAAGGGGGGTCCAGTGAACCCATCAGTCGATGGGTTCCCAAATCTAACTGATAATATCTGGTGGATGTACAGGGCGATCGAAAGAAATATATCTAGTATCTTGACAGTGCAGCTGGCAGGACGATGACCGGATGTAAGACCCTGCTGGAGGAGTTCACCATTTCTGATGGACCCTCCATTACTTTTGGAAATGATGGTTGTGGAAATACTGAGGGATATGGTGTTCTGAACAATGGACAGTCAAATTCAGACGAGTTGCATTTGTGAATGGTTTGAAATATAACCTGATTAGTGTAAGTCAACTGTGTGATGATGGCTATCAAGTTCTATTCAATATTGCTCAGGGCATTGTATTCAACAAGGACTGGAAGGTAGTATTGATTGCTCCCAGAAGAGGGAATATGTACGTGATGGATATGGATATGGAAAGCTCTCCTTCAGAGCAGTGTTTCTATACTCAAGCTTATGAAGACACAAACTGATTATGGCACAAAAGGTTATCCCATTTAAATTTCAATAATATTAATAAGTTGTCCAGAAAACAACTTGCAGATGGGATACCTTCAGTTTCCTTCAAAAAGGAAAGGCCATGTCCAGGATGTGAGATGGGTAAGCAGAAACGTACCAGTTTCAAGACTAGATAGAATTTCAGCATATCTGAACCTCTTCATATGCTTCATATGGACCTCTTTGGTCCAGTGAATGTTCAGACTCGTGCTGGTAAAAGATACACCCTGGTGATCGTAGATAAATTCTCCAGATATTGTTGGGTTATCTTTCTCAGGTCTAAAAATGAAGCTGCTGCTGAAATCATCAGTCTTATCAAGCAAATTGAGCTCAAGTACAGTCGAAAGGTGTGTCAGTTAAGAAGTGAAAATGGAACAGAATTCCAGAATGCAACTCTGGAGTCATACTGTACTGACACTGGCATCTCCCAGAATTTCTCATCAGCCCGCTCTCCAGAACAGAATGGAGTGGTGGAAAGGAAGAATCGAACGCTGATAGAAGCTGCCAGGAGTATGCTTGCTGAATCTGGTCTGTCTACCAGTCTCTGGGCTGAATTAATTGCTACTGCTTGCCACACCCAGAACCGGTCAGTATATGTGAAGCGACACAAAAAGACAGCTTATGAAGTCTTAAGAAATAGAAAACCAAATATTGGTTATTTTCACGTTTTTGGATGTCCATTTTACATCCTGAACGACTCCAGTCAGCTAGGCAAATTTGATGCCAAAGCTGATGAAGGGTATTTCTTAGGGTATTCAGCCATTCGCAAGGCCTTCAGAGTCTACAACAAGGACTGGAGAAGGTCCATGAGTCAATTCATGTCACATTTGATGAATCAAATGCTGCAATCAATAATAAGCCAACCCTTGATACTCCCCCAGTAACTCCAATTGTCTTTTGTGAATCTGATCCTATCAACTACAATAAAAAGATTCAGAAGACACAGTTTCCAGTCATCCTGATCTGGAACCTGTTCAGACTAAAAAACCCTCCAGTAGTACTCCATTCTATCCTTCAATTATTTTCAAGCTACCCTCTGAAATTATTATTGGATCAGATGTTCGTACTACTCCCCCAGTATCAGTCCCAGTTAAAACTGAACCAGTACTTCAAGAAATGCCTTCAAATGAAGAATTTCATGATGCAAATCGTGATTTAAATGAATCAGATGAAGAAGTCGAATTAGTCTGGGAAGATCCTCCTCCTGAATCAACACCTGAGGAGACTCAACTGAATTCTTGCACTGATATTGTTGTCAGTAACAATCCTGGTCAGTACTCCAGATGGACAAAAGCTCACCCTATCGATCAGATCGTAGGTGACTCCAGTAGAGGAGTTCAGACCAGAAGAGCCTCCAGTAATCAATGCTTATATGTCATTTTCTCATTACTGATAGAACCAAAGAAAATTGACGAGTCTATGGAAGATCCAAGCTGGGTGACTGCTATGCAAGAAGAGCTTCACCAGTTTGAAAGGAACAAGTTTTGGTACCTGGTTCCTTTCCCAGTTGGAAAGAAATAACCAATTTGAACCAGATGGGTCTTCAGGAACAAGGTAGATGAAGATGGCCACGTAATCAGAAACAAGGCCAGACTGGTAGCACAAGGCTACTGCCAGTTAGATGTCGATTTTGATGAATCATTTGCTCCAGTGGCTAGACTTGAAGCGATCAGAATATTCTTAGCATTCGCTGCTTATCATCAGTTCAAGGTCTACCAGATGGATGTAAAGAGTGCATTTTTTAATGGAAAACTTGAAGAAGAAGTTTATGTCAGACAACCACCAGGTTTCGTTGATGAAAAGCATCCACATTGGGTATATCGTCTGGACAAAGCACTTTATGGTCTCAGACAAGCTTCACGTGCCTGGTATGATACTCTGACTAAACATTTATTGAAAAATGGTTTCAGAAGAGGTGCAATTGACAATACCTTATTTATTTTTCATGAAAAAGGTAATCTTTTGCTGGTACAAATTTATGTTGATGATATATTTTTGGGTCTACTGATGATAAAATGTGCAAGAAATTTTCGAAAATAATGTCAACTGAATATGAAATGAGTTTGATGGGTGAATTAACATATTTTCTTAGACTCCAGATTAAACAAAACAAAGATGGTATTTTTATTAATCAGGAAAAATATGTTAGAGATCTTTTAAAGAAATATGATATGAACTCTTCACCATCTAAACCCACTCCAATTTCTT
>CM067173.1:8789263-8857233 GCA_034093135.1 Erigeron breviscapus
CAGTTTGCTTCTTGGTTGCTTCGATCATTTCTTGAGTACTAGCCAGCAAACCAATAGGCACACCACTTCCCCCTTTGGGAATCTCTAAAGGCATCTTAGCATAAAGGTCAATTGAAGTTTTAATTGCCTTTAGTGGTTCCCAACTTTGTTGTTCTAGGCATTCACAAATACCCTTTTGTCATTGTAGCAAACTGAGCCCTTAATCTGAATGAAGAATTAAGGTTCAGTGCTTCTTGATCTTTTAAGTCTTTCAACATCTTTCTATCTTCTTCAGTGAAAGAAGCAGGGGGAGGAGGAGCAGTAACAGTTCCTTTCTTTAGAAGAGTTAGAATTTCTTCTAACTGTTTTGACTGATTCTGAACTGAACCTTCAAGCTTGGAAACTGTATCTTTTACTTCATTTACAGCCTTTAAGCTGAAAGAAAAATACAATGAGATGTTGAATTTCAGGGCTGATGCTAGAAGGATCACTGGTGCTGAAATCAAATTGGCTAAAGATCATGAAGGCATGTCAAAGTTTAAAGTAAAGTTGACCAGGGAGGGTAACTTTACTGATGAAAGGAAAAGTACTTCAGTCCAAGCATTTGGATGGAGTGAACTGAAAGAAATCGCTTTAACGTTCAGGGGAAGACAAATGTGTCGACTGATGTTAAAGCATTTCTGAAAAAGATTGAAAAGGTATGGAGAAGAAAGCAACAGATGGAAGTTGCAATGGGCATAAGAACGTCAGAATCAATACCATCTTCTACATCACCAAAGAGAAAGGCTACTGAAGATGCTCCAGGAAGGACATCGAAAAGAAGGCCTGACTCTTATTGTTTACTTATTGTAAATTATTGTCTTATGAAAATTGTATACTATTTATCAGTTGATGAATGTAATAATAGTTGCAATTTTTTATTATAAGTAAATGATCAGATTTAGTCTAAGTTAGAACTTAAAAGATGAAACTGAAAACACTCATGATCTATAAAGTGTTTTCCAGTAACTTAGATTTTTTAGACAAATCGAAACTTGTGTTTTTCAAGCTTACAAAATGTATAGATTCAAGCTTGAAAAAACTTGCATTATTTCTAAACAAATAGGGGGAATTTGTTAGGTCCAGATTTAGTCCAGATTTACTGGACTCGCTCCAGACTCGACTACTGGAGCCCACTGAAGATCTGACCAGAAAAATGTTCTACTGGACCTACTCCAGACTTGGCATCTGGAGTCCCTCTGAAGATTTGTCCAGAAATAATGGAAGACCAGTGAGCAAATACTTGTATAGGAAATCTGGAGTATTCTCCAGATGAGCTCACTGGACTTCACCCCAGTCCAGATCAACTCTACTGAAGACATTCTGACTGAAGTCAAAGACTGAGGTCTGAAGAAAGAAGACTTAACAAATGGCGGAGTCCACTGGAAAGTCTTACCAGATCTGTACACTGGAGGATTGTTAGTGTTCTAGACCCTACAAGTCTGAACACTGATATCGAGGATTGACTTTATCCTTTACACACTTTCCAAAGAACAATCCACTTGTTCTTTACCAAAGTATACGTGTGTAAAGGTGGTTGGATAAAAGGAAACACTTGCATTTGATGTGACTTTATCCTTATTCCTTATCCAATACATTTAATGTTCTTGTCGGATCATTAAATGTATGCAACCATATTTGTACGGACAAAATTCACTGGTGAATTTTGTTGCCTATAAATACAAAGTCATTTCTTGAGAAAAATACTTTTAAGCATACATTTTGCATGAAAGTGAATTTGTCCAAATACTCTCGATCTTAAACTGGGATACTTCACAACTTTAAGTATCTCGATCCTAAAGAGTTGTTTGACAAATATAGATCATTTGTAACTCATAGGTTGTTAGGATACATACTTAATTGTATTATCTTGATTCCGCAACAACCTTGTGTTTTATTTAACATCATAAATAAAATACCCATGAAAAATACATAATGTTCCACTTTATTTGTTTATTGCTTTAAGTCTTGTATTACTTTATTTATATACTTGCATTTATATTAAATAATACTAGTCCATTCTAGTGCTTATTAGACTTGTTGTATTTTGCACTTTCCTGGTTAACCATCGAACTTAAGGGACTCACAAGGTAAAACTCTGCACACACACACTCTCTCAACTTTATTTGGAGCTTTCAGGTACACTGAAGAAAATCAAGCTCAGAGAGTGGTGGCAGAACAAGATGCTTATAACCATGCCTCCAGTAGTCCTATTATGGTTAGTCATACTGAACCACAAAGTACAGCACTGATATCTTCTGAGAATGTATTTTCTATGAAGAAGATGTGTCTGAACTCATGGATTCTGGATAGTCCAGTCAAATCTCTCCAGACTGTTGTGATGAAACTGATGATGATGACCTCGTTGCAATGATTGCTAAAACGTTTAACCGTTTCAAAGCAAGAGCAAATAGGCCATCTGGACAATTTGCATCCAGGTCTTCAACTGATAAGACCAATCTGACATGCTTTAAGTGTGGCAGAAAAGGTCATTTCATGAAAGATTGCAAGTCCAGTCAGTTTGTATCCCAGCCTGGTCCTTTTTCTTTAATCAAAAAGCCTGATGATAGCTATAAATCTAAATACAAAAAGCTTAAGGCTCAAATTGCTCTCATGGCACATCAAATGGAAAATAATAATAAGTGCATGATTGCAACAACTGAAGAGAAGTGGGTTCCTTCTGATGATTCATCTGCTGGTGAAGAAGAAGAAAGAGATTGCTGTTACATGGCTCTGGCAGACGAAGAGCACCTGGTGAAGGAAGATGTCACATCTGGACGATGGGTGGACATTGTTATCAAGAAGGTTAGTGATTATGATACTGAAACTGACCAAGAACTAAAATTGGACATTGCTGAAGCTCTTAATTCTGATTTAATTTTTGTTGAAACTATTAGATCTGATTGTGTAAATGGTGTAGAAACAGATTTTTCTGAAATTACTGTTTTAAAATCAAAATTAAAAGAACTTCAAGACATTGAACTGGCATTTCAAGCCCAGGTTCTGGTAACTGAACCATTGATTCAAGAAAAACAAGATCTTGAAGTCATTTTAGAGAAAGAAAAACTGGTGATTAAATCATGGCTTGAAACCAGAAAGCCATATGATGCTGGAGTAAATCAATTTCCTGCTCAAAAACGTGCATATTTAGATGGAAATACTCATGGAGCATCATTAATACCAGTAATCGATCGATTACCAGAGGGGTTCAGGCCCACTGTTTATGATGAGCCTGTAACTCCCAAGGCCAATATTTTCCCAGTTCAATCCCTAGAGGTTAAGACTGGAGCATTCCAGATGACTGCTCCAAGTTAAAGAGGTTTATCGGAATAAACCTTTGCCTCGGTCCGCTTCTAAAGAACCCCAGGTTCAAAAGAAAAAGACTGTTCCCTTCCTAAGCCTCGAGTCCATTCAACTGGAAAGGCTTAGGTGTCATCTGATGAAAATATTTTGTCAAGGTTAGAGAGCCAGTTTCAATTACTGACTCATCAATTTCAAAGTTTTAATGCAAGATTAAACTTTATTGAGGGTACTTCATCTGGCCCTAAACAAAATACTAAACCTTTTTCCAAGAAAGAAAAATTTATTTCTCCAGTTGAGAAAAAGAAAAAGGTTTCAAAACTATCAACCCCAGTGGTCTTTTCAACTAAGACTACTGTTGAAGAAAGTGAACTAACCAGATTGCCCCAGGGACCTATAAGGGGGGGTCCAGTGAACCCATCAGTCGATGGGTTCCCAAATCTAACTGATAATATCTGGTGGATGTGCAGGGCGATCGAAAGAAATATATCTGGTATCTTGACAGTGCTGCTGGCAGGACGATGACCGGATGTAAGACCCTGCTGGAGGAGTTCACCATTTCTGATGGACCCTCCATTACTTTGGAAATGATGGTTGTGGAAAGACTGAGGGATATGGTGTTCTGAACAATGGACAAGTCAAGTTCAGACGAGTTGCATTTGTGAACGGTTTGAAATATAACCTGATCAGTGTAAGTCAACTGTGTGATGATGGCTATCAAGTTCTATTCAATATTGCTCAGGGCATTGTATTCAACAAGGACTGGAAGGTAGGTATTGATTGCTCCCAGAAGAGGGAATATGTACGTGATGGATATGGATATGGAAAGCTCTCCTTCAGAGCAGTGTTTCTATACTCAAGCTTATGAAGACACAAACTGGTTATGGCACAAAAGGTTATCCCATTTAAATTTCAAGAATATTAATAAGTTGTCCAGAAAACAACTTGCAGATGGGGTACCTTCAGTTTCCTTCAAAAAGGAAAGGCCATGTCCAGGATGTGAGATGGGTAAGCAGAAACGTACCAGTTTCAAGACCAGATAGAATTTCAGCATATCTGAACCTCTTCATATGCTTCATATGGACCTCTTTGGTCCAGTGAATGTTCAGACTCGTGCTGGTAAAAGATACACCCTGGTGATCGTAGATAAATTCTCCAGATATTGTTGGGTTATCTTTCTCAGGTCTAAAAATGAAACTGCTGCTGAAATCATCAGTCTTATCAAGCAAATTGAGCTCAAGTATAGTCGAAAGGTGTGTCAGTTAAGAAGTGACAATGGAACAGAATTCCAGAATGCAACTCTGGAGTCATTCTGTACTGACACTGGCATCTCCCAGAATTTCTCATCAAGCCGCTCTCCAGAACAGAATGGAGTGGTGGAAAGGAAGAATCGAACGCTGATAGAAGCTGCCAGGAGTATGCTAGCTGAATCTGGTCTGTCTACCAGTCTCTGGGCTGAAGTAATTGCTACTGCTTGCCACACCCAGAACCGGTCAGTATATGTGAAGCGACACAAAAAGACAGCCTATGAAGTCTTAAGAAATAGAAAACCAAATATTGGTTATTTTCACGTTTTTGGATGTCTAGTTTACATCCTGAACGACTCCAGTCAGCTAGGCAAATTTGATGCCAAAGCTGATGAAGGGTATTTCTTAGGCTATTCAGCCATTCGCAAGGCCTTCAGAGTCTACAACAAGGGACTGGAGAAGGTCCATGAGTCAATTCATGTCACATTTGATGAATCAAATGCCGCAATCAATAATAAGCCAACCCTTGATACTCCCCCAGTAACTCCAATTGTCTTCTGTGAATCTGATCCTATCAACTACAATAAAGAAGATTCTCCAGAAGAAGTTTACAGTCATCCTGATCTGGAACCTATTCAGAAAAAGAAACTCTCCAGTGGTACTCCATTCTATCCTTCAATTATTTTCAAGCTACCCTCTGAAATTGATATTGGATCAGATGTTCGTACCACTCCCCCAGTATCAGTCCCAGTTGAAACTGAGCCAGTAATTCAAGAAATGCCTTCAAATGAAGAATTTCATGATGCAAATCGTGATTTAAATGAATCAGATGAAGAAGTCGAATTAGTCTGGGAAGATCCTCCTCCTGAATCAACACCTGAGGAGACTCAACTGAATTCTTGCACTGATATTGTTGTCAGGAACAATCCTGGTCAGTACTCCAGATGGACAAAAGCTCACCCTATCGATCAGATCGTAGGTGACTCCAGTAGAGGAGTTCAGACCAGAAGAGCCTCCAGTAATCAATGCTTATATGTCAGTTTCTTATCACTGATAGAACCAAAGAAGATTGACGAGGCTATGGAAGATCCAAGCTGGGTGACTGCTATGCAAGAAGAGCTTAAACAGTTTGAAAGGAACAAGGTCTGGTATCTGGTTCCTTTCCCAGTTGGAAAGAAAGAACCAATTGGAACCAGATGGGTCTTCAGGAACAAGGTAGATAAAGATGGCCACGTAATCAGAAACAAGGCCAGACTGGTAGCACAAGGCTACTGCCAGTCAGATGTCGATTTTGATGAATCATTTGCTCCAGTGGCTAGACTTGAATCGATCAGAATATTTTTAGCATTCGCTGCTTATCATCAGTTCAAGGTCTACCAGATGGATGTAAAGAGTGCATTTTTTAATGGAAAGCTTGAAGAAGAAGTTTATGTCAGACAACCACCAGGTTTCGTTGATGAAAAGCATCCACATTGGGTATATCGTCTGGACAAAGCGCTTTATGGCCTCAGACAAGCCTCACGTGCCTGGTATGATACTCTGACTAAACATTTATTGAAAAATGGTTTCAAAAGAGGTGCAATTGACAATACCTTATTTATTCTTCATGAAAAAGGTAATCTGTTGATGGTACAAATTTATGTTGATGATATATTTTTGGGTCTACTGATGATAAAATGTGCAAGAAATTTTCGAAAATAATGTCAACTGAATATGAAATGAGTTTGATGGGTGAATTAACATATTTTCTTAGACTCCAGATTAAACAAAACAAAGATGGTATTTTTATTAATCAGGAAAAATATGTCAGAGATCTTTTAAAGAAATATGATATGAACTCTTCACCATCTAAACCCACTCCAATTTCTGCACCATTAACACTGGACTTAGATCCAGATGGTAAACCAGTGAACACCATTGTCTATAGAGGCATGGTTGGTTCACTGATGTACTTAACTGCCAGTAGACCAGATATTATGTTTTCAACATGTCTATGTGCCAGATATCAGTCTAATCCAAAAGAATCTCATATGCTTGCTGTAAAGCGCATACTGAAGTACCTTAAGGGTGTCCCCAGTTTGGGTCTTTGGTATCCCAAAGGCTCAGGCATGGATCTAATGGGTTATTCAGATTCAGATCATGCAGGTTGTAAGATAGACAGGAAATCCACTACTGGTGGATGTCATTTCCTTGGTGGCAAACTGTCAGCTGGACCAGTAAGAAGCAAACTTCAGTTTCATTGTCACTGCTGAAGCTGAATACGTGTCTGTAGCCAGTTGTTGTGCTCAGATACTCTGGATGAAGAACCAGTTGCTTGATTATGGTATTAAATTCAAAGACCCCAATCTTTTGTGATAATACCAGTGCCATTGCTATCTCGAACAATCCAGTCATGCACTCAAAGACGAAGCACATTGATCTCAGGTATCATTTCATTCGTGATCATATTATGAAAAACAACCTTGAACTCCATTTTATTCCCACTGTGTTATAACACGATTTTATCTCTGAATTCGATCTAACAATGGCGGTTTGCTAGTGTGTGTTCTTGGTGTGTGTGTGTGTGTTTTGAGAGAGAAAGATCGATAAAACTGAAAGATTGGAATTAATGTGTGTAAGGAATGAATTGTTTGTTATGTTCTTGTTATGATTTCTAAGGTATGAGGGCTATATATAGTCTAACAATACAACTATGCTAATTATCACAATTAGCCCCTCACTGTTCTTGTTATGATTTCTAAGGTATGAGGGCTATATATAGTCTAACAATACAACTATGCTAATTATCACAATTAGCCCCTCAACCTTAGTAATCATCTATCTATGACTTAACAACAAGAATGTCTTCTAATCTTAATTACAATTTATCACTATTTTTGGATTTCTAACATTCTCCCCCTTAGTGATTTATTGTAATGAATGAAGTACGTGTTATCTTGTCTTGAAGGAATGAAATTGATGAGCCCGGTGGTGAAGACAATTGGGATGTTGAAACAAGTCTTCAAAGCTTTTTCTTTTGTCTTTGGAGAACTTGATTCAGTCTTGATCTTGGACTTCTTGAAGTTAAATCATATGAAGATTCTCAATGTTCTTTTTGAACAGAGAATGATGAAAGCATGTTTGGCTTGAATCTTCGAGAATTGATGAATCATGAATCAGAGTTGTCTTTTGAAATGCAGAAGAGATGAATCTTGGTTTTGATTCTTCAATCTTCGATTCTTGAGTGAAATTCAACTTTTCGATTCTTCAGTTTTAATTCTTGAACGAATCTCATCTTCTTGAAATGAAGTTTCATGAATATGAACTCTCCCCCTTGATTTATGCATTGGAGTTTCTTGATAAAATGTTGTTGTATGACTTGAAGATCTTGAATGAAGTGTGTTTGATGAAGACTCGTTTGAAGCTTTACTTCTTTGACTTGAATCTTCTCACAAATCTTTCAACCTTTTTGAAGCTTTGATCTTTGTCACATCAACTCGAACACTTTGGAGAGTTAGCAATTGAATGAAGTTTAAGATGAAATTCTTATGAATTAATCAAGCTCCCCCTCAATCCATGAGTATACATCTTTGGAAAAAACATCAAATGTGTGAATGAAAAGGTTTGAAACACATTTGAAGTTTGAGAATTTTGGGAAGGGTATCATTTCTTTTATCCCTTTTCTCACAACAAATCACCTTAACCTCTCACTTTTCGACTTTACTCCCTCCATTCTAGTTGCACGAAATCAACATCACTCAAAATACCCTCATTATCTAATGAAAGAAGTGAATACTCCGGGGTTAGAACTCATCGGCGATGATGAAATTCATGGAGTAAATTTTGAGAAATACCTATCGCTCATTGTGCAAACTAATCACCGAACTCCATTTGATTAAAAATCATTGGAAAAAACATCAAATGTGTGAATGAAAAGGTTTGAAACACATTTGAAGTTTGAGAATTTTGGGAAGGGTATCATTTCTTTTATCCCTTTTCTCACAACAAATCACCTTAACCTCTCACTTTTCGACTTTACTCCCTCCATTCTAGTTGCACGAAATCAACATCACTCAAAATACCCTCATTATCTAATGAAAGAAGTGAATACTCCGGGGTTAGAACTCATCGGCGATGATGAAATTCATGGAGTAAATTTTGAGAAATACCTATCGCTCATTGTGCAAACTAATCACCGAACTCCATTTGATTAAAAATCATTGGAAAAAACATCAAATGTGTGAATGAAAAGGTTTGAAACACATTTGAAGTTTGAGAATTTTGGGAAGGGTATCATTTCTTTTATCCCTTTTCTCACAACAAATCACCTTAACCTCTCACTTTTCGACTTTACTCCCTCCATTCTAGTTGCACGAAATCAACATCACTCAAAATACCCTCATTATCTAATGAAAGAAGTGAATACTCCGGGGTTAGAACTCATCGGCGATGATGAAATTCATGGAGTAAATTTTGAGAAATACCTATCGCTCATTGTGCAAACTAATCACCGAACTCCATTTGATTAAAAATCATTGGAAAAAACATCAAATGTGTGAATGAAAAGGTTTGAAACACATTTGAAGTTTGAGAATTTTTGGAAGGGTATCATTTCTTTTATCCCTTTTCTCACAACAAATCACCTTAACCTCTCACTTTTCGACTTTACTCCCTCCATTCTAGTTGCACGAAATCAACATCACTCAAAATACCCTCATTATCTAATGAAAGAAGTGAATACTCCGGGGTTAGAACTCATCGGCGATGATGAAATTCATGGAGTAAATTTTGAGAAATACCTATCGCTCATTGTGCAAACTAATCACCGAACTCCATTTGATTAAAAATCATTGGAAAAAACATCAAATGTGTGAATGAAAAGGTTTGAAACACATTTGAAGTTTGAGAATTTTGGGAAGGGTATCATTTCTTTTATCCCTTTTCTCACAACAAATCACCTTAACCTCTCACTTTTCGACTTTACTCCCTCCATTCTAGTTGCACGAAATCAACATCACTCAAAATACCCTCATTATCTAATGAAAGAAGTGAATACTCCGGGGTTAGAACTCATCGGCGATGATGAAATTCATGGAGTAAATTTTGAGAAATACCTATCGCTCATTGTGCAAACTAATCACCGAACTCCATTTGATTAAAAATCATTGGAAAAAACATCAAATGTGTGAATGAAAAGGTTTGAAACACATTTGAAGTTTGAGAATTTTGGGAAGGGTATCATTTCTTTTATCCCTTTTCTCACAACAAATCACCTTAACCTCTCACTTTTCGACTTTACTCCCTCCATTCTAGTTGCACGAAATCAACATCACTCAAAATACCCTCATTATCTAATGAAAGAAGTGAATACTCCGGGGTTAGAACTCATCGGCGATGATGAAATTCATGGAGTAAATTTTGAGAAATACCTATCGCTCATTGTGCAAACTAATCACCGAACTCCATTTGATTAAAAATCATTGGAAAAACTCAAAAAAAAAAAAAAAAAAAAAAAAAAAAAAAAAAAAAAAAAAAAAAAAAAAAAAAAAAAAAAAAAAAAAAAAAAAAAAAAAAAAAAAAAAAAAAAAAAAAAAAAAAAAAAAAAAAAAAAAAAAAAAAAAAAAAAAAAAAAAAAAAAAAAAAAAAAAAAAAAAAAAAAAAAAAAAAAAAAAAAAAAAAAAAAAAAAAAAAAAAAAAAAAAAAAAAAAAAAAAAAAAAAAAAAAAAAAAAAAAAAAAAAAAAAAAAAAAAAAAAAAAAAAAAAAAAAAAAAAAAAAAAAAAAAAAAAAAAAAAAAAAAAAAAAAAAAAAAAAAAAAAAAAAAAAAAAAAAAAAAAAAAAAAAAAAAAAAAAAAAAAAAAAAAAAAAAAAAAAAAAAAAAAAAAAAAAAAAAAAAAAAAAAAAAAAAAAAAAAAAAAAAAAAAAAAAAAAAAAAAAAAAAAAAAAAAAAAAAAAAAAAAAAAAAAAAAAAAAAAAAAAAAAAAAAAAAAAAAAAAAAAAAAAAAAAAAAAAAAAAAAAAAAAAAAAAAAAAAAAAAAAAAAAAAAAAAAAAAAAAAAAAAAAAAAAAAAAAAAAAAAAAAAATTGATTGCTATTACACATACATATTCATATAAGAATACTTGGAAGTACACAAAGGCGTTCAATCCGTCGCATCTTACAACAACATGTTGGAGGCAATTAAAAACATTTAAGTAAATTGAAAATCCAATCAATTAGTACAATATGAGAGAACAAGGGAGTACACAAAGGCGTTCGATCCTTCGTTTCCCATATCACTAATTGAGAGTTTGAAAAGTTTGTTTGGGAAAAAAATTTGATTGCTATTACACATACATATTCATATAAGAATACTTGGAAGTACACAAAGGCGTTCGATTCCTTGTTTTCTTATATCAATTTATATGTATAATAACAATGCTTTTAAAAATAAATATATTATTTAAGAACGGGTTACATACATAGTATATGCAAGCCATTAAAAAAAATCTTTTTGTTAATTTTTGTAATTTTTCAATTTTGTATTTTGTTTTCTGAACTGTTTCAAGAATTCCTTCAAATGGAAGAAAAAAAAAATTAAGGTTTAAGATTTAACATACCAAGCTTGGAGATCAGAAAATTAAACCTCTTTTCGTCCAACGGTTTTGTGAACAAATCTGCAAGTTGAAATTCAGTTCCCACAAAGTAGAGTTCGATGTCACCTTTCTCAATATGATCTTTGAGAAAATGATATCTAACATCAATATGCTTTGATCGAGAGTGGTTTACTGAGTTGACTGCAATGGCAATGGCACTCTGAGAATCACAATAGATAGGAATATGATCATATGTCAGACCATAATCAGTCAGTTGTGTCTTCATCCATAAAACTTGAGCACAACAACTAGCTGCAGCCACATATTCTGCTTCAGCCGTTGATAGTGAAACACAGTTCTGTTTCTTGGAAGACCAACTCACAATTTTATCTCCTAAAAATTGTAAAGTACCGGAAGTGCTCTTGCGATCAAGTTTACAACCTGCATGATCTGCATCTGAATAAGCAGTTAGATTGAATCCAGTATCCCTTGGATACCAGAGACCTAAATCGGGTGTACCCTTCAGATAACGAAAGATTCGTTTCACAGCTTGATAATGTAAATCAGTTGGAGCAGCTTGATATCTAGCACACATACATGTTGCAAACATTATATCTGGGCGAGATGCTGTTAGGTACAACAATGAACCAATCATACTTCTATATCTCTTTTGGTCAAATGGTTTCCCATTTGTATCAGTATTAATGGTTGTTCGAGCAGCCATTGGGGTAGAAATTGAAGAACATGAAGTCATATCAAACTTTTTCAACATGTCATTTATGTATTTACCTTGTGATATAAAAATACCAGTTGGTAATTGTTTGATTTGAAGACCCAAAAAGTAATTCATTTCCCCAATCATGCTCATTTCAAAATGATTGACCATTAGAGATGAAAAGTTTCGGCAAAATGTTTGACTGGTCGACCCAAATATAATGTCATCAACATATATTTGAACTAGTAGAACATGCTTACCTTGTTTGCGAATGAACAGGGTAGGGTCAATTATGCCTTTGGTAAATCCACCTTTAAGTAAGAAAGTAGTTAAGGAATCATACCATGCTCGGGGTGCTTGCTTAAGACCATAGAGGGCCTTGTCTAACCTGTAGACATGGTTTGGTCTTTGAGGATCAACAAATCCTTCAGGTTGATCAACGTAAACTTCTTCTTTGAGATCACCATTCAGAAAAGCAGTTTTCACATCCATTTGAAACACAGTGAAGTTTCGGAATGCGGCATAAGCTAAGAAAATTCGAATGGCCTCCATTCTTGCTACTGGAGCAAAAGTTTCGTCGAAATCAACACCAGGTTGTTGGCAATAACCCTTAGCAACAAGTCGAGCTTTATTCCTTACTACCACTCCATTCTCATCCTTTTTGTTTTTGAATATCCACTTCGTTCCGATTGGATCAGCTTTTCTAGGATTTGGAACTAACCTCCATACCTTCAGTCTGTCAAATTGAGCGAGTTCATCTTGCATTGCCTTAACCCACTCTGGATCTTGAAGAGCTTCAGATACCGTTTTGGGTTCAATATTGCTAAGAGAAAGTGCAACAAGACACTCATTTACTGAGGTACGAGTAGTTACTCCTGCTTGTGGATCTCCAATTATCTGATCAGTAGGATGGTCTTTCTGCATACGTGTCCACTTGTGAGCATGAGGAAGCGGATCTTGTTCTTGAAGATCAACATCATCATCATTGAAACTTGAGTTTTGTTGAGAGATAGAGTCATAACTTGGTATAACTCTTTCCTCATATGCTGGATGATCAAAGTCAAGTGGTACATACACATTTGGAGTGTTCAGGGGATTGGTTGTCTGAGTGAATTGAGAAGGTTGTTCTTGAACATTCATTTGAGTAGGATTCTCAGGAGAGGATGATGGAATAGAATCATTTGAAGATGATATTTGCTCAGAAGAACTTGATGCTGATTCATGAGTGTTGTTAGGAACTGGATCGTGGTTATGAAGAGGTTCATTGTTTGGAATTGGTTCAACGATGATCTGAGGTTCTTGATCATGAACCGGTTTTGAATTATAGAATTCTTCAAAAAGAATATCTAATTCATCACTGGTTGGAGTTGGAAATTTCTTGAATTTAGAAGCTAAGGTAGTATTCCTTGTAGAAGGACTTGAAGCACTTGAATCCATACTGGTTGGTAGCAAGCTTTCTTGCTCAAAAATCATGCCTGACATCTCATCGAACCAAACATTCATCGTCTCTTGAATTGTGTTTGTTCGACGATTATAGATTCGGTAGGCTATAGATGTTTTGGAATAACCAACAAAATATCCTTCATCACCTTTCTTCTCGAATTTTCCAAGATTCTCCCGATCATTCAACGTGTAACAAACACACCCAAATATGTGAAAGTAGTTGATGTTGGGTTTCCGTTTGTTAACAACCTCATAAGGAGTCTTTTCGAACCGCTGATTGATAATGGACCGATTCTGAGTGTGACAAGCAGTGTCAACAGCTTCAGCCCACATATTGGATGGCAATTTGGAATAAGCAAGCATTGTCCTTGCTGCTTCCACCAGCGATCGATTTCTCCTTTCAACAACACCGTTTTGTTGTGGGGTTCGAACTGCTGAGAATTGATGAGTAATACCTTTGGATTTGCAGAATTCATCAAAAACAGCATTCTTGAATTCAGTACCGTTATCCGAACGGATGTAACGAACTGGAAGTTGAAGATTTACTTGAGTAATGGTGATGAAATCTATCAACATCTGAGTTGTTTCATCTTTGGATGCTAGGAACTTAACCCAAGTATATCTTGAATAATCATCAACAATAACCAGGATGTATTTCTTCCCATTTCGGCTTTGTACTTTCATCGGCCCACAAAGATCCATGTGAAGCAAATGAAGAGGTGCTAAAGAATTTGGAGATTTCTTCGGTTTATGAGAAACTCTCTTAATTTTCCCAACAGCACAAGAAGGACAGACATGCTCACTTTCATACTTATAGTCAGGTAAGCCTTCAACAAGATGCTTATTGACTAAAGTATTGATTGTTTGGAAATTCAGATGAGAGAGCCTTCTATGCCATAACCAAGAATTCTTTGAAGTAGCCTTTGAAATGAGACAGATATTATCGGTTGGTTGGTTATCATCGAGATTGACGGTAAAAAGGTTATCGTCACGATCGCCACAAAGAATATCAACTCCATCTAAGGTTTGGACTTTGCAAAGAGATTTTCGAAAAAGAACTTGAAGATTGTTATCACAGAATTGTCCAACACTGAACAAGTTGTGACTTAAACCTTCAACATAGTGAACTTTCTTGATTATAATCCCATTTCGTTCAATGTCCCCATAACCTAAGATAGGAGCGAAATTGTTGTTTCCAAAGCGAACAGTTCCCATGAATCTTTCAACAAAATTCTTCAGCAAAGATTTATTTCCAGTCATGTGCTTCGAACACCCGGAATCGAGTATCCAAACACAGATGGTTATTTCCTGCAATCAAAGAAATTTAACCGTTTTTAGGTACCCACTTGAAAACGGGTCCTTTTTGGTTAGATAAAACAGGCAGGGTATATAACTTAGGATGCGCATTCAAACATGTTATTGAATCAACATAAGCATCAGCAAGCATATTATCAACAAACATATTTGAATAAAATGTACGAACATTCACACGAGAATTAAAAGTAACATGTCTACAAGCATTCATCTCCACCATACAGGAATTAAAATTGTTTACAAGCTCACAAGGCCTTGCCTTGGCACATTCAACATTTATTAACAAATCAGAATTGTTTTGTTTAACAGGAACACCTTTCCACCGATTAACAGCTTTTCTCCTCCTTCTTTTCTTCTTTTTCTCAACCTCTTTCTGATTACTAGTGATCTTAGGTACTAATGACTTAGCAACCCATTTAGCATCACTACTTAAGCTCTTTCCACCTGTTGAATTGAAGCTACAAAGATTAGAACGAGGAGTTTTAAAAACTTTCATCTTTTTGGAATCTTTTGGTGGTGAGGAAACTTCTTGCTTCTTTGGTTTATCATGAGAAAACCATCCATATCTATCCCTATATCTAGTTGAACCATTAGATGCATCCTTAGTTAGCAAATTTGAGCTAGACTTAGATACCTTAGGTAAAGAGCTAGATTGAGAGCTAGATTTAGAAGCATTAGTATAGTCTTTCGGAAGTTTCACTTTGGTGTACTTTGTTGTGTGTGGGGTTTCAGCTTGTTCCTTTTTGACATGTTTCACAGGTGTAGCAATGGTCTTTGGTTCAGTCTTGACGAGTTTGGTCTTAACTCGTTTCTTTGAGTAATATGAAGTTGGAGCTTTGGACGATGGTTTTTGAGATTCCATTTCTGTTTCCATTTTGATTTTGGTAGATTCAATCTTTTTCTCAGTTTCTGAATCAAAAATATATTCTCCCTCCATGAATTTATCAAAATCAACCTTCGTGAAATCTTTTGAAAAAGAAAATATCAATGGAGATTGATTAATTTTAGATTTATTTGAAAATTTGATTCAATTTCTTCCAATTTGAAAATTGAAGATTGTTTTGTTTTGTATGAATCATTGATTGCATCATAATTAACCAAAAAATCTTGATTAGGTATTCTCTCAACTTCATCAGTCTCAAATTCGTCATCTAATGGACGAATAAATTGTTGTATCATACCAAGGCGAAGAAATTTTTCATCATACAGGGGTTCGATTTCCTCTTTGGCCTTTTTTAATGGTGTGATATTCTCAAATCCCAACCCGAGAAGAAGTTCTGTTTTGTCAATTTTTGACTTGTTGAAATAGGCAGTGAAATTCAAGAGAGGATTTTGTTCAACTTTATATAGCTTTTCTCCTCCTTCTTTTCTTCTTTTTCTCAACCTCTTTCTGATTACTAGTGATCTTAGGTACTAATGACTTAGCAACCCATTTAGCATCACTACTTAAGCTCTTTCCACCTGTTGAATTGAAGCTACAAAGATTAGAACGAGGAGTTTTAAAAACTTTCATCTTTTTGGAATCTTTTGGTGGTGAGGAAACTTCTTGCTTCTTTGGTTTATCATGAGAAAACCATCCATATCTATCCCTATATCTAGTTGAACCATTAGATGCATCCTTAGTTAGCAAATTTGAGCTAGACTTAGATACCTTAGGTAAAGAGCTAGATTGAGAGCTAGATTTAGAAGCATTAGTATAGTCTTTCGGAAGTTTCACTTTGGTGTACTTTGTTGTGTGTGGGGTTTCAGCTTGTTCCTTTTTGACATGTTTCACAGGTGTAGCAATGGTCTTTGGTTCAGTCTTGACGAGTTTGGTCTTAACTCGTTTCTTTGAGTAATATGAAGTTGGAGCTTTGGACGATGGTTTTTGAGATTCCATTTCTGTTTCCATTTTGATTTTGGTAGATTCAATCTTTTTCTCAGTTTCTGAATCAAAAATATATTCTCCCTCCATGAATTTATCAAAATCAACCTTCGTGAAATCTTTTGAAAAAGAAAATATCAATGGAGATTGATTAATTTTAGATTTATTTGAAAATTTTGAGAAATCAGGAATCTTGGTATCCAACTTCACATTATGGGTAGTCTCAGAAATTAGGTCAACTTGAACTGACACATCTTTGGTCTCACAAGAAAATTGAGTAGACGTATCAACACCTATACTAGCACTAGGCTTAGGGTGAACAACTAACTCATCAACAGCGTTGTATGTGAAAAACCTATAGAAGTACCATATCAAAACTAAACTATGTGCAAGTTCTTCATCAGAAAGATCAGATTGCACACAATCATCAGCTATAAAAGTAGCAGTATTTTGACAAGTACATTCAAGAGAATCAGTCAAGGTCTGGGTAGAGGTATTGGTAGATGAATCACAAGTAGTTTGGGTAGAATTTTCTACGGATGCACTTTGGTCAGTTTGAGTAGAAACATTCTCACAAACTTTCTTAGTATTAACAACAATACATTTATCCTCTAGATTCGGACTTTGAGACTTGAGATGATTGATAACTGTTTGTTGAGATTCCACCTTTTGTTGTAAATCTTCTATTTGCTTTTCCAAAAATGTGGTTGGAAAATACATTTTAGTTGATTTAGGTGAAGTACTAACAGATTCTTGGTTTTGAAAATTTGATTCAATTTCTTCCAATTTGAAAATTGAAGATTGTTTTGTTTTGTATGAATCATTGATTGCATCATAATTAACCAAAAAATCTTGATTAGGTATTCTCTCAACTTCATCAGTCTCAAATTCGTCATCTAATGGACGAATAAATTGTTGTATCATACCAAGGCGAAGAAATTTTTCATCATACAGGGGTTCGATTTCCTCTTTGGCCTTTTTTAATGGTGTGATATTCTCAAATCCCAACCCGAGAAGAAGTTCTGTTTTGTCAATTTTTGACTTGTTGAAATAGGCAGTGAAATTCAAGAGAGGATTTTGTTCAACTTTATATAGCTTTTCTTGATAGAAAAGTATATTCTTTTTAAATTCCTCAACTTGTTTTTCAAGATTCTCAATTTCAATGCCTTTAAGAAAACAATTATGATTTAAATCAGAAATCTTTCTTTCGAGTTCAACATTGTTTGGTTTGGCTTCTTGGAGCTTCTTATTGAGAATATCAACGTCCATTTGTCTCGCATTTGCCCGAAGCCATTCATTGGTCTTTTGAATTTCAAGATCTTGATTGGTTTTTTCAAGATCATGAATGGTCTTCTCAAGGTTTTGACATCTTTGTAATAATTTAGAATCAGGAGTGACATTCATCTCACATTCTTTAACCAACATTTTGTCTTTGTATGCTTGAAAATCTTGTTTAATAGTATCATGTTCAAAAAGTAATTTTGAGTGTTCTTCAAGAAGATTTGAAAATTCACTTTTTGAAAATGAAATACTATTTTTCAATTTTTTGTTTTTGTTGGCTAAAGAATTGATATGATTTGTTAATTTAGATAAAGCTAATCTACAAGACTCTTTGTCCTTAATCAAAGAAAAAGTAGAGTCGAGATTTACCTCATCATCTGGGTACTCATCATCAGTGCTTTCTGCTTCAAGGACTTTGTTCTTGGCCAATCTCGCCATATAGCAAACATTAGCGGAGAGATCTTGATCTTCATCATCAGTGAGCAACAGCCATTTGTCATCTTCAGCAAGCAATGCATGTCCTGCTTCAACTTGTTTGGCTAATAGCATCTTCTGTTTGTAGTACTCATAGTTCCGCTTCTTGGGTTGTTTGCAATCAACAGCAAAATGTCCAGGAATTCCACAATTGTAGCACCTTTTGTCTGATGTCTTCCCCTTTTCAACTGCTTGTTTCTCATATGCTTCCTTCTTATCACCATACCTTGAACCAGTAGCTTCACTTTGATCATTGCTCCTTGGATGATAGTGTTCCTTCTTGGGAAATGCACTTGTTGAAGAAGTGCGGAGATTGTTGTTTGTTGGCCTCGCTTTATAAAATCTCTTCTTGAAATGCTTAGTTACTGCGGCAAGAGCTTGATATAGTTCGTCTGATACACCATCTCTTGTAGCCATCACATCATCTCCCTCCTCATCTGACGAAGAAACAACCACCATTTGCCTTTTAAGGACTTCAGAAACGATCTTGATTGAACCAGGAAATTGAAACGATCTTGATTAACAAGGAAATTGAAACGATCTTGATTAACAAGGAAATTGAAACGATCTTGATTAACAAGGAAATTGAAACGATCTTGATCAACAGGAAATTGAAACGATCTTGATTAACAGGAAATTGAAACGATCTTGATTAACCAGGAAATTGAAACGATCTTGATCAACAGGAAATTGAAACGATCTTGATTAACAGGAAATTGAAACGATCTTGATTAACCAGGAAATTGAAACGATCTTGATCAACAAGGAAATTGAAACGATCTTGATTAACAAGGAAATTGAAACGATCTTGATTAACCAGGAAATTGAAACGATCTTGATTAACAAGGAAATTGAAACGATCTTGATTAACAAGGAAATTGAAACGATCTTGATTAACAAGGAAATTGAAACGATCTTGATTAACAAGGAAATTGAAACGATCTTGATTAACAAGGAAATTGAAACGATCTTGATTAACAAGGAAATTGAAACGATCTTGATTAACAAGGAAATTGAAACGATCTTGATTAACAAGGAAATTGAAACGATCTTGATTAACAAGGAAATTGAAACGATCTTGATTAACAAGGAAATTGAAACGATCTTGATTAACAAGGAAATTGAAACGATCTTGATTAACAAGGAAATTGAAACGATCTTGATTAACAAGGAAATTGAAACGATCTTGATTAACAAGGAAATTGAAACGATCTTGATTAACCAAGGAAATTGAAACGATCTTGATTAACAAGGAAATTGAAACGATCTTGATCAACAGGAATTGAAACGATCTTGATCAACAAGGAAATTGAAACGATCTTGATTAACAAGGAAATTGAAACGATCTTGATTAACAAGGAAATTGAAACGATCTTGATTAACAAGGAAATTGAAACGATCTTGATTAACCAGGAAATTGAAACGATCTTGATCAACAAGGAAATTGAAACGATCTTGATTAACCAGGAATTGAAACGATCTTGATCAACAAGGAAATTGAAACGATCTTGATTAACCAGGAAATTGAAACGATCTTGATTAACAAGGAAATTGAAACGATCTTGATTAACCAGGAAATTGAAACGATCTTGATCAACAAGGAAATTGAAACGATCTTGATCAACAAGGAAATTGAAACGATCTTGATAACAAGGAAATTGAAACGATCTTGATTAACAGGAAATTGAAACGATCTTGATTAACAAGGAAATTGAAACGATCTTGATTAACAAGGAAATTGAAACGATCTTGATTAACAAGGAAATTGAAACGATCTTGATTAACAAGGAAATTGAAACGATCTTGATTAACCAGGAAATTGAAACGATCTTGATTAACCAGGAATTGAAACGATCTTGATCAACAGGAAATTGAAACGATCTTGATTAACCAGGAAATTGAAACGATCTTGATTAACAAGGAAATTGAAACGATCTTGATTAACAAGGAAATTGAAACGATCTTGATTAACCAGGAAATTGAAACGATCTTGATTAACAAGGAAATTGAAACGATCTTGATTAACAAGGAAATTGAAACGATCTTGATTAACAAGGAAATTGAAACGATCTTGATTAACAAGGAAATTGAAACGATCTTGATTAACCAGGAAATTGAAACGATCTTGATCAACAGGAAATTGAAACGATCTTGATTAACAAGGAAATTGAAACGATCTTGATTAACCAGGAATTGAAACGATCTTGATCAACCAGGAAATTGAAACGATCTTGATTAACAAGGAAATTGAAACGATCTTGATTAACAAGGAAATTGAAACGATCTTGATTAACCAAGGAAATTGAAACGATCTTGATTAACAAGGAAATTGAAACGATCTTGATTAACCAGGAAATTGAAACGATCTTGATCAACAAGGAAATTGAAACGATCTTGATTAACAAGGAAATTGAAACGATCTTGATTAACAAGGAAATTGAAACGATCTTGATTAACAAGGAAATTGAAACGATCTTGATTAACCAGGAAATTGAAACGATCTTGATCAACCAGGAATTGAAACGATCTTGATTAACCAGGAAATTGAAACGATCTTGATTAACAAGGAAATTGAAACGATCTTGATTAACCAAGGAAATTGAAACGATCTTGATTAACAAGGAAATTGAAACGATCTTGATTAACCAGGAATTGAAACGATCTTGATCAACAGGAAATTGAAACGATCTTGATTAACCAGGAATTGAAACGATCTTGATTAACCAGGAATTGAAACGATCTTGATTAACCAGGTAATGAATCGATCTTGATTAACCAGGAAATTGAAACGATCTTGATCAACAGGAATTGAAACGATCTTGATCAACCAGGAAATTGAAACGATCTTGATTAACAGGAAATTGAAACGATCTTGATTAACAGGAAATTGAAACGATCTTGATTAACAAGGAAATTGAAACGATCTTGATTAACAAGGAAATTGAAACGATCTTGATCAACCAGGAATTGAAACGATCTTGATTAACCAGGAAATTGAAACGATCTTGATTAACAAGGAAATTGAAACGATCTTGATTAACCAGGAAATTGAAACGATCTTGATTAACAAGGAAATTGAAACGATCTTGATTAACAAGGAAATTGAAACGATCTTGATTAACCAGGAATTGAAACGATCTTGATCAACAGGAAATTGAAACGATCTTGATTAACCAAGGAAATTGAAACGATCTTGATTAACAGGAAATTGAAACGATCTTGATTAACCAGGTAATGAAACGATCTTGAAACGAATAGAAATTGAAACGATCTTGACAAAATCGTTCTGGGTGAGATCGTCTTTGAGTAAGATCGTCTTGTTTTCTTTCTTCAAAACTTCTCAGTGTATGAAACGACCAAACCAATCCTTTTGGATTAATTAGCCAGAATCAACACTTCCACAACACACTCTTTACTAAAACGATCTTGTTTGAAGATCGTCTTGAAATTTGGTGAAATTTGGCTAAGTATGAAAATTGAAACGGTCTTGAAGAACTGGGACGATCTTGTTTGAAGATCGTCTTGAAAATTTTTGGTGAAATTTGGCTAAGTATGAAAATGAAACGGTCTTGAAGAACTGGGACGATCTTGATTAAGATCGTCTTGAAAATTTTTGGTGAAATTTGGCTAAGTATGAAAATTGAAACGGTCTTGAAGAACTGGGACGATCTTGTTTGAAGATCGTCTTGAAACTCTTGGTGAAATTTTGAAATGAAACGATCTTGACAAAATCGTTCTGGGTGAGATCGTCTTTGAGTAAGATCGTCTTGAAAATTTTTGTGAAATTTGGCTAAGTATGAAAATGAAACGATCTTAGATGAAGATCGTCTTAGGTGAAACGATCTTGATTAACAAGGAAATTGAAACAATCTTGATTGAACCAGGTAGGTGAAACGATCTTGATTAACAAGGAAATTGAAACGATCTTGAAACGAATAGGAAAATGAAACGATCTTGACAAAATCGTTCTGGGTGAGATCGTCTTTGAGTAAGATCGTCTTGGAACTCTTGATGAAAATTTGGTTAAGTATAAGAAATGAAACGATCTTGAAAATTGTTCTGAGTAGATCGTCTTTGAGTAAGATCGTCTTGAAAATCTTGATGAAAATTTGGTTAAGTATGAAAATTGAAACGGTCTTGAAGAACTGGGACGATCTTGTTTGAAGATCGTCTTGAAAATTTTTGGTGAAATTTGGCTAAGTATGAAAATGAAACGGTTTAGATGAAGATCGTCTTAGGTGAAACGATCTTGATTTGAAGTTCGTCCTGGGAAAAAATGAGACGATCTTGATATGAAGATCGTCTTGTTTGTGTGTGTGTGTGTGTGTGTGTGTGTGTGTGTGTGTGTGTGTGTGTGTGTGTGTGTGTGTGTGTGTGTGTGTGTGTGTGTGTGTGTGTGTGTGTGTGTGTGTGTGTGTGTGTGTGTGTGTGTGTGTGTGTGTGTGTGTGTGTGTGTGTGTGTGTGTGTGTGTGTGTGTGTGTGTGTGTGTGTGTGTGTGTGTGTGTGTGTGTGTGTGTGTGTGTGTGTGTGTGTGTGTGTGTGTGTGTGTGTGTGTGTGTGTGTGTGTGTGTGTGTGTGTGTGTGTGTGTGTGTGTGTGTGTGTGTGTGTGTGTGTGTGTGTGTGTGTGTGTGTGTGTGTGTGTGTGTGTGTGTGTGTGTGTGTGTGTGTGTGTGTGTGTGTGTGTGTGTGTGTGTGTGTGTGTGTGTGTGTGTGTGTGTGTGTGTGTGTGTGTGTGTGTGTGTGTGTGTGTGTGTGTGTGTGTGTGTGTGTGTGTGTGTGTGTGTGTGTGTGTGTGTGTGTGTGTGTGTGTGTGTGTGTGTGTGTGTGTGTGTGTGTGTGTGTGTGTGTGTGTGTGTGTGTGTGTGTGTGTGTGTGTGTGTGTGTGTGTGTGTGTGTGTGTGTGTGTGTGTGTGTGTGTGTGTGTGTGTGTGTGTGTGTGTGTGTGTGTGTGTGTGTGTGTGTGTGTGTGTGTGTGTGTGTGTGTGTGTGTGTGTGTGTGTGTGTGTGTGTGTGTGTGTGTGTGTGTGTGTGTGTGTGTGTGTGTGTGTGTGTGTGTGTGTGTGTGTGTGTGTGTGTGTGTGTGTGTGTGTGTGTGTGTGTGTGTGTGTGTGTGTGTGTGTGTGTGTGTGTGTGTGTGTGTGTGTGTGTGTGTGTGTGTGTGTGTGTGTGTGTGTGTGTGTGTGTGTGTGTGTGTGTGTGTGTGTGTGTGTGTGTGTGTGTGTGTGTGTGTGTGTGTGTGTGTGTGTGTGTGTGTGTGTGTGTGTGTGTGTGTGTGTGTGTGTGTGTGTGTGTGTGTGTGTGTGTGTGTGTGTGTGTGTGTGTGTGTGTGTGTGTGTGTGTGTGTGTGTGTGTGTGTGTGTGTGTGTGTGTGTGTGTGTGTGTGTGTGTGTGTGTGTGTGTGTGTGTGTGTGTGTGTGTGTGTGTGTGTGTGTGTGTGTGTGTGTGTGTGTGTGTATGCGTGTGCGTGTGCGTGTGTGTGTGTGTGTGTGTGTGTGTGTGTGTGTGTGTGTGTGTGTGTGTGTGTTTTTGTGTTTTTCTGTGTGTGTGTGTGCTGTTCGATCTAACAATGGCGGTTTGCTAGTGTGTGTTCTTGGTGTGTGTGTGTGTGTTTTGAGAGAGAAAGATTGATAAAACTGAAAGATTGGAATTAATTGTGTAAGGAATGAATTGCTTTTTTCTGTTCTTGTTATGATTTCTAAGGTATGAGGGCTATATATAGTCTAACAATACAACTATGCTAATTATCACAATTAGCCCCTCAACCTTAGTAATCATCTATCTATGACTTAACAACAAGAATGTCTTCTAATCTTAATTACAATTTATCACTATTTTTGAATTTCTAACACACTGACAAACAACTCGCTGACATTTTTACTAAACCTCTGGATGTCAAAACTTTTGAATATCTTGTTGGTGAGTTGGGAATGTTAAACCCTTAAATCTGGAACCCTGGTATTGAACGCCTTTGGGTACTACTGGGATCCTTGATTTAAAAGATTTATAAATCTATGACTGCTTAGATATTGAACGCCTTCGTGTACTATCTTTGCATTAATAGATTTCTGGGTCAACATTCCAGGGGGAAAGACTTTGAAAGTTATATTTTTTTTCTTAAAAATGTTTTAAGTTCAGGGGGAATTTATTAATTTATTTTCTCACTGGACAAAATTTTCCAGAAAATATTACTGGTACCTTGTAAATATGTCCCTCTCACTGGTAATTAGATAAGTTGAAGTGCATGTTTGAGGTGATTTATGTCTCCTTGTAAATGTGTCCCTCTCATTTGTCTGTATTAGTTGACGTGCACGTTTGAGGTTACCAGTCTCTTTCAAATGGTTTTCACTGGTACTTTACTGGAGTGTCCCTCCAGTGTGCCATCAGTACATGCTTCACTGGACTAATCCACCAGTGATACTGGAGTGTCCAGTCAACCTCCAGATGCACTGAAGTAAGTCATAATATTTTTAATACTTGGTCATTGTGCGTGCCACGTATGCAAAATCTTTTGAAAAGATATTTATCTTGATATTTATCTTCTTATCCTACGTGGCATGTAAATTTTTCAAAGAAATGATGGTATTTTTATCTTGGGAAGACAAAAAGTGCAAGTTGGGACTGTTTGTGGGCGGTAAACCATCACACATTAATGTGTGATGTGATGTACTTAATGCGGATCCCAGAACCCGATCAAAATTTGTATTTGATAATTTCAAATTAACCGTTTGAGTTCCACATTCTCTCTCCTATATATACCCACTTTCACTTACATATGCATTTACTTCGAACATATTTACTCCCAAAATCCTTTAAATTCCTTCATTAACTCAATTCTTCATTCAATTCCCAATCATATCTCTCTCTCATATTTATTTCATAAATCATCATAAACCCTAAATCTTCAATTTCATTTTCATTTATCTATCATATTCAATGGCACCAAGACAATCTAATTCGCCTAAAAATCTGCTCGCTGCTGAATATGATCCTGTTCCAAATGTTTTTAGGGCACCACATATTACCTTAAAGGCAAAGGCAATAAGAATAAATATGAATAACTGGATGGCCAAACTCTCTCTCGCCAGTGTTCATAGTGCCCAATCACTTATTGGGAGATTGAATACCTTATTTCTCTCATGCCATCTTTATGGTGCATTAACCCTAAATCCAGGGAGAATATACCATGATTATCTATGTGAATTCTGGTATATTGCAGCATATGATGATGAAATTTCATCAATTACTTATTCTCTTAAGCAAGGTACCAGATCCTTGTCTTTCAGTGTTGATACACTCAGGTCTGTTCTACAGTTGAATTATTTTGAACAGAATGAGTTGCCCATTCAACTTCCCTCTGGCATCAATACAAGAGAAGTATGCAGATTGATGGGGCATACAGATATTGTGGATGAGCATGGCAAGCTATCCAGAAAAGGAACTATCTACATGAGCAGGCTGTCAGACTCATGGAGATACTTTTTCACGCATATTGTTGAATGTTTAGGAGGCAGTTCTGGAGGACTTGATCAGATAAATCAAACGCATCTCTATATTGCCTACTGTATCTGGTTTGGTTATAGAGTGGATTTTGCTCAGATTCTGTTTGATGATCTGGTAGAGCGTCTCAAGGTGAAAGGTAGAAAAGCTTTTGTACCATATATTCATTTCCTTTCACTTATTTTCAGAAGAGCTCTAGGAGACCAGTATGACTATGAAACCACTCACTTTTCTGTATGTGATTTCATGCGTGATCTGACCAACCTTAGATCTCCACCAAATGAGGTAGATATTCCTCAGACCATGCTTACCTTTCAATTGGAAGTAAACCATGATACTGATGAGGTTGAAGAGGCTCCAGGAGGGAACCTAGTTGGTGAAGGACCCTCTGGTGACCCATATGTTGAACATCCAGACGCCTTAGAAGGGCTGGAGTTCAGGTCAGAGCCGATTCAATCCATCCTGGTGATGTTATGAACTTAGATGGGTCTCCTATTTTTGAACCAGAGGAAAATGTTGAGCAGGTAGAAACTGTACAAGTTGTTGAGCAGATAGAAAATGTACAGATTGTTGAGCAGGCTGGTCAACTAGACTTGAATGTAGAAGCTGGTGAACAGGCTGGTGTTCAGACTGTTGGTGAAACTTTTGAATGGGATGAGGTTGATTCACCCATGTCAGAAGGTCAAAATTTTAATGTGGATATGAGTTTTCTTGGAAATGATGTTGTAGAAGTTGAACGCTTACCAGCAATGCCACCACCCCCACCAGAATCAAATATTCCACCACCAGAAACCGAAATACCACCACCTCCACCACCACTTTCAATTCCACAAAACACTCCATACTTCAATCCTCCCACAATTCAAATTTCACAAACTCAACCACCACCACTTGAAACCCCAATTGATTTTCCTGAACGTGTGCTGGACTCGACTGTTGTAACATCTGAAAGATCCACTGAAGGGGTCCAGGCACAAGTACCATTGGTGACTAGAATAGCTTCTGGATTGGCACCTCCCACTGATCTCTCCACTTCATCTTCAGCCGAGGTCCAAGGCCTTTTAAGTAAGGTGGCGGACCTGGAGAGATCACTCCAGAGTTCATCGCATGTTATTTCTGACTTCAAACCCTTATTATCAAATAACCTTGCCTCAGAAATGAATGTCTTCGCTGGAAATAAGAAGCTTGTATTTGAGAAGCTTGATGAACTGGTACTGGCCACAAATAACAATTCTGAAAATATCAAAGTGGCAGTCCAGGGATTGGAGACAAGACTGGTAAACTCTGTTCAGACTGCAGTGAAAGGTGAACTTGTTCAACCACTGGCAGGTATAAAGGATGAGGTTCAGAAGTTGGTTACCAGGGTTAGTTCTTTGGAGAGTAGGCCAACACTTGATCAGAATGCTGTTGTTAGCACTATTAGTGATGAATGTGCTAAGAAGTTTAGACACAGTATGTTAAAAGAAATCACTGAAGAGATTTCTGGGTATATACTTAGAACAATTCAAGATGGTCTGTTACCCCCAGGTGGTGATAATGATTAATTCTGAGCTGCCCAGACACTTGCCTCAAGAAATTGAAATTGTCAAGAAGGAAGTGCAGGCACTCAGACAAACTGTGAATATTACAACTCCAGTGGCAGGTAGAACATTCGGTGCTTCTGACCGTCACATGTTGGAGACATTGTGGAATGATCTTAAGTCCAGGACCGAAGATCCTTCTAAGGGGGAAAGTTCCGAAGGTTTGGTTAGGAAAAAGAAAGAAATGGTTGCAAGTGCAGTTGAAAAGGCCTTTGGCACTGAAGCCACTGGGCAACAACAAGAAGTAACTGGTATTGAATCCAGTGCACAAGTAGTAGTTGGTACTGAAGCCAATGTACAAGAAGAAGAGCCTACTGGTACTGATGCCAGTGAGCCCCAGTTTTAAGCATTCCCAGATATCATAACTACTCAAAAGTCTGTAAAAGGAAAGGAACATATGGTATCTGGAGAAGAGATTGGAATGACTGAAGGTTCATCAGAACTCCTTACTGCTGATGATGACACCGCAAAGAAACTGGAACAAGAATGCATTTTGATAGAAATATTCAAAAGAAGTCAAAAAGATGAATTGTTGGCCCATCATAGGGAGATGGCTATAATAGGGACTGTTGATTCTTACAATGCTGGCAGGTTAGGCATAAATATTGATGTATATAAAAGAATGAAGGAAGACCCCAGAATTTATCAATGTCTGGATGCATTAGATGATGTTCATGTACGCTCCTTTTATGCTGAAGAAGAACAAATCTATGATTCAATAATTTATGGTGTCAGTGTAAATGAGCTTATCAGGCAAAGGAAGGAGGAACTGATGAACCTCCAGAAGAAAATAAGAAAGAATGCTGGTGCTCTGGAGATAGAGTACAGGAAAAGGTTGAAAGGCTTACCCAAACTGACTGCCAAACAGTTAAAAGCAATCAGAGATGCTGATCTAAGCACGTTCATTCCTCTGGATACTTCACTCAGAATTAATCGTGAAGAACTCAAGTCTGCCGTGGAACAGCAACAGAGAGTATCCAAGGAAACTGAATACATGATCCAGATGGCTAAGGCTAAAGCTAAGTATGAAGAGATGTCGAAATTCAGGGCTGATGCCAGAAGGATCATTGGTGCAGAGATTAAGTTAGCCGATAATCATGAAGGTATGTCCAGGTTTGAGATAAAGTTGACCAGGGAAGGTAACTTTACTGATGAAAGGAAGAGTGCAACAGTCCAAGCTTTTGGATGGACTGAACTGAAGGAGATCGCCTTAACGTTCAGGGGGAAGACAGATTTGTCGACTGACGTTAAAGCATTTTTGAAAAGAATTGAGAAGGTATGGAAAAGGAAGCAACAGATGGAAGTTGCAATTGGCATGAAAAGACCAGAGTCTGTTCCTTCCTCTCCATCACTGTTATAACACGATTTCTAACAACGAATTCAAGTCATCAATGGTGGTTTTGGTGAGTGTGTGTTCTTGGTGTTTGTGTGTGTTTTGAGAGAGAAAGTGTGTAAATGTGTGAAAGATTGTATTAAAGTTATGCAAGGTTTTGAAAGATTGATTATAATCCCTAAGGTTTGAGAGGAGTATTTATAGGCTAACTATACAATTATGCTAATTATCACAATTAGCCCCTCAACCTTAGTGATCATTTATCTATGACTTAACAACAAGAAAGTCCTTTAATCTAAATTACAATTTATCACTATTTTTGGATTTCTAACATTCTCCCCCTTAGTGATATATTGTAATGAATGAAGTACGTGTTATCTTGTCTTGTAGGAATGAATTTGATGAGCCCGGTGGTGAAGACAATTGGAGTGTTGAAACAAGTCTTTAAAGTTTTCTCTTTTGTCTCTGGAGAACTTGATTCAGTCTTGGTCTTGGACTTCTTGAAATTAAATCATATGATGATTCTCAATGTTCTTTTTGAACAGAGAATAATGAATGCGTGTGTGTCTTGAATCTTCGAGGATTGTTGAATCATGAATCAGAGTTGTCTTTTGAAATGCGGAAGATATGAATCTTGGTTTTGATTTTTCAATCTTTGATTCTTGAGTGAAATTCAACTTTTCGATTCTTTAGTTTTGATTCTCGAATGAATTTCATCTTCTTGAAATAAAGTTTCATGAATATGTACTCTCCCCCTTGATGTATGCATTTGAACTTTCTTGACAAAATGTAGTTGTATGAATTGAAGATCTTGTATGAAGTGTGGTTGATGAAGACTCTTTTGAAGCTTTGATCTTTGTCACATCAACTTGAACATTTTGGAGAGTAAGCAGTTGAATGAATTTAGGATAAATTTCTTGTGAAGTAATCATGCTCCCCCTCAATCCATGAGTATAAACATTTTGGAGCATCTTTGAACTTTTGAAGCATCTTGAGTGAGAATCCTTTCATCTTCGGTTTCATTCTTATCTTTGAAGTCAATTCAGATTCCCCCTTTTTAAAACCAAAATCTCAATCAACTAAAATCTAGTGAAAATCTGAGCATAAGGGACTATTGACACATCCTGAAGAATTTTCTCCCCCTATATACAAACTTTGATAGGCCTAGAACTTTGATAAGCCTAAAACCTATTGAAACAACCAAACACAAACTTTTCTCCTTGTTTCCTTATCAATCAGTAAATCAATCATAATATTTTCTCCCCCTCATAATGACAAAATAGGGAACCAATGTCATTATGTACACATTTGATTGATTAAATGTCAAAAGGAATAACATGATCATATGAAGAAATGTCAACCATCAAAACATCAACCCAAACCATTAGCCCAACCCAAGAAATCCTAGGGGTGACTAAAATGTAAGATCGAAGTTGTTGGTACAAACGTTATATCATGGTGTTGGTGTTTTCTGTGTTTGTGTGATGAGAAATGAAACCGGATAAGAATGATCCGTTAGCATGTTCAAAAATCGAAAGGATTAATGAAATGACCGATTGAAATGTATAACATTTTTCGGATTTCCTATGTATCATTGAGATATGCACAAAACAATTCTCTAACATAGTTCGATCTGCGGCTTTGCAACCACGAGATTGCTTCAAAGAATATAAATCATGGTTAGGATTGCCGAAGCGTTTGATAACCACAATCTTTTATCCTTAAAGACTTTTTAGGGAAAACCGAGGTCACTTAGACTTCTCATTAACTCAATAATCACATAAATGTAATCACGAGACCTACTTTCAACGTTGGAAAAGATGTTAGCATTGGTAGGATTTCCATTCGATCATCGTGGAATATCAATTAAGATATCACTACGAATGTTCCGGCTATATCACAAAGATAAGCAATAATATCACAAAGATATGACTCGAATGTGTTCTAAAAAATGAATGATGATCAAATTAATGACCAAGCAAGATAGCTCTAGACACAGTGTGATCAAATGAAGTCGGGGACTGGAGCAGAATGTCGCCCTTTTTCAATATCAACATCTTCCAAATGAAGAGTCAATAAAAATGTGAAAATCTCCGTGAGAAATAAAACAAGCATTTGTTAAGAAATACTTGAGTGGTTAGGAAAGATGTGCATTGCTTCACTAGGGTCCATGAAGACTTCTTCAATATCGAGATTTCAACAAATGAAAACCGATAGGGACGTGTTGACCCGGCTTTTTGAGAATTTGGGGAGGGCTTTTGTTTCTTTTAGCCCTTTCTCACAACATCATTTCACCGTAACCTCTCACTTTTCGACTTTTACTCCCTCTATCCTATTTGCACGAAAACAACTTCACTCAAAATACCCTCACTATCTAATGAAAGAAGTGAATACTCCGGGGTTAGAACTCATCGGCGATGATGAAATTCATGGAGTAAATTGTGAGAAATACTTATCACTCATGTGCAAATTAATCACCGAACTTCTTTTGATTGAAAATCATTGGAAAAACATCAAATGTGTGAATGAAAAAAAATTTGAAACACATTTGAAGTTTTGAAAGTTTTTGAAATCACAAACTCCTCCTTAATCTATGCAAGAATAGATCAAAAAAAATTTCATAGAAAGGTGGAGCAAAAATTGTTTTTGTGAGATCAAAATGAGTAAAATCTTTGTTGTGATATTTTCGGAAAATTTGAGAGTCTATTGTGAACAAGATTTTTTTATTTGAGAAACACAAAGTTTTGCGTCAACAACAATGTTGAGAGTAAGACAGCTAGGGAGTACACAAAGGCGTTCAATCCGTCGCATCTTACGTCAACAAGTTGTAGGCAAATAAAACATTTAAGCAAATGAAAATCCAATCAATTGTTCAAGATGAGACAGCAAGGGAGTACACAAAGGCGTTCGATCCTTTACTTCTCATATCAACAATTGAGAGTTTGAAAATTTTATTTGAAAAAAAATTTGATTGTAATTACACATACATATTCATATAAGAACACTTGGAAGTACACAAAGGCGTTCAATTCCTTGTTATCTTATATCAATCTATATGTATAATAACAAGATCTTAGAATGTAAAAACACTCTAAAAATAAATATATCATTTAAGAACGGGTTGCACACATAGTATATGCAAGCCACTGAAATAAATATCTTTTTGTTTATTTTTGAAAATTTGCAATTTTGTATTTGATTTTCTCTTTTCAAATTTTGTATTTTGTTTTTCTGGAATGTGTCAAGAATTCCTTCAAAAGAGTTAAGGTTTAAGATTTAACATACCTAGCTTGGAGATAAGAAAGTTAAACCTCTTTTCATCCAGTGGTTTTGTGAACAAATCTGCAAGTTGAAAGTTAGTACCCACAAAGTAGAGCTCGATGTCACCTTTCTCAATATGATCTTTGAGAAAATGATATCTAACATCAATATGCTTTGATCGAGAGTGGTTTACTGAGTTGACTGCAATGGCAATGGCACTCTGAGAATCACAATAGATAGGGATATGATCATATTTCAGACCATAATCAGTTAGTTGTGTCTTCATCCATAAAACTTGAGCACAACAACTAGTCGCAGCCACATATTCAGCTTCAGCCGTTGATAGTGATACACAATTCTGTTTCTTGGAAGACCAACTCACAATTTTATCACCTAAAAATTGTAAAGTACCGGAAGTGCTCTTGCGATCAAGTTTACAACCAGCATGATCTGCATCTGAATATGCAGTTAGATTGAATCCAGTATCCTTTGGATACCAGAGACCTAAATCGGGTGTACCCTTCAGATAACGAAAAATTCGTTTCACAGCTTGGTAATGTAAATCAGTTGGAGCAGCTTGATACCTAGCACACATACATGTTGCAAACATTATATCTGGGCGAGATGCTGTTAGATACAACAACGAACCAATCATACTTCGATATCTCTTTTGGTCAAATGGTTTCCCATTTTTATCAGCATTTATGTTTGTTCGAGCAGCCATTGGGGTAGATATTGAAGAACATGAAGTCATATCAAACTTTTTCAACATGTCATTTATGTATTTACCTTGTGATATAAAAATACCAGTTGGTAATTGTTTGATTTGAAGACCCAAAAAGTAATTCATTTCCCCAATCATGCTCATTTCAAAATGATTAACCATAAGAGATGAAAAGTTTCGGCAAAATGTTTGACTGGTCGACCCAAAGATAATGTCATCAACATATATTTGAATAAGTAGAACATGCTTACCTTGTTTGCGAATGAACAAGGTAGGGTCAATTGTGCCTTTGGTAAAGCCACCTCTTAGTAAGAAAGTAGTTAAAGAATCATACCATGCTCGGGGTGCTTGCTTAAGACCGTAGAGAGCCTTATCTAACCTGTAGACATGGTTTGGCCTTTGAGGATCAATAAAACCTTCTGGTTGATCAACGTAAACTTCTTCTTTGAGGTCACCATTCAAGAAAGAAGTTTTCACATCCATTTGAAACACAGTAAAGTTTCGGAATGCGGCATAAGCTAAGAATATTTGAATGGCCTCCATTCTTGCAACTGGAGCAAAAGTTTCGTCGAAGTCAACACCAGGTTGTTGGCAATAACCCTTTGCAACAAGTCGAGATTTATTCCTTACTACCACTCCATTCTCATCCTTTTTGTTTTTGAAAATCCACTTTGTTCCGATTGGATCATCTTTTCTAGGATTTGGAACTAACCTCCATACCTTCAGTCTTTCAAATTGTGCGAGTTCATCTTGCATTGCCTTAACCCACTCTGGATCACGAAGAGCTTCAGATACTGTTTTGGGTTCGATATTGCTAAGAGAAAGTGCAACAAGACACTCATTTACTGAAGTACGAGTAGTTACTCCTGCTTGTGGATCTCCAATTATTTGATCAGTAGGATGGTATTTCTGCATACGTGTCCACTTGTGAGCATGAGTAAGAGGATCTTGTTGTTGAAGATCAACATCATCATCATTGAAACTTGAGTTTTGTTGAGAGATAGAATCATACCATGCTCGGGGTGCTTGCTTAAGACCGTAGAGAGCCTTATCTAACCTGTAGACATGGTTTGGCCTTTGAGGATCAATAAAACCTTCTGGTTGATCAACGTAAACTTCTTCTTTGAGGTCACCATTCAAGAAAGCAGTCTTCACATCCATTTGAAACACAGTAAAGTTTCAGAATGCGGCATAAGCTAAGAATATTTGAATGGCCTCCATTCTTGCAACTGGAGCAAAAGTTTCGTCGAAGTCAACACCAGGTTGTTGGCAATAACCCTTTGCAACAAGTCGAGATTTATTCCTTACTACCACTCCATTCTCATCCTTTTTGTTTTTGAAAATCCACTTTGTTCCGATTGGATCATCTTTTCTAGGATTTGGAACTAACCTCCATACCTTCAGTCTTTCAAATTGTGCGAGTTCATCTTGCATTGCCTTAACCCACTCTGGATCACGAAGAGCTTCAGATACTGTTTTGGGTTCGATATTGCTAAGAGAAAGTGCAACAAGACACTCATTTACTGAAGTACGAGTAGTTACTCCTGCTTGTGGATCTCCAATTATTTGATCAGTAGGATGGTATTTCTGCATACGTGTCCACTTGTGAGCATGAGTAAGAGGATCTTGTTGTTGAAGATCAACATCATCATCATTGAAACTTGAGTTTTGTTGAGAGATAGAATCATAACTTGGTATGACTCTTTCCTCATAAGCTGGATGATCAAAGTCAAGTGGTACATACACATTTGGAGTGTTCAAATGATTTGTTGTCTGAGTAAATCGAGAAGGTTGTTCTTGAACATTCATTTGAGAAGCATTATCAGGAGTGGATGGTGAAGAAGAATTATTAGAAGAGGATTCCTGCTCTGAAGAACTTGATGAAGATTCATGAATGATGTCAGGAACGGGATCGTTGTAACGATGAGGTTCATTGTTTTGAATTGGTTCAACGATGACCTGAGGTTCTTGATCATGAATCGGTTTTGAATTATAGAATTCTTCAAAAAGAATATCTAATTCATCACTTGTTGGAGTTGGAAACTTCTTGAATTTTGAAGCTAAGGTAGAATTCCTTGTAGAAGTACTTGAAGCACCTGGATCATTACTTGTTGGTAGCAAACTTTCTTGCTCAAAAATCATGCCTGACATCTCATCAAACCAAACATTCATTGTTTCTTGAATTGTGTTTGTTCGACGATTATAGATTCGGTAGGCAATTGATGTTTTGGAATAACCAACAAAATATCCTTCATCACCTTTCTTCTCGAACTTTCCAAGATTCTCCCGATCATTCAAAGTGTAACAAACACACCCAAAAATATGAAAGTAGTTGATGTTGGGTTTGCGTTTGTTAACAACCTCATAAGGAGTCTTTTCGAAACGCTGATTGATAATGGACCGATTCTGAGTGTGACAAGCAGTGTCAATAACTTCAGCCCACATATTGGATGGCAATTTGGAATAAGCAAGCATTGTCCTTGCTGCTTCCACCAGCGATCGATTTCTCCTTTCAACAACACCATTTTGTTGTGGGGTACGAACTGCTGAGAATTGATGAGTAATACCTTTGGATTTATAGAATTCATCAAAAACAGCATTCTTGAACTCAGTACCGTTATCCGAACGGATGTAACGAACTGGAAGTTGAAGATTTACTTGAGTAGTAGTGATGAAATCTATCAACATTTGAGTTGTTTCATCTTTAGATGCAAGGAACTTGACCCAAGTATATCTTGAATAATCATCAACAATGACCAAGATGTATTTCTTCCCATTTCGGCTTTGTACTTTCATCGGCCCACAAAGATCCATGTGAAGCAAATGAAGAGGTGCTAAAGAATTTGGAGATTTCTTCGGTTTATGAGAAGTTCTCTTAATCTTCCCAACAGCACAAGAAGGACAAACATGCTCACTTTCATACTTATAGTCAGGTAAGCCTTCAACAAGATGCTTGTTGACCAAAGTATTGATGGTTTGGAAATTCAGATGAGAAAGCCTTCTATGCCATAACCAATAATTCTTTGAAGTAGCCTTTGAAATGAGACAAATATTATCGGTTGGTTGGTTATCATCGAGATTGACGGTAAAAAGATTATCATCACAATCACCGCAAAGAATATCAACTCCATCTAGAGTTTGGACTTTACACAGAGATTGTCGAAAAAGAACTTGAAGATTGTTGTCACAGAATTGTCCAACACTGAACAAGTTATGACTTAATCCTTCAACAAGATGCTTGTTGACCAAAGTATTGATGGTTTGGAAATTCAGATGAGAAAGCCTTTTATGCCATAACCAAGAATTCTTTGAAGTAGCCTTTGAAATGAGACAAATATTATCGGTTGGTTGGTTATCATCGAGATTGACGGTAAAAAGATTATCATCACAATCACCGCAAAGAATATCAACTCCATCTAGAGTTTGGACTTTACACAGAGATTGTCGAAAAAGAACTTGAAGATTGTTGTCACAGAATTGTCCAACACTGAACAAGTTATGACTTAATCCTTCAACATAGTGAACTTTCTTAATGACAATTCCATTTCGTTCAATGTCTCCATAACCTAAGATAGGAGCGAAATTGTTGTTTCCAAAACGAACTGTTCCCATGAATCGTTCAACAAAATTCTTGAGCAAAGATTTATTTCCAGTCATGTGCTTCGAACACCCGGAATCGAGTATCCAAACACAGATGGTTATTTCCTGCAATCAAAGAAATTTAACCGTTTTTAGGTACCCACTTGAAGACGGGTCCTTTATGGTTAGTTAAAACAGTCAGGGTATATAACTTAGGATGCGCATTCAAACATGTTTTCGAATCAACATAAGCATTAATAAGCACATTATCAACAAACACATTTGAATAAAAAGTACGAACATTCACATGAGAATTAAAAGTAACATGTCTACAAGCATTAACATCACCTACACAAGCACGGGAATTAAGATTGTTTACAAGCTCACAAGGTCTTGCCTTGGCATATTCAACATTATTTAACAAAGACAAATTATTTTGATTAGCTGGAACACCCTTCCTCCTATTAACAGCCTTTCTCCTCCTTCTTTTCTTCTTTTTCTCAACATCCTTTTGATTACTAGTGATCTTAGGTACTAATGTATTAGCTACCCATTTAGCACCACTAGTTATGCTCTTTCCACCTGTTGAATTGAAACTAAGAAGATTAGAACTAGGAGTGTTAAACACTTTCATCTTTTTGGAATCTTTTGGAGGTGAGGAAACTTCTTGCTTCTTAGGTTTATCATGAGAAAACCATCCATATCTATCCCTATATCTAGTTGTACCATTTGATTCATCCTTAGTTAGCGAAACTGAGCTAGACTTAGACACCTTAGGTATAAAACTAGATTGAGAGCTAGATTGAGAAGCTTTAGAATAGTCTTTCGGAAGTTTCACTTTGGTGTACTTTGTTTTGTGTGGGGTCTCAGCTTGTTCCTCTTTGACATGTTTCACTGTGGTAGCAACAAAGGTTTCTAACTTAATGGTCTTTGGTTCAGTCTTGACGAGTTTGGTCTTAACTTGTTTCTTTGAGTAATATGAAGTTGGAGCTTTGGACAATGGTTTTTGAGATTCCATTTTTGTTTCAACTTTGATTTTGGTAGATTCAATCTTTTTCTTAGTTTCTGAATTAAAAACATATTCTCCCTCCATGAATTTATCAAAATCATCCTTTGATATATCTTTTGAAAAAGAAAATTTCAATGGAGATTGATTAGTTTCAAATTCATTTGAAAATTTTGAAAAATCAGGAATCTTGGTGTCCAACTTCACATCATGGGTGGTCTCGGAAATTAGGTCAATTTGAACTGACACATCTTTGGTCTCACAAGAAAATTGAGTAGACGTATCAACACCTATACTAGCACTAGGCTTAGGGTGTACAACTAACTCATCAACAGTGTTGCATGTGAAAAACCTATAGAAGTACCATATCAAAACTAAACTATGTGCAAGTTCTTCATCAGATAAATCAGATCGCACATAATCATCAGCTATAAATGTAACAGTATTTCGACAAGTACATTCAAGAGAATCAGTCAAGGTTTGAGTAGAGGTATTGGTAGATGAATCACAAGTAGTTTGGGTAGAATTGTCTACTGAAGCACTTTGGTCAGTTTGAGTAGAAACATTCTCACAAACTTTCTTAGTATCAACAACAATACATTTATCCTCTGAATTCAGACTTTGAGACTTGAGATGATTAATAACTTTTTGTTGAGATTTCACCTTTTGTTGTAAACCTTCTATTTGTTTTTCCAAAAATGTGGTTGGAAAATACATTTTAGTTGGTTTAGGTGGAGTACCGACAGATTCTTGGTTTTGAAAATTTGATTCAATTTCTTCCAATTTGAAAATTGAAGATTCTTTAGTTTTGTATGAATCATTTATTGTATCATAATTAACCAAAAATTCATGTTTTGGTATTCTCTCAACTTCATCAGTCTCAAATTCGTCATCCAATGGACGAATAAATTGTTGTATCATACCAAGTCGTAGGAATTTTTCATCATACAAGGGTTCAATTTCCTCTTTGGCTTTTTGTAATGGTGTGATATTCTCAAATCCCAACCCGAGAAGAAGATCCGTTCTGTCAATTTTTGACTTGTTGAAATAGGCAGTGAAATCCAAGAGAGGATTTTGTTCAACTTTATACAACTTTTCTTGATAGAAAAGTATATTCTTTTTAAATTCCTCAACTTGTTTTTCAAGATTTTCAATCTCAATGCCTTTTAGAAAACAATTATGATTTAAATCAGAAATCTTCCTTTCGAACTCAACATTGTTTGGTTTAGCTTCTTGGAGCTTTTTATTAAGAATATCAACATCCATTTGTCTTGCATTTGCCCGAAGCCATTCATTGGTCTTTTGAATTTCAAGATCTTGATTGGCCTTTTCAAGATCATGAATGATCTTTTCAAGATTTTGACATTTTTGTAATAACTTAGAATCAGGAGAGACATTCAACTCACATTCTTTAACCAACATTTCATCTTTGTATGCTTGAAAGTCTTGTTTAATAGTATCATGTTCAAAAAGTAATTTTGAATGTTCTTCAAGAAGTTTTGAAAATTCACTTTTAGAAAATGAAATACTATTTTTCAACTTTTTGTTTTTGTTGGCTAAAGATTTGATATGAGTTGTCAAATTTGATAAAGCTAAACTACATGACTCTTTGTCCTTAATCAAAGAAAAAGTAGAGTCGAGATTTTACCTCATCATCTGGGTACATCATCAGTGCTTTCTGCTTCAAAGACTTTGTTCTTGTCCAACCTTGCCATATAGCAAACATTAGAAGAGAGATCTTGATCTTCATCATCTGTGAGTAACAGCCATTTGTCATCTTCAGCAAGCAATGCATGTCCTGCTTCAACTTGTTTGGCTAACAGCATCTTCTGCTTGTAATACTCATAATTCCGCTTTCGAGGTTGTTTGCAATCAACAGCAAAATGTCCAGGAACACCACAATTATAGCACTTTTTGTCTGATTCCTTACCCTTCTCAACAACTTGTTTCTCATAAGCTTCCTTCTTTTCACCATACTTTGATCCATTAGCTTCACCTTGCTCATTACTCTTAGGATGATAGTGTTCCTTCTTGGGAAATGCACTTGTAGAAGAAGTGCGGAGATTGTTGTTTGTTGGCCTCGCTTTGTAAAATTTTCTCTTGAAATGCTTTGTTACCGCGGCAAGAGCTTGATATAGTTCATCTGAAACACCATCTCTTGTAGCCATCAGATCATCTCCCTCCTCATCAGATGAAGAAACAACTACCATTTGCCTCTTAAGAGCTTCAGAAATCTTCTTCTCAACTATCAATGCCAAAGGATTAGAAGATACAACTTCTGGCATTTTGTTTGATGAAGCTTTGTTTAGGACTTGGTTTTCATTGAGTTTGAAAGATTCATAAAGAGTATGAATGGTGAACTTGGTCAGATTTTGATGTTGTTTGATCTGTGTTCCAAAATCTTCCCATTCTGGACCAAGAGCTTTGATGAATTTGATGTTTAACTCAATCTCTGTTTTCTTGACATTGTTCTTCCTCAGTTCATTTATGACATTGCAGAATCTGTAGTAGACAGCCTCAAGAGTTTCATTTGGCATTTTTGAGAAGTTGTCAAACTCAATCAAAACATTGGTCAATCTTATCGTTGAAGTCACGTCAGCTCCTTCCATCTGTCTAGCCACCTCATCCCATATCTCCTTGGCTGTATCATAAGAATCAACAGAGCCATAGATTTCATCCGGTAGAGCTTTGTATAGGCATGACCTAGCTCTGTTATCTGCAGCTGTTCGATCTTTTTGTTCAGCATTCAAAAGATCAGGAGTTAGAATTATTGCATCAGTAGTGGGATGGCGATGAACGGCAAGTCCATTAAGGATGGAATCTTTCATCATATGACCATTTGTTTGACTCTCCACATAGTCCATAAATCTTTTCTTCCATAGTCCATAGGAACCACGGTAGAGAACTGGAGGTCTTGTATCTGAACCCAATGCCAATGCTTCACGAGAAGCCATTTTGAAATTGATTTGATTTGAAAAATTGAATTGAATTAAGAACAGAAAATGAAACGATCTTGAGAAGATCGTCCTGGGTGAGATCGTCCTAGGTGAGATCGTCCTAATTGAGATCGTCCTGGGATTATTGGTGAAATTTGGTTAAGTATGAAAATGAAACGATCTTGAAATGAAATGGTCTTGAAATGAAATGATCTTGAAGTGAAATGATCTTGAAATAAATGATTTTGGATAAAATGATCTTGAATTAAAATGTTTTTGGAATGAAACGATTCAAAGAACTGGGACGATCTTGGTTGAAGATCGTCTTAAGTTCAGAGGAAATGGGACGATCTTGGAGAAGATCGTCTTAGTTTTCTTTCTCAAAAATTTTCAAGTATAAAACTTTCCAAGTATTTGAATTGACCAAACCAATCCTTACGGATTAATTAGCCACAATCAAACACTTCACAACACACAACCACTTGTCAAGATGATCTTGAGGAGATCGTCCTACAAGCCACAAAGCACTAAGTATGAAAAATGAATTTTCAACGACTAAGACGATCTTGGGAAGATCGTCCTAGTGAAGATCGTCTTAGGGTCATCTTCTTCATTACATCAGTTTTCCATAAAAACTCCATTAACAACTTCAAAAAGCTTCAATATCTTTTGAATTACTGGGAGTTAGATCACGAAATCACTTGCAAACTGATTGTATTCACGTCCGCAACAGATTTATGAACAAAATTCAACACAAAACACAACAGATTCAAATCCCTCAAATTCGCGCCAAAAACACAAAATTCAAACTCAAGAATTAGATTGAATTGGAAATTGAAACTTGACAGGATTATGTTTTCAACAACCACGAATCTATTGGTGAACAAATAACTGTGATTTTATGTGATTTGAAGTGTGAATTTTGATAAACCAGTAGGTGAAAAAGACGAACAAAATTTGTAAATAATTTTGATTTTTGATGAATTTGTGACTGAATTCAGTTATGGATCGACATCAGATTGATGTTTTTCTCTGATACCACTTGTTATAACACGATTTCTAACAACGAATTCAAGTCATCAATGGTGGTTTTGGTGAGTGTGTGTTCTTGGTGTTTGTGTGTGTTTTGAGAGAGAAAGTGTGTAAATGTGTGAAAGATTGTATTAAAGTTATGCAAGGTTTTGAAAGATTGATTATGATCCCTAAGGTATGAGAGGAGTATTTATAGGCTAACTATACAATTATGTTAATTATCACAATTAGCCCCTCAACCTTAGTGATCATTTATCTATGACTTAACAACAAGAAAGTCCTTTAATCTAAATTACAATTTATCACTATTTTTGGATTTCTAACAATCACCAAAAAGAAAGGCTACTGAAGACGCTCCAGGACTGGCGTCAAAAAGAAGGGCCTGATTCTTTTTATCATTTTACTTGTACTTGTATTAATTTTCACAAAATTGTAACGTATTTTATGTTGATGGCTGTAAATATAGTTACATATTTTGTTTCATAAAGTAAATGATCAGATTTAGTATAAGTTAGAATTAAAAGATGAAACTGAAACACTGATGATCTATAAAGTTTTCTCCAGTAACTTAAATTTTTTAGACTAAATCAAAACAAGTGTTTTTCAGGCATACAAAGTTGTATAGTTAGAAGCTTGAAAAACCTTGCATTATTTCTAAACAAATAGGGGGAATTTGTTAGGTCCAGATTTACATGACTCGCTCCAGACTCGACTACTGGAGCCTTACTGAAGATCTGTCCAGAAATGGTATTTACTGGACCTACTCCAGAATTGGAATCTGGAGTCCCTCTGAAGATTTATTCAGAAATAATGGAAGACCAGTGAGCACAATACTTGTATAGGAAATCTGGAGTATTCTAGATTAGCTCACTGGACTTCACCCCAGTCCAGATCTATTCTACTGAAGACATTCTCACTGAAGTCAAAGACTGAAGTTAGAATAAAGAAGACTGACAAATGGCGGAGTCCACTGGAAGTCTTACCAGATCTGAACACTGGAGGATTGTCAGTGTTCTAGACCTTACAAGTCTGAACACTGATATCGAGGAATTGACTTTTTGCCTTTACACACTTTCCCAAGAACATTCCACTTGTTCTTTACTAAAGTGCTTACGTGTGTAAAGGTGGTTGGTTAAAAGGATATTAAGTCATTTGATGTGACTTTATCCTTGTACCTTTAACCAATGCATTTAATGATCTTGTCGGTTCATTAAATGCATGCAACCATATTTGTACGGCACAAATTCACTGGTGAATTTGTTTGCCTATAAATACAAAGTCATATTCTTCGTTAAAATTACTTTTAGCATTAAAGGTGAATTTGTCTAAATACTCTCGATCTAAACAGGGATACTTCACAACTTTATGTATCTCGATCCAAAGAGTTTATTTGGCAAATATAGATCATTTGTAATTCATAGGTTGTTAGGAAACATACTTATTTGTATTATCTTGATTCCGCACAACCTTGTATTTTATTTAAACATCATAAATAAAATACACTTGAAAATATTGCATTGTGTTCCACCTTTACTTTAAGTCGTGTATTACTTTGTTTATATGCTTGCATTTATATTCAAGTAATACTAGTCCATTCTAGTGCATATTAGACTTGTTGTATTTTACACTTCTGGGTTAAACCATCTAGCTTGAGACTCTACATTAATGTTATCGTCATCCATTGTATCAATTATTCTCAATCAACAATCACAGAATCAAGAATACAAGCAGCAGAAAAACTCAATTAACAGAACAACTCTCAAAAGAACAATTAATCTCAATTTATAGTCACGAACAAGAACAAATTATCTAATATAAAGAAAATAAACAAATAACAGAATAAAATAAAATAAAAATTTTGTTTTAAAAAAGATCTTATTCTCTCAAACGTGCCAGGGACAGGATTCCACACCTCTCACGGAGATAGGTCAAGTATAACACGAATGCGTTTTAGAGAAATAAAATAAAGAACAATTTTTAAAAAAAAAATTAATAAAAGAAATAAGGAAGGAGAATACAAACAGTGCTATCGGATGAATTAAGCAGCGGAATAACTCTACTATTCAATCGATTCACTTAGTCGATGAATAGCAGAATCAACAGAAGAACCAGATCTTGAAACCCTAACCTTAATTTTTCTAAAAAAATTAGGGTTTTCTGATAACAATTAGATCTGAACACTGATATCGAGGAATTGACTTTTTGCCTTTACACACTTTCCCAAGAACATTCCACTTGTTCTTTACTAAAGTGCTTACGTGTGTAAAGGTGGTTGGTTAAAAGGATATTAAGTCATTTGATGTGACTTTATCCTTGTACCTTTAACCAATGCATTTAATGATCTTGTCGGTTCATTAAATGCATGCAACCATATTTGTACGGCACAAATTCACTGGTGAATTTGTTTGCCTATAAATACAAAGTCATATTCTTCGTTAAAATTACTTTTAGCATTAAAGGTGAATTTGTCTAAATACTCTCGATCTAAACAGAGATACTTCACAACTTTATGTATCTCGATCCAAAGAGTTTATTTGGCAAATATAGATCATTTGTAATTCATAGGTTGTTAGGAAACATACTTATTTGTATTATCTTGATTCCGCACAACCTTGTATTTTATTTAAACATCATAAATAAAATACACTTGAAAATATTGCATTGTGTTCCACCTTTACTTTAAGTCGTGTATTACTTTGTTTATATGCTTGCATTTATATTCAAGTAATACTAGTCCATTCTAGTGCATATTAGACTTGTTGTATTTTACACTTCTGGGTTAAACCATCTAGCTTGAGACTCTACATTAATGTTATCGTCATCCATTGTATCAATTATTCTCAATCAACAATCACAGAATCAAGAATACAAGCAGCAGAAAAACTCAATTAACAGAACAACTCTCAAAAGAACAATTAATCTCAATTTATAGTCACGAACAAGAACAAATTATCTAATATAAAGAAAATAAACAAATAACAGAATAAAATAAAATAAAAATTTTGTTTTAAAAAAGATCTTATTCTCTCAAACGTGCCAGGGACAGGATTCCACACCTCTCACGGAGATAGGTCAAGTATAACACGAATGCGTTTTAGAGAAATAAGATAAAAACAATTTTAAAAGAAAAAAAAAAAAGAAAAGAAGCCGTGTGTCACTAAGGTTACCTATGTGTCTTTGCAAGATAAAAGAAAATACACATATGAAGTAAACATTAATCAATATCTAAAATTTAGTTAATAATTGTTATTATACTAGATTTTTGGCCCGTGTCCAATAGCGTTATCAATATTAGATGTTAATTTATTATGGTTTAAAACTTAATTTACTATTTTGAGTGATAAAAAGTTGATCTATATGTCAAAATTTTGAGTTTTATATTGAAATATTTTTTAAACATATGTTCATCGAAATTGTTTATTGTGTAATGCTTAGCGATATTTGAATATTACAAAATCATAATATGACTTATAAAGATTATATTTTTACATGTTTTGATTTTTTATATGTGTCAAGATAATTACTAAAAAAAACTTCAAAAAAAGATAATAGTACAATTACTTTCAAAAATCTTGATATATTTACACTAAATTTTATTTTATTTTTATTTACTTAATTTTATATTTATATGATAAAACGTACGTACTATTTTAAGATGTATATTAGCTATTATTTATTGAATATATGTTATATATTATTATATTGGATATATATTAGCTATTATTCTTTATTTATTATATTAAAACTTTGGTTAAAAAGTGTAAATTTATGATGGAAAACAAAAATGAGTAAACTAAAGTCAACTTTAAGAAATCGAAAGTTGTGATTGGTCGATAAGTTATTAGAGCAACTGTGCTTTAATATAATAAAAGATTTTTATATGTATGCATCAGAGAAGACACAAAATATTCACGCTTCAAAGCACACATAGAATGATCGTGAACTAGTTTTGCATAATTGTAAAATTTTAATCAACAATTCTTCAAATCTCATTCATACTATACGCTTTGTTTTGGTACATCTATATTATATTACTCCCTCCGTCCCATTAGAAGTGTCCAGTTTTGAATTTTCAAAGTCTTTTTTGTGCAACTTTGACCTAAAATATATTTGTTTGTGTTATATGATACTTGATAAAAGTTATATGAATTGATTGAGTTTTAGATGTTCTTCCATTGATATAACTTTCATCGAATATTATATAACACAACTAAAATTATTTATGGTTATTATTATAAAACAAAGATTTTGAAAATTCAAAGTAGGACACATATGATGGGACAGAGAGAGTATATTCCAAGAAGACACAGGCATCTAACTTTTGGTCCGGGGTCTTCTAAGAATAGAATTGGAATTCGAATAAAAAAAATTGAATGGTTTTAGTGTTGGCCAGGGAATCATATGTGTACCAATTTCATACAATGGGTGATGACAATTGACAACACTATGGATTCAAGGTTCCACTCGACCGTGTAAAATACCCATTGATTACAATTTAAATTCAACGCGATATGTCATTTGGGCGTTTCCCCAGAAGTCTTTGTAACATCCTAAAATTTTTAGGCCAATGAAAATTAACCTTATTAATAGTTTTGACCTTAAAATAATTTCCTAGCATTTTATTTTGGAATAAGGGGCTAAATTAGTTGGAACTTTAGCGGATAGCGGGTATTATACCCACCAAAATTGATATGGGTCGTGGCATCACAAGAACATGCCAGACTCCCATCCCTTTTCCTTAGTCATCCTCCACTTCATTTTTCCAATCTTCTTCTTCTTCATTTCTTTAATCCAATCTTTCTACTAACTTTATCTATAATCTTCTATATTCTTCCAATATCACATCTTAGACTTTGGGAATCCTTATTTCATCTAATTCAAGAAAAGTTCTATGAAATAATAATAATAATAATCGTAATAATCATAATAATAATGTTCAAGGATTCTAGCAAAAAAATTAAATTGGGAAATTAGGATTTTAAATATCCATTTGATTTGGGGGTGCTTGGTTCAAGATTAAAAAGGGAAGAAGACAAGTTAGTGTGGGATAGCATGCCATTCTTTAATTGATTTCATCTCATTTTTGAAGGTATTTCTAATTCATTTACTTGTTTTAATTAGGGTTCTTGCAAGTAATTAAGTTGGGGTTTTGATTAAATGGGTCAATTGAATTAATTTTGACTTAGGGTTCATGATGTATTGAATTTGGGGTTTTTCATATATATGAGTTAATTTATATAATACAAGTTAGGGTTATGGTAATTTAATCAATTTGGGGTTTTAGTTGGGTTGCATGAAGACTTTGATGAATACTTGTGTGAACAAAAACTGGACAGATTCTGACCCCGACCTTCAAACGAGTTAAACACCCTCATGACAGAGTTTTCACTGGTTGAGTCCTAAAAAGAAAATGTAGCTTATTGTGTTAAGCAAATTTTGCCACTGGAATGGGTTGAAAATACGAAGTAGAACTCCAGTTATGAATTTTTGAATTCAGTAGCGTCATGCTGATCTTTTAGCAAAAATGATTCTGTGTCAGTTTTTAAAACGAGTAAAACTCACGTGTATGAGTCAAATCTTGTGTTGGTCACTGAAGATAAAATGTGCTAAAATGTGTTAAGAAGAAGTGTCCACTGGAATGAGGTCAAAATATTGTGTAGAACTCAAGTTATGGTCATTTGAAGTCAGTGAGGTCAAAGCTGTTTAACAGCAGCAGTTTTGGTTTTTAAAACGACCAGAAGCCACCTTTGTAGGACAATTCACATATTGGTCACTAAAGATAAAAGGTAGGTATATGTGTCATGTAAATTTGGCCACTGGAATCATGTTAAAAGAGTAAGTAGAACTTGAGTTATGCTTGTTGAAGTCGGCTAGGTCAAATATGAAAATGACGATTTTGATATGAAAGTAACTCTTGGCCAATTGAAAATGATATAAGAAGTACATGTTATGTGAACCAACCCAAGATTATTATAAGATTGTAAAAGTTGGGTTGGGCATTGAAATGCTAGTAAAGGTAGTAATGTATGGCTTGTTAGCCTTGTGTTTGAGATAATTGAGCTTGATGACCTTATATGTGTAAATTGTGAACTATTGCTAGGTTGAGGCATACGTATTGTGTACTTGCGGTCTTGTTGATTTATGATTTTGGTTGTCGCGGAGGAGGTGAGTACTCTTGCATACCTTTATGTTTACGTTGGGTCAATTGACCACATCATGTTGAAATGTGATATTCATGTGTGGTAATTGATTTGGCTAGACCCGGGTGGGGTCAAATGTTATGAGGCCTAAGAACCTCCGGGGCCTAAGAACCCCTATTGTTGTTTTGAGAAAAGGCCTAAGAACCTCTCGGGGCCTAAGAACCCCGATATTCTCTAATGGATCCATATATGTTGTTTAGCGTGCAAGGTGAGTATTATAGATATGACACGACGGTGTCATAGTCTATATGCAACAGTCCTTGTGCATTGCCCTCCTTCGTAGGTATAAACGTATGCAAGATTATTCACTAAGCTTTGCTTACTTTTAGTTGTTTACCCTTTTTATAGGTTGTCCCGGATGCGGAAGAAAGTTAAGTAATGTAAAGATTGAAGTTAAAGATGCTTTTTGGATATTGATTGCTTTAGCTAAATGCGGATAATGGAATTGGTAATAGGACCCATAGTGACCCCTTTGAACTATCGGCTCTTTGTACTCTTGTTTTGTCCTTTTGGAAAATTATTATGATGTCTAGGGTTAGACTCGAGTTTTTGGGTATTTTAAATGGGTCGTTTTGTAGTCGTAATGTATTGATTTTGTGTAAATGTGTTTTGGAGAACTCATAATCCGTAACAGGTTTGGATGATGATTTTACGAATGGGTCATGCCGAAATTTCCAATTTTGAATGTCGTCTTTTGTAATGTGTCACTTGGGTAATTGACCCGTTTCGTTGTAAATGCTACACTTGATCAAATAAAAGCTTTCGGGATTTTAAATCACGTATCTTTAACTCATTTTAAAGTTGGGTAAGGGGATTTAAGGTTTGAATATGACTAGTAAAAGGTTGTGCAAGATTGAAGTTTGGATTATGATTTTCACAAGTTTTAGACCTGCAGGAAAACTGCAGGCTGAGGTCCGAAATATCCCACTGCGGCGCAGTGGGAGTGTTTCCACCCCACTGCGGCGCAGTGGGGAAGTTTGGTCGTCTGCTTCCGTAACTTCCCACTGCGGCGCAGTGGGAGGTGTACACCTCCACTGCGGCGCAGTGGGGGCTTATAAAAAAAAAAATAAAAAAATCTCTTATTTTCCTAAAATGAGTTCGGGTTCTTTCAGTCTTTCCATTTATATATACTAGACTTATGCCCGCGCAATGCGACGGCGGTGGGGTAGTGATGGCGGAGGTGGTGGTGGTGACGGTGGTGGGGGCGGCAGTGGGGACGGTGATGGGGGCGATGATGGTGGTGAATGTAAAAGTAATTGATGTTAAAGGTGGTATTGTAGTTATTTTAAGTGTTGGGGGTATATACTGTAAATTATTTCATTAAGGGTATTATAGGTATATTAGATGAAGATGTTTAAATTAGTGAATAAAGGTGAGGGGTATTTTTGGTTTTTTAGAAGCAGAAAGTTGAAGGGAAAAAAAGGGTGGTTTGTTCTATTAGATAGTATAGATATAGATATAGATGGTAGCATATAAAGTTAATAGGATTTTTCAGACGTTTATTGTGTGCAATAATATGTAAGATTTATAACGTGTTTTCAGAATCATTTTATATAACATTTAAATGTCGTGGGGGTGTTAGCAATTTGTCATTGAGTTGTAGTTGTCATACAACATAAAAGTAAAATAAGTCGGATATAGTGTAAGTGGATTTTGAGTTAGAAGCAATGTTTGATGTTAGTTATAAAAATGTAACATAAGTCCATCTGTCAATTTAGAAACCCAAATAACATTTAATGATCGTTAAGACTCGTTTAAGAAAAGGACCTATTCCATGTTAAAAAAAGGACTTGATTTGCAACAGTTTCCGTAACTCCCGTTAAACACTCGACATAACTTAACGGTCATTAGTTGATGAGGGTCATTATTGTGGGCATAAATAATACAAGGAAGAAAAGAAATAAAAATAAATGGCACGTAAAACGATTTACTCATTTTAGGATTGTCTCAGATTCAACTTGTACCTATAACTATTTAAAGAAAGGGGGGGGGGGTACCCAAATCTCCAAATTGTCCAAATTGTCAAATTAAGCTAAATCCTATCCAAATTAAAGGCAATGGTACCCAAACTACCCAATTTCTTTTTCTTTTTCATATATTTTTGATACATAAATTCATTAAACATAAAACTTCAAACATCTCGTTAAAAATAAACATTACATAATAATAAAAAAAACAAACATAAAACACACAATTTAAGGAGACACAATAGTTAAGGGGTATAAAAAGAAAGTTTTCAAACTAATCCTATATAACTCATAAAAGTAACAATAGTTCAGAGACTATAATGAAAATTTTACAATTATATATAATATTATTTTCCTTATCTCCCGCAACTTCTTCTTCTTCATTTTAGTTTTCAAGTATGCAAGTAAGAGTTGTTAGTGTGACCCCCACATGTCACATTTGTCACCACACACTCTCTCTCCTCAGGTTCACTAGTTCCAGCCCCTACCCGATCACTCCCTTCCTCCTTATGGTAAAATATATAGATCTAGTATATAATAATTTGTTATGAGTAATTTCACTTAATTAATATGGAGTAGTAAGGACACATGAAAGCATGCAAGGCAAATAAGTTATACTAAATCTTATAATGAAAATAACAAGCTATGATATTGATATTAATATTGATAATGATAATTATAATATTGATTGTAGACATGCAATTACTTTGGAGAAAATATAAATAAATGATTTTTGTTATTTTAAAGAGATATACTGATTTTTGTAATTTCATGTAAACATGGATTAACATGTCACGATTGTTAAAGTTTGGACCGAACATCTAACTGGAGTAGGGTTTGGTTCAAGGTGATCAGGCCAGAAAAACAAGCCCTTTTGATTTATTTCTTATTAAAAAATTTTAGTAACTTTTTATGGTATTTCATGCAAGTGGTTAATAGTTGAAAATATAGTAATTTGTTAATTTTTACATTATTTCTATTATTTTAAATAAAAAATATTATCAAATGAATGTAACTAACTAACTATAGGCCGAAAAGTTATTTTGTGCATGAACTTACAGAACCTCTATTGTATGCATGAACCTGCTAAATGTCTATTGTATCACGAAACCGGGTAAAGGCTTATGTGGGCCCGGTTTCATCAACAAACCCAGATTTCATCTTCAACCTAACAAATATTTCACAATAATTTCCTTCATTTAATACCCAGATTTCCGTCAATTAACAATAATAGCAACACAAGTAAAAAACCAAAATGTGAATACGATGAAAATTAGCATACCGTGCAAATTGTCCTCAAGACTTCCTCTTGATAGAAGGTCATAGACCAAAAGGAGTTTATTGTCTTCAAAGCAAAATCCAAAAAGTGAAATAATGTTTTCATGATGTAAAGCAGTAATAATCTCGATTTCCAACACGAATTCTTGTAATACATCTTCGGATGTCTTCAAGATTTTAACAGCCAGTTCCCTTCCATCAGGAAGACAACCTCTGTACACCTGACTGTTCCCTCCTTTAAATATCATATAGAATCTCATCGCCATGAACCACAATTGCACCATTTAAATACCCGTCCTTTTCGTCATCAACTACATGATCACTTGAATCAATATTTGTAATCAGTAACTGGTTCCTAATCGGCAGCCTCATAGCCCATTGAACAATAGATATCTAACGGGCAGGCGATTTATCCGATGAAAGCCTATTCGAAGAAATAGCCCGACGAAGTAATGGCCAACCAGGTATCAGTTCAGTCAAGTCTCTTGAAGTTTCTTGAAGCTTTTGTAACGGCACTAAAGCCATAAAACTTTCGTCATCATCGTCACCTGATTCCTCAAGAACACAAGCACTACCGGGAAGAACTGAATCCGGTGAACAAATCGAACAATTGTATTTAGATTCCGTTTTCACTAATGCTAACTCCATTTTATTGCAATTAATTTGATTGCATTTACTATCTCCCTTATTTCCATTTTTCAATAATTTGGGATTCAAACTAAGCGATCTATGAAACATACTCAATAATAGGTTTTCATATAGATCTTGATAGGTTTTCATATAGATCTTGATGTTGTTTTTGGTATATTATGAATATTATCTGGTAAGTGTGAATCCAAAGTCATCAAGCCACATAAAAAGTCAAATTGTGACCGGTTACCCTTTCAGCAGGTCATTCGTGTATTCTTTAAAAAAAAAATTTAGTTCATGCATACAATAGAGGTTCTGTAAGTTCATGCACACAATAACTTTTCGGTCATAGTTAATTACATTTCCATGCACTTAACCCTATAAAAATTTTATACTATGTGTATTTTAAATTATTAAAAAGTTAACTTGTTTTTTAAAACATGTTGCGTATTCATAAATAATATTTAAAAAAGTCATCTTAACCTAGGGTTTAATCCAATGAAAAAGAAAAAAAAATAAATTAAGAAACAAATTTCAACTCGTTTTCTTCTTTTCCTTCTTCCCACAACCACCACCATCGTTCTACTACCTACGCCACTACCACCATTACGAAATTTCATTTCCCGTCACCACCACCAGCATTATTCCCCGCCGGCGCCACCACCATCACCATATGTCGTTGCCATAGCTAACCGCCGTATGGTGGTGGTGGCAGCAGATGGAGGGAAGAAAGGAAAACGGAAATTGTAAAATATGTGGTAGAGAATTATCCCTTGTTTTTCAAATGAACATTTGTCTAAACTCAAATGAGTACAACAACAAGAATAGTACCCAATTTGTGTCAAAACGGGGTATGAGAATGGTAACATGTAGGAATTAATTAGGTATTTTGTATTTTCCAAATTTAAGTAACCTCACAAAACATGTAGAAATTTTATTAACGAAAATAGATATAAGAAACCACAAACATCTATATTTTAAACTGTTCAAAATAAAACACAAAATATATAGTTTGCATTAATAGTTTTAACACTCACGGGGATGTCTCTTTGATAACTATGAGGGGCGTCTTTGAGATGGGGCAAAGAGGACTGTAACACCCCAAGCCGAGGCTCGGAATATCACGGAAATCACATAGCACAAGGTGGAATTACAATAGAACAAACTAAATGCAATTAAAGATTCGGTGAATCCAAAACATAACGAAGCAAGTAACAAAATACGACAGGAGCAAATAGCCATCAAAGTTAACAAAATAACATCCAAAGATGGCAAACGATCCTAAGTATAATGCAAAAGGCAGGCCAATGAATCCTTGATCCATGAGGTCCATAGTCCGGGTTTAACAGCAAGCAAAGCAACTACACTCCACGCCCTGGGAGAACCTGATTACCTGAAAAGTGTACTAAGCATAGTCAACACAAGGTTGGTGAGTTCGTAGTAATGGTTCGTAAAGAACCAACATCAATAATCACAATATAAGAATACAGGCTAGACATGACTTACAGCGAGCCTCTACATAACACAACATCGCCCAACAACGAGATTACACAAGACAAGTAAATGTGTAATGAGAATGCACAAATGATATGCGAATCACTGTAAGTGTCAAATGCATGAATAAGCAAACATGCCTATCCAATGCGTGATCTCCAGTCACCTATGCAACGATACTCGCTTGTCATCGCCATGAACAAAGCGGCATCTCAAAATCATCGAGATATATATGTCTATATACTTGGGGTCACGTTCTACATCCAAAATGGGTGCATACATCTATGCACCAGGATGTCGGCAATCCCCTGCCGAGGGCTCATCAACAATGTATGCAATGCTTACAATCAAATGTAAATGCATAAATCATAAACCAACAATCAATATACGATGAACCTGTGCCAACAGTCAATATTCGTCCAACGTAAGCCAACAATCCATATACGACAACCATAGGCCAACAATCAATATTCAACAACCCTAGTCCAACAATCAATATTCAACAATCATAAACCACTCATCACAATTTAAACCAACTATACGTACATATACTTCAGAGGATTCTACTTTCTTCAAGTCCCAGATGCTTATATATAGGGTCACCCACAGCCTTCCCACCACATCTAAAACCCAATGAAGGCATCACCGACTTCCATGTATGTACGTCTATCCTAATATAATTGTAATACTTAACTAAGACATATTCCAAGTCAATCAAACGAAAAGAACCGTTACGTCAATCCAACAATCAAGTCAACAATCAATAAATCACTAAATGCAAATAAACACGCCAGGTTTACACTTTTCAGCCCGAATCTCAAGCGAGTAGGGAGATACGAAACTCACCTTGCTCGGCAAAGAAGCTAGTATAAGATTACAAACGAATAATAGGATCCACACGTCCACAACCTATAATTATACATCATAATACCGAAATGTCAACTCTACAATCATAAACAAGTTGGTTTAGCACAATTTAGTCAAGTCACAAACCCTAAACACCTTTACGACTTTAACTAGTAGGAACAAGACGCCTTCGACTCGCCCTTATTAGAATTGAGAAACGATTCATACAAAAAGAGTGTTACTACTAGAAACTAGACTCTCTTACGATTCCAACGATAGGTCATAAGACTTATTTGGACTTACGGATTAGAAGTTATTAACGTTTGAAAAATGACGCGCAACATTTTACAGAGGGTATCCACTGCGCCGCAGTGAGCCATAGCCAAGCTCACTGCGCCGCAGTGAGCTAACCACGAACCAACCAGCCTCTAGCCACTGCGCCGCAGTGGGCTAGCCTAAGCCACTGCGCCGCAGTGGCCTAGTTCTGGACCAGAAAAAGCAGCAGCCCTAGCAGGAAAAAAACCAAGCCAAAACCCTTAAAACTCGACCCAACCCAATCCAAATCGATTTGTAGGGACTTGTAACTTAATTTGAAGCATAAAGAAACACCATTAACCATAAATAAACATAACCCAAACCCCGAATTTGACCAAAACATCAAAATCATATCAAATCGTTCCAACCCTAATCGAAACCCTAGTTTGACCTAAATCGTCTTTTGACTCGATTCAAGACTTGCAATTGTTCAAGATGACTAGAAATGCATAAACAAACATAAGTAGGTGTAAATGGGATGAATTTGACTTACCAAAGCTTCTCTTTGAGCTAGAACCCGAAATTAGGTCAAATGGATAAAATGCAAGACTTCTACCTTTGATTCTTCGATATGACGATAATGTGGTATATATGGCGATGAATCTAGTGTTATACCCTTTCTAAACACTAAGTAGATGGTAGGGAGAAGAGAAGAAATGATCTTGCTTTGTTCTTGAGAGAAAGAGAGAAAGAGATAAAGAGATAGGTAGAAAAGAAAAGAAAGTGAGAAGGAAAGGATAAGGGGGGTGGGAAAATGGGTCTTGGGGGCTGGTGGGTCATGGACTACCCACGGGCCGACCCGTTTCCCTTCACAAGCCACAACACAATTAGTTACACATTTAAATACCGACCAACACATATTATCGACCCGAATATACCACATTGTCATTTAACTCACAACACGACTCAATTAATTCATTAACTTAAATTGTTAGTCATATTACACGTAAAGTCAACGGGTCAAAATTCACGGATGTTACATTATTCCCCCGTTGAAAGAATTTCGTCCCGAAATTCAACAAAACCCTAATTATTAAATAAATGTGGATACTTAGACTTCATGTGGTCTTCTCTCTCCCAAGTGAACTCGGCTCCACGTCTAGCGTTCCATCTTACCTTCACAATGGTGTAGCGCTTCTTCTTGAGTTTCTTTTCTTGACGGTCCAAAATCTCTACCGGTTCTTCAACAAAGTTTAGGCTCGAATCAACCTAATTTCTTCCATAGGCACATGATGTGTAGGATCCGCCAAACACTTGCGTAAGTTACAAATATGAAACACATCATGCACACCGCTAAGCTCTTGAGGCAATTCTAGCCGATAAGCAACTTTCCCGACCCGTTCAAGAATCTTGAAAGGACCAATATACCTAGGTGCAAGTTTTCCCCGCTTCACAAAACGTACAACGCCCTTCCAAGGTGACACTTTCAAAAGTACAAAATCACCAACTTCAAACTCTAACGGTCTCCGTCTCACATCGGCATACTTCTTTTGACGTTGACGGGCCAATTGCAACTTCTCCTTAATTTGAGATATTACCTTAGTCGTTTCAATCACAATTTCTGGCCCGATGAGTTGACTCTCTCCGATTTCTGCCCAAGCTAGGGGAGAACGACATACTCTACCATACAATGCTTTAAAGGGTGCCATTTGAATGGTAGCATGGTAGCTATTGTTGTATGAAAACTCAACTAGCGGCAATTGGTCTTCCCAACTTCCACCAAAATCAATCGCACATGCCCTCAACATGTCTTCAAGTGTTTGAATGGTTCTCTCGGTTTGCCCATCCGTTTGAGGGTGAAACGCCGTGCTCATGTCAAGTCGAGTACCCATGGCTTTTTGAAAGGCTTCCCAAAATTTTGATTTGAAACGGGCATCTCTATCCGAAATGATAGAAATCGGCACTCCATGCTTAGATATTACTTCCTTGATGTACAAACGAACCAAAGTGTCAAATTTATCGGTTTCACGAATGGCTAAAAAGTGAGCTGACTTCGTTAACCGATCTACTATCACCCAAATCGTGTCAAGGCCACTTCTCGTGTTCGGTAGTTTGGTAATGAAATCCATCGAGATATGCTCCCACTTCCATTCGGGCATCACCGGTTGCACCAACAATCCGGGTGGCTTCTTGTGATTGGCTTTGACTTGTAAGCAAGTAAGACACTCACTCACATACCTAGCCACATCACGCTTCATGCCCGGCCACCAATACAAATCTTTCAAGTCAAAGTACATCTTATCCGACCCGGGATGGACCGAATAAGGCGATTGATGAGCTTCATTCAATATAAGCGTTCTTAAGTCGCCGAATATAGGAACCCAAAGTCTTTCAACCATGTATAGCCCATTATCATTCTTTCGGTCAAATAGTTGTTCCATGCCATCTAGGTTTTCGTTTCCAAAGTTTTCCGGTAGGGTGGTTTGAATTTGGGCTTCAATAATCCGATCACGAATATTTGGCCCTACCGTGAGGCTCATAGCTCTAGCCCGTCTTGGTTTCACTCTCTCCTTTCCGCTCAAGGCATCGGCTACTACATTTGCCTTGCCCGGGTGATAACGGATGTCACAATCATAATCACTAAATAGTTCTAACCAACGCCTTTGCCTCATATTCAATTCGCTTTGGTTAAAGATGTGCTGGAGACTTTTGTGATCGGTATAAATCACACATTTGGTGCCATAGAGATAATGCCTCCAACACTTCAAAGCAAATACAACCGCTCCCAATTCCAAATCATGTGTCGGGTAGTTCTTCTCATGCACCTTCAATTGACGAGAGGCATAAGCAATGACTTTACCCCTTTGCATAAGAACACAGCCCAACCCTTGCCCCGAAGCATCACAATAAACAACAAAATCTTCGATTCCATCCGGTAGCGTCAAAATAGGAGCGTCACATAACATATCTTTAAGAGTTTGGAAGGCGTTTTCCTGTTTTTCGCCCCATTAAAAACTTCTCTCCTTTTGAGTCAATAGAGTGAGTGGTTGTGCAATACGGGAGAAATTTTCAATAAATCTCCTATAGTAACCCGCCAATCCAAGGAATTGGCGGATCTCGGATGGCGTTTCGGGTCTTCTCCAATTCTTGACTGCTTCAATCTTGCTTGGGTCCACATGAATATCATCCTTGCTTACAACGTGACCAAGGAAGTGGACCTCTTCCAACCAAAACTCACACTTGGAAAATTTTGCATACAATTTCTCCTTCCTTAGTAATTCAAGCACTTTGTTATAACACGATTTCTACCACTGAATTCGATTCAACAATGGCGGTTTGATAGTGTGTGTTCTTGGTGTGTGTGTGTTTTGAGAGAGAATGATTGATTCAACTGAAAGATTGGGATTAATGTGTGTAAAAATGAAGTGTTGGTTATGATTTCTAAGGTATGAGGGCTATATATAGTCTAACAATACAACTATGCTAATTATCACAATTAGCCCCTCAACCTTAGTAATCATTTATCTATGACTTAACAACAAGAATGTCTTCTAATCTTAATTACAATTTATCACTATTTTGGATTTCTAACATTCTCCCCCTTAGTGATTTATTGTAATGAATGAAGTACGTGTTATCTTGTCTTGTAGGAATGAAATTGATGAGCCCGGTGGTGAAGACAATAGGTGTGTTGAACCAAGTCTTCAAAGCTTTTTCTTTTGTCTTTAAAAACTTGATTCAGTCTTGATCTTGGACTTCTTGAAGTTAAATCATATGAAGATTCTCAATGTTCTTTTTGAACAGAGAATAATGAAAGCATGTTTGGCTTGAATCTTCGAGAATTGATGAATCATGAATCAGAGTTGTCTTTTGAAATGCAGAAGAGATGAATCTTGGTTTTGATTCTTCAATCTTCGATTCTTGAGTGAAATTCAACTTCTTGAAACAAACTTTCATGAATATGTACTCTCCCCCTTGATTTATGCATAGTAGTTTCTTGATGAAATGTTCTTGTATGAATTGAAGATCTTGAATGACGTGTGTTTGATGAAGACTCTTTTGACTTGAATCTTCTAAACAATCTTTCAACCTTTATGAAACTTTGATCTTTTTCACATCAACTTGAACACTTCGGAGAGTAAAAATTTAAATGCAGTTTGAATGAAATTCTTATGAAGTAGTCATGCTCCCCCTCAATCCATGAGTGTAAACACTTTTTGAAGCATCTTTGAACTTTTGAAGTATCTTGAGTGCAAATTCTTCTGAATACTAGGAACCTATTGATACATCATAATGAATTTTCTTTCCTTTTGAAGTATCTTGAGTGCAAATTCTTCTGAATACTAGGAACCTATTGATACATCATAATGAATTTTCTTTCCCTATACAAACTTTGATAAACCTTGAAACAACAACCAAACACAAACTTTTCTCCTTGTTTTTCTTAACAATCACTAAATCAATCACTATATTCTCTCCCCCTCATAATGACAAACCGGAAAACCAATGTCATTATGTTCACTTTGATTGATTAAATGACAAAAAGAATAACATGAACTAAAGCTTAGAAATGTGTATTCTGAGTTTGTGTGATAAGGAATGAAACCGGATAAGAATGATCCGTTAGCATATTCAAAAATCTCAAGGATTAATGAAATGACCGAAAGAAATGTATAACATTTTCCGGATTTCCTATGTATCTTTGAGATATGCATAAAACAAATCTCTAACATAGTTAGGTCTGCGGCTTTGCAACCACGAGATTGCTTCAAAGAATATAAATTATGGTTAACACTACCGAAGCATTTGATAACCACAATTTTATCCTTAAAGACTTTAAAGGGAAAACCGAGGTCACTTAGACTTTTCGTTAACTCAATAATCACATAAATGTAATCATGAGACCTACGTTCAACGTTGGAAAAGATGTTAGCATTGGTAGGATTTCCATTCAATCATTGTGGAATATCAATTAAGATATCACTACGAATGTTCCGGCTATATCACAAAGATAAGCTTTAATATCACAAAGATATGACTCGAATGTGTTCTAAGAAGAATAAACAATGATCAATTTAATGATCAATCAAATTAGCTCTAGACACAACGTGATTAAATGAAGTCGGGGACTGGAGCAGAATGTCGCCCTTTTTCAATATCAACATCTTCCAAATGAAGAGTCAATAGAAATGTGAAAATCTCCGTGAGGAATGAAACAAGCATTTGTTAAGAAATACTTGAGTGGTTAGGAATGATTTGCATTGCTTCACTGGGTCCATGAAGACTTCTTCAATATCGAGATATCAACAAATGACATCCGATAGAAACGTGTTTTACCCAGCTTTTGAGAATTTTGGGGAGGACTTTTGTTTCTTTTAGCCCTTTCTCACATCATTATATCACCGTAACCTCTCACTTTTCAACTTTACTCCCTCCATTCTAGTTGCACGAAATCAACATCACTCAAAATACCCTCACTATCTAATGAAAGAAGTGAATACTCCGGGGTTAGAATTCATCGGCGATGATGAAATTCATGGAGTCAATTTTGAGAAAAACTTATCGCTCATGTGCACACTAATCACCGAACTTCTTTGTAATGAAAAGTATTTGAAAAACAACAAATGTGTGAATGAAAAGGTTTGAAACACATTTGAAGTTTGAGGATTTTTGAAATCACAAACTCCTCCTTAATCTATGCAAGAATAGATCAAAAATGGTTTTCATAGAAAGGTGGAGCAAAAATTGTTTTTGTGAGATCAAAAAGAACAAAATTTTGCATCAACAACAATGTTCATAGTAAGACAGCTAAGGAGTACACAAAGGCGTTCAATCCATCGCATCTTACATCAACAAGTTGGAGGCAATTAAAACATTTAAGCATAATGAAAATCCAATCAATTGTTCAAAATGATATAGCAAAGAAGTACACACAGGCGTTCGATCCTTTGCTTCTCATATCAACAATTGAGAGTTTGAAAAAGTTTATTTGGGAAAAAAAAACTTGAATGCTTATTACACATACATATTCATATAAGAACACTTGGAAGTACACAAAGGCGTTCGATTCCTTGTACTCTTATATCAATCTATATGTATAACAAGATCTTAGAATGTATAAACACTCTAATTAAATAAAAACTTTGAAGAACGGGTTGCATACATAGTATATGCAAGCCATTAAAAATCTTTTTGTTTATTTTTGTAATTTTTCAATTTTGTATTTTTGTTTTCTGAAATGTGTCAAGAATTCCTTCAAATGAAAAGATTAAGGTTTAAGATTTAACATACCAAGCTTGGAGATCAGAAAATTAAACCTCTTTTCGTCCAATGGTTTTGTGAACAAATCTGCAAGTTGAAATTCAGTTCCCACAAAGTATAGTTCGATGTCACCTTTCTCAATATGATCTTTGAGAAAATGATATCTAACATCAATATGCTTGATCGAGAGTGGTTTACTGAGTTGACTGCAATGGCAATGGCACTCTGAGAATCACAATAGATAGGAATATGATCATACGTCAGACCATAATCAGTCAGTTGTGTCTTCATCCATAAAACTTGAGCACAACAACTAGCCGCAGCCACATATTCTGCTTCAGCCGTTGATAGTGAAACACAGTTCTGTTTCTTGGAAGACCAACTCACAATTTTATCTCCTAAAAATTGTAAAGTACCGGAAGTGCTCTTGCGATCTAGTTTACAACCTGCATGATCTGCATCTGAATAAGCAATTAGATTGAATCCAGTATCCCTTGGATACCAGAGACCTAAATTGGGTGTACCCTTCAGATAACGAAAGATTCGTTTCACAGCTTGATAATGTAAATCAGTTGGAGCAGCTTGATATCTAGCACACATACATGTTGCAAACATTATATCTGGGTGAGATGCTGTTAGGTACAACAATGAACCAATCATACTTCTATATCTCTTTGGTCAAATGGTTTCCCATTTGTATCAGTATTAATGGTTGTTCGAGCAGCCATTGGGGTAGAAATTGAAGAACATGAAGTCATATCAAACTTTTTCAACATGTCATTTATGTATTTACCTTGTGATATAAAAATACCAGTTGGTAATTGTTTGATTTGAAGACCCAAAAAGTAATTCATTTCCCCAATCATGCTCATTTCAAAATGATTGACCATTAGAGATGAAAAGTTTCGGCAAAATGTTTGACTGGTCGACCCAAATATAATGTCATCAACATATATTTGAACTAGTAGAACATGCTTACCTTGTTTGCGAATGAACAAGGTAGGGTCAATTATGCCTTTGGTAAATCCACCTTTAAGTAAGAAAGTAGTTAAAGAATCATACCATGCTCGGGGTGCTTGCTTAAGACCGTAGAGAGCCTTGTCTAACCTGTAGACATGGTTTGGTCTTTGAGGATCAACAAAACCTTCAGGTTGATCAACATAAACTTCTTCTTTGAGGTCACCATTCAGAAAAGCAGTTTTCACATCCATTTGAAACACAGTGAAGTTTCGGAATGCGGCATAAGCTAAGAAAATTCGAATGGCCTCCATTCTTGCAATTGGAGCAAAAGTTTCGTCGAAATCAACACCAGGTTGTTGGCAATAACCCTTTGCAACAAGTCGAGCTTTATTCCTTACTACCACTCCATTCTCATCCTTTTTGTTTTTGAAAATCCACTTAGTTCCGATTGGATCATCTTTTCTGGGATTTGGAACTAATCTCCATACCTTCAGTATTTCAAATTGTGCGAGTTCATCTTGCATTGCCTTAACCCATTCTGGATCACGAAGAGCTTCAGAAACTGTTTTGGGTTCGATATTGCTAAGAGAAAGTGCAACAAGACATTCATTCACTGAAGTACGAGTAGTTACTCCTGCTTGTGGATCTCCAATTATTTGATCAGTAGGATGATTTTTCTGCATGCGAATCACTTTTTTTTGGGTAAAGGGGAATTTAAACCCCGGTAAGCTTTTATAAATCACCCAAAAAGGATTATTACAAGAAGTTTAGGTACAAGTGGATTGACAGAGTGTCAACCAATTCAAAAGAAAAATGCCCTCATGGGCCCCCACATAGTAAATAAAGGACACCCATGATGCAGGAAATGAACCAGCAAGGTGACTGGACAGGTTCAGATCACCCAACTATATCAAGAACACATGAATCTATCAAATGAATCTATGACTAGCAATCTAATTAACAAGAATGTAAATAAAGCTAGTCTATATATCCCTCTTCATGAACTGGGCAGTCTCTCCTGTATCTGACTCAAACTCCTCAATATATGCAGGATCTATATTGGGGACAGATGGTATGTGGACATCATCAGTATTTATCCCATAAAGAGCATCGTATGGGTTACCAGTGGTGGCACCTGGTGCTGCAGATGAAGGAATATCCTGATGAGATATAGCACAAGTATCTGAATGTGTATCTGGTGTTTCCCTGACTGGCTGGGATGACTCTGTAGGTGTTGCATTGTCTGGAGCAGTCGTCAGTGCCTTGCTTTTAGAGGTGGTAGGTCTTTCTGGTCTCTTAGGGACATACTTAACCTTGGGCTTAGGGATATGGGTGCCTGTTACCTCTTGGGCCTTCTTGGACCTTCTCCTTCTCCTCTTGGGCTGCTGGAAGCCCTGCTCATCATGTGATACCTGTTTATCATGTGTCTTAGTGCCTGAAGGACCTGCTACATTAGTTTGGGTAGTTCTTGGTGCCCCAGCTTCCATTTCCTCAGTAGACTTTGGCCTTTCAACACAATTAATAAACTTGTGCCCAAAAACAGCACAATGAGAGCATCTATCCGGCTTCCAGAGATACTGTAATCTAAATCTCTGCATTTTACCCAATACACGTGCCTCAACAAAAGCTGGAATATCATGATCGGCATTTACTTTAATCAACACCCTAGCATACATAGCCCTCCCCGACTTTTTCTCAATCATTTCCTCCGTGAATCTATCCAAAGTAACAGGTACACCAATAACACTAGTAATGTGACTCATAATGTCATAATCCCACATATTAGAATCCAAATCATATATATTAACCCACATATGAACAGAAGTAGGTATAATCTTATCATTCTCAATCCCAACTTCCCATTTCTTTAACAAAACAGGAACATCATTAAATAGCCAAGGTCGATTATTAATCACAAAATCCAAACCCTCAGTACTATCAAACTTAAAGTAGAACCTACCCTGATTGTTCAACACTACATCAACTAAACCATACTTTTTCCAAAGTCGAAATGCATGAAAACGAACAAAAGGAAAAGCAGGTCTCTTTCCAACAAAACAACCAACCAAGGTCAACAACCAGTGCTCACTTTGTTTAATAATGAGATCATCAGGAATAATAGCATGTTTATAACCTATCTCGGTGAAAACAGGAGGGATAAATCGAAGCTTCCCAGTCCTACGTATGTTAGTAGCATCTTGAAAGATAGAAGCATAAGAACGTGGCTGCTGTGTCTTGGGACTATCAGGATGTCCAGCAAGATCATTAGGGTTAACATCATGTTTAGGAACATTATCTAAAGTAGGATCAAAAACAAGAGGGATGTCATTAGCATTATCAGAAGCAGGCTTAAAGTAAGAACAATCAGGAGGAAATTTTGGAGGACCCGGCATAGGAGGAACACTATTAGCACCACCTTTACCATGAAAATCATGCAAAGGTGAATCGACATGTGATTTCTGACCATCACCACTCAAATCCTTCAAATCTCTATCTTTATCAACAGTAGAAACAACATTATTACTCCAAGAATCAGCCACTTTCTCAAAAGAAGTCATATCATCATAATTGTCTCTGGGTTTATCATCTTCAAGATCAGCATTAGGAGAATCATTTTCAACTTGAATACCAAAAAACTTCTCAGTTTCATCCGGTGGAATAGGTCGTTGTTGTGATCTCGAGCCCTCAACATTAGTGATTTCAGCCAAATGTTCAACTAACATCCTATTCAATACGTCCACTTGATCTTTAGAGAGTCGTCGTTTGTCGCTATCATTAAGCAATTCCATGCCCTCCTTAAGAAAGTCAAATATATGTTCTCTCTCTTCAGACTCTTCACTCTCTTCAGAGGACTGGTCTTGATCAGGAGTATCCGGGGACTCAGAAGTATCAATTGGACCTCCATGCTGGCCAGTCACCAGCCCAGTGGTGGCCGGTGGTGGCAGTACGTTGGTGTGCCCCAACTTAGGGTTTTTTCCAAGGTTTTCAGCCAATAACTTATCCATGGCTGCAACCTTCGACTGATCAGTCAAATTCAGCCCCTCCTCCATCAATTCAGCACTAGATGCATCAATTAGTTGAGTTTGTGAGAGTTCAGGGCCGGTTAGCGGTGCTGCTACAGTGGCTGGCTCCAAATTAGGGTTTTTAGTTAGGGTGTCGGTTGGAGCAGCCCTTGAGTCGATGGAATGAGTGCTGGATAACGAACGATATTCTTGTAGAATTGGGTAATCAACAACAGATTTAGAAGAAGATCGTAAGTTATATGATGCTTCAAAATTATCTTCATTAGATTTATTCCCTAACTTTCCTTTCTTTTTGCGAGAATTAGGCATTGTATGTTACATGGATGTCTAAATTCGTAAGAAGAGTCTGAACGAAGATAGGTTGATTTGTAGGCTTTGAAGAAAACGAAGATTATCTTCGTTCTGCAAGTTTGTAAGGGAAAAAACGAACTTAGCAAAGTACGTTTGCTAAGTTCGTTTACAAGTTCGTTTGCTAAATTCGTTTGATATCTTCGTTGCTAACTTGATATCTTCGTTGCTAACTTCGTTTAGCCATATTCGTTTGCTATCTTCGTTTGATATCTTCGTTGATATCTTCGTTGATCAGCCAATCGCCAATCGCCTTGTCTTTATTAATTTGATCAGTAGGATGATTTTTCTGCATGCGAATCCACTTGTGAGCATGAGGAAGAGGATCTTGTTGTTGAAGATCAACATCACCATCATTGAAACTTGAAGTTTGTTTAGAGATGGAATCATAACTTGGTATAACCCTTTCCTCATATGCTGGATGATCAAAGTCAAGTGGTACATACACATTTGGAGTGTTCAGGGGATTTGTTGTCTGAGTGAATTGAGAAGGTTGTTCTTGAACATTCAATTGAGTAGGATTCTCAGGAGAGGATGGTGGATAGAATCATTTGAAGATGATTTTTGCTCAGAAGAACTTGATGACGATTCATGAGTGTTGTTAGAAACTGGATCGTTGTGATGAAGAGGTTCATTGCTTTGAATTGGTTCAACGATGTCTGGAGGTTCTTGATCATGAATCGGTTTTGACTTATAGAATTCTTCAAAAAGAATATCTAATTCATCACTGGTTGGAGTTGGAAACTTCTTGAATTTAGAAGCTAAGGTAGAGTTCCTTGTAGAAGTACTTGAAGCACTTGAATCCATACTTGTTGGTAGCAAGCTTTCTTGCTCAAAAATCATGCCTGACATCTCATCGAACCAAACATTCATCGTCTCTTGAATTGTGTTTGTTCGACGATTATAGATTCGGTAGGCAATAGATGTTTTGGAATAACCAACAAAATATCCTTCATCACCTTTCTTCTCGAATTTTCCAAGATTCTCCCGATCATTCAACGTGTAACAAACACACCTAAATATGTGGAAGTAGTTGATGTTGGGTTTCCGTTTGTTAACAACCTCATAAGGAGTTTTTTCGAAACGCTGATTGATGATGGACCGATTCTGAGTGTGACAAGCAGTGTCAACAGCTTCAGCCCACATATTGGATGGCAATTTGGAATAAGCAAGCATTGTCCTTGCTGCTTCCACCAGCGATCGATTTCTCCTTTCAACAACACACGTTTTGTTGTGGGGTGCGAACTGCTAAGAATTGATGAGTAATACCTTTGGATTTGCAGAATTCATCAAAAACAGCATTCTTGAATTCAGTACCGTTATCCGAACGGATGTAACAAACTGGAAGTTGAAGATTTACTTGAGTATTGGTGATGAAATCTATCAACATCTGAGTTGTTTCATCTTTGGATGCTAGGAACTTAACCCAAGTATATCTTGAATAATCATCAACAATAACCAGGATGTATTTCTTCCCATTTCGGCTTTGAACTTTCATAGGCCCACAAAGATCCATGTGAAGCAAATGAAGAGGTGCTAAAGAATTTGGAGATTTCTTCGGTTTATGAGAAACTCTCTTAATCTTCCCCAACAGCACAAGAAGGACAGACATGCTCACTTTCATACTTATAGTCAGGTAAGCCTTCAACAAGATGCTTATTGACTAAAGTATTGATTGTTTGGAAATTCAGATGAGAGAGCCTTCTATGCCATAACCAAGAATTCTTTGATGTAGCCTTTGAAATGAGACAAATATTATCGGTTGGTTGGTTATCATCGAGATTGACGGTAAAAAGGTTATCGTCACGATCGCCACAAAGAATATCAACTCCATCTAAGGTTTGGACTTTGCAAATAGATTTTCGAAAAAGAACTTGAAGATTGTTATCACAGAATTGTCCAACACTGAACAAGTTGTGACTTAAACCTTCAACATAGTGAACTTTCTTGATTATAATCCCATTTCGTTCAATGTCCCCATAACCTAAGATAGGAGCGAAATTGTTGTTTCCAAAGCGAACCGTTCCCATGAATCGTTCAACAAAGTTCTTCAGCAAAGACTTATTTCCAGTCATGTGCTTCGAACACCCGGAATCGAGTATCCAAACACAGATGGTTATTTCCTGCAATCAAAGAAATTTAACCGTTTTTAGGTACCCACTTGAAAACGGGTCCTTTTTGGTTAGATAAAACAGGCAGGGTATATAACTTAGATGCGCATTCAAACATGTTATTGAATCAACATAAGCATCAACAAGCATATTATCAACAAACATATTTGAATAAAATGTACGAACATTCACACAAGAATTAAAAGTAACATGTCTACAAGCATTCATATCAACCACACAAGAATTAAAATTGTTTACAAACTCACAAGGCCTTGCCTTGGCACATTCAACATTTATTAACAAAGATGAATTGTTTTGATTAACAGAAGCACTTTTCTTCCTATTAACAGCATTTTTCCTCCTTCTTTTCTTCATTTTCTCAACATTCTTTTGATTACTAGTGATCTTAGGTACTAAAGTTTTAGCAACCCATTTAGCACCACTAGTTAAGCTCTTTCCCCCTGTTGAATTGAAACTTTGAAAATTAGAACTAGGAGTTTTAAACACTTTCATCTTTTTGGAATCTTTTGAAGGTGAGGAAACTTCTTGCTTCTTTGGTTTATCATGAGAAAACCATCCATATCTATCCTTATATCTAGTTGTACCATTTGATGAATCTTTAGTTAGCGAAATTGAGCTAGACTTAGACACCTTAGGTATAAAGCTAGATTGAGAGCTAGATTTAGAAGCATTTGAACAGTCTTTTGGAAGTTTCACTTTGGTGTACTTTGTTTTGTGTGGGATCTCAGCTTGTTCTTCTATGACATGTTTCACAGGTGTAGCCACAAAGGTTTCTAACTTAATGGTCTTTGGTTCAGTCTTGACGAGTTTGGTCTTAACTCGTTTCTTTGAGTAATATGAAGTTGGAGCTTTGGACAATGGTTTTTGAGATTCCACTTTTGTTTCAACTTTGATTTTGGTAGATTCAATCTTTTTCTCAGTTTCTGAATTAAAAACATATTCTCCCTCCATGAATTTATCAAAATCATCCTTTGTGAAATCTTTTGAAAAAGAAAATTTCAATGGAGATTGATTAGTTTCAAATTCATTTGAAAGTTTTGAAAAATTAGGAATCTTGTTGTCCAACTTCATCTCTTGGGTAGGTTTGGAAAGTAGATCAACTTGAACTGACACAGCTTTGGTTTCACAAGAAAATTGAGAAGATGTATCAACACCTATACTAGCACTAGGCTTAGGGTGAACAACTAACTCATCAACAGTGTTGCATGTGAAAAACCTATAAAAGTACCATATCAAAAATAAACTCTGTGCAAGTTCGTCAGTAGATAAATCAGATTGCACATAATCATCAGTATGACAAGTATATTCAAGAGAATCAGTCAAGGTCTGAGTGGAGGTATTGGTAGATGAATCACAGGTAGTTTGGGTAGAATTTTCTACTAAAGCACTTTGGTCAGTTTGAGTAGAAAACATCTCCCA
>CM067173.1:8858233-8881673 GCA_034093135.1 Erigeron breviscapus
ACACACAATAAACTAAGAAATGTGCATGTGTTCTATTTGAGACGTGGGGACATTTTTTTGGTGTTCTATTTGAGACGTGGGGACATTTTTTTGGTATGGAAGTATGGAACGCCTCCGGAGGCGGTATAGAGAGACGTTCAGGGGGCTTTCTTGGCAAAAAAATGTATGGGGGAATACCTCACTCCGTTCAGTCTAAAACATCCTCAAATATTTAAAATATACTCTTAATTTTTATCCCTCATGTCAATCACATACCACTTATTTCTAGTCTAATTATTAATTGGTCTTAGGTAGGGGTGTTCGCGGTTTGGTTTTTACCCAGTTAAGCCGTAAACCGAACCGTTTAAAAAACCGAAAAAACCCAAACCGTTTTTGAATTTGGTTTTTGGTTCGGTTTGTAACCGAAACCGAATTATATTTTTGGTTTTTGGTTTGGTTATGGTATATGATAATGAATTTGGTTAAACTGAAAAAACCGAATAACTTATATTATTATTATGTATTTTTAAAAATTTTAATACACATCTTTTTTATATGAATCTTTATTAGTGTACTTCTTACATTTGATGTTTATTTCTTTATTATATTCATATTTTACAAACATTAGAAAAGATTGGATGGAGAAAAATAATAATGATGACAAACAAAAATTTATTTGTTTCAATACTTTCAAAGACTAATTTCTTATGTGATGACTATGTTAACTATTTATTCATTTTGTGTATAAAGTCTAAATTTAATACTTTGGTGAAAATTTAGAATTATGAACTAAATACGACTTAGACAAAAATGGTGAATTTGTTTTTTTCATTTTTGGTTTTCTCGGTTTTAAATCGAAACCGAACCGAATTCTAATTCGGTTTTCGGTTTGGTTTTTCTTTTTTAAATTAGGTTTTGATTCGGTTTTGGTTTTGAAAAACAAAAATTTAAAAACCGAAAAACCCGAACCGAATAGACCAAATAACCAAAAACCGAACCGATGAACACCCCTAGTCTTAGGTGAGTTACTTTACATAAAGATTTCTACTAAAATGTTCCGAGTTCGATCATTTGGGGTCACGCTACTTAATCATTTTCAGGTGGTTGAAACTGAGATTTAAATTCTACTTGAGATCTAACTAGGTATCTAATTAATCATTAACTTTGGTGTTAAAATAACATGTCACTCACGTAATTTGTCTTATTTGTATGTGTTTAAATGTATTTTATTTGAACTAATACTTAAATATTTTGTACGTGGGTTTTGCTAAATGCAGCCTTTAAAGGTGCATTAAATAGTTGTACACTTATCATAAAATTTAAGGGGTGAGCTTTTAATATGAAATGTATAAACTTTTTATACACGTTAAATGCAGCTTTAAGGGTTGCGTTTAGTATTTTCCTTTGTATATATAGCGTAGATAATGTGGAACTCATAAAGAATAAACAGTTATAGAATCAGAATTATATCCAAAATATATTATATATTATTAAATATGGTAGAAGTATAGTAATACATGGCCCAGAAGAAAAACTAATTAAGAAGAAATGCATATTATATATATATGATTAAACTAATACATAATCAGAATGTATTGTTGTAATTAATTAATTAATTAATTATTAGCTAATATATATATAGTCACATAAGTAAGCTCCTAATAATGGCTGCTTGAGCACTGTTGGTGTCTGTGGAGTCCAAAAGCTCCGATAACTTTTCACTTAAGTCCTCGACTTCTCTGTGCAAGCTTCTAATATAATTGCATGTCTCCTGCAACACCTTTGAAGCTGAAACCTATACACAAGAATTAAGAATAATTTAATTATTATATTTTAATATAACTTTAATTAGCTAGGCAAAGAAACGAATAATAAAGTCTAAGAAAACTATCAGCTATAGTTAATTGAGAGCTTATATATATGCTCTAATATATGTAACTATATAAGCTATATATTTGCTCTTTAGCACAAAATGACGATGATATGTACTTTCAAGTTTCACCTAACTTAATTTGTTACGACTTACGACAAAACGACCAAATGTACAATTTTATCTTTAGTACTCATAACTCACTATACCAGTATACGATCTTATTAGTACGAATATATACTCAAAGTGAAACATATTTACACACTATGTTAAGTACTAAATTAGAAATAGATCCTTCCGCCAGACTTACAAATAAAATTAAAATCTTTATATATACTAAAAGACAACTGACCTAATAGCTTATTAACCAATCATAGCTCTTGATTTTATCAAATTGGAAATTGATGATGTCATTATTAATTTAATAATAAATAAAAAATCCTAATAATCATTATCCAAATATATTAGTATATTATATTATATTATATTAATATTTATAAATCAAATAAAATGATAGTGACCTATTATGATTTTTTAATATTCAAATATCGCTAAGTATGTCACAATCTACAACTTTGATGGACATATTATAATTTTGTAATATTCATATATCGTTATGTATGTCACAGTAAACATTTCGATGAACATATTTAAAAAAATATTTTACTATAAAACTCAAAGTTTTATAATATAGATCAATTTTTTATTACTAAAAATTGTAAACTAAATTTTAAATCATAATAAACTAACATTTAATATTGATAAAATTGTAAGCCCGTGTATTTGACATGGGCCTAAAATCTAGTACATATACTAAAACAAACATGCATATATCTTATATAATATCTTAATTATTATATGATCAGTCGATCGCCTTTTTTTAATGCTTTGCGTTTGTTTGTGACAATACATCTCATATATATGATTGTGACAAATGAAAAAAAAAAACAAAAAAAAAAATGAGAAAAGTAAATTAATTAAATATGCATACATGGTGTAGGTAAACAAACTAGACATAAAGTGTAGGAGTATATAATATATGTCATGTAATTATAAAAATGTATATAATTAAGTGTGATATATCAATGAAAACACAAATCAATTCATATATGTTATATCAAGTGTTATATAACATAAAAAAAATATTTACGGTCAAAAGTTGAAAGAAAAAGACTTAAAAAGTCAAACTATATCAAAAAAAATTTTTTGTTTAAAATTAGTAAGAGAAAACATGAAAAGTGTTCAAAAATAAGAGTAAAACAATATAAATATTACTTATATATTCCTTTTTTGTTTTATATATATATACTAGTCTTCAGGCCCGTCCGATGGACGGATAGTCTCAATATATATATATATATATATATAAATATAAAATAATAAATATCAAAAAGGTAAATATCAAAATAATAAATAACAAAACAGTGAAAAATAACAAAACATGAACAAAACAAATTTAAAAGAATAAACCCTTTTGTAGTAGAAGAAGAAGTCATAATTAAACTACAATTGACAACAAACTAAATTAAAAGAAATGAAAAATAACAATAACATAACAATTCAATATCAAATAATAAACAAACACGGACAAAATATCAAAAATAAATTAAAGTGATATAAAAAAACCCGTATGTTTTTTTTGTTGAGAAATTTACTGAACTTGATTTGTTTATTAACGATAGGAATGAGAGGAATAATATGAATGGGAATAATATAAAAATTTAGGTTGTATATATAATAATTTATTGGGAGAGTTTTAAGGATATTATATATCTTTAAAATTTAAAAAGATTTGTTTTGATTGAAAAGATTTATGATAGAGTTTTAAACATAATTATCTATTTAATAAGCAAATAAAAATAAAAAAATATAGAAAAAAGAAGAGAACTCTAGAATAATTAGGATAGAGTTTTAATCTTAAAAAAAGCTTTAAGAGTGCCAAGTGTACCTTCAACCTATTCTTTTAATTATAGGATAGATTTAAACATAGTGTATACATTTACAACAACCTAATAAAAGATTTAATTAAAACTCTTTAGAAGCGTGAAGATACATGCACACTGATACGAACATTTTTGTAATATTAATTTATTATATATATTATAATATAATATTATAATGTATAAGATACCTTTAAATAGATGAAAATATTTTTCACTACAACAAATATGTCATTTTCACACTTGTTTTTTCATACTTTTAAAAATGTGAAAATTTTGTTAATTTAATCACATTTAAAAGTGTGTAGAAATAATTTACATCTAAAAGTGTGAAGAAATTTAAAAAATCACAATATTTACACACTTATATATGTGGAAAAGAAAAGTTCACACTTTCAAGTGTGTAAAAATATATCAATTGTTCACAATTAAGAGTGTGAAAGTTAATTTGTAACGCCTATTTTCTTCACACATGGAGGGTGTGAAGAAAAATTTTGGGTTACAAATTGACTTTCAGACTTTTAAGTGTGAAAATATTTGACAATTGTTCACAATTTTAAGTGTTAACATTTTGTTTACACATTTATAAGTGTGAAAAAATTATGATTTTTAAAATTTATTCACACTTTCAAATGTAACTTTTTTTCTACACATTTTTGTATGTGATTAAATTAATAAATTTTTTCATACTTTTTATAAACAAGTGTGGACAAATGAAATTTTTTTTTTTTAGCGTTTGTTTCATTTAAACTAACTGTTGTGACAGAGAATCCACATAGTATCTTTGAAGTTTAAACATATACATATAGCATATAGGAACATTGTATATGGTTGAATGAGTCCAACACAGTCACATGCACCCCAAGAGGAAGTAAACTAGCTACTTGCGTTAGGTGCGCACCACAAGAATTTAATGCAAATAATGTGTTTATGTGATGTGTGTGTGTGAAATGTGAACCGTATCACACTACTTATCTACCTAAAGGCAAGGAAAACCACACAAGAACCTATGGCCAATTAAGTTAATCAACTTCAAATTAGTTAAAGGTAGTTTTTAGTAATTAGTGTAACACTACTTGTCAGGCCCAATTGGCGCCCTATGTTTTTTTTTATACTTCATAGTTGTAATTTTGGTTTGATAACATCACTTACAGCATATATATAACCTTAACATGTATAGTATTGCAAAGTTATAAAAATAATTAAGAAGGGTGAATAATTAAGTTAAATAGTTACCTTGGAACTCTTAGTTTGATTAATGTTATGAGGAATAAGTTGTTGTAACTTGGAAACTAGATCAGCCATTTGGGCATCGTTAATCATCGACGTGCCAGCTTGCTGAGAGCGAGATCTTCTGCTAGACATTATCGATCGGTCACAAAGAAAGAGTTCAACGATATATTAAGAGGATTATCTTAGAGGTCAAAAGTTGATGACAAAGTTTGCATGGGAAGAAAGATGTGAACTTAGGTTGCCTTTTAAACAGGAAGATTTCAAAGGGGAGGGAGAGGGGCCTCCTTACATATGCATTATGATCTTTAAGGCTTAAAAAAAAAAATAAAAAAATATATATATGTATTTTAAGAAAAATGTAAGATATTTCCTTTTTCCAAATTTAATATTTTCACAAATCCAAAACAATGTGAAGTTTACGGAATTTTATCAGCTCTTTGGTAAGTATATGAATATGAATATGAATCATCGGGCCGGTTCACTTGCAGTTTTGAAGATATCAAAAAACGAAGATAGGTACATATGCTATAATAGTTATAATACATGTATGATGTACGAATATATAATATATGATAATAGTTACATTATATTCAATAAATTTATGATTTATTAATAGCTTTAATATGATAATAATAACTAATAAGAGTTAAGTCCAAAAACATTAGAAGCTTACATAAAGGATGGTAAACTTCGATGGAGTTGTTTTATAAATACGAGAAGGATATCTGCACAATGTTGCGGTGGTGACGGCGACGGGTGATGGTGGTGGCGGTAACCATGTGATTATTAATGTAAAAGAAGGTAATGGTTATTTTAAGGCTCAAAAGATGTATGTTGTAAATAATTTCATTAAGAGTATTATAAGTATATTAGGTGAAAATATTTAAATTAGTGAATAAAAGATAGGTAGTTTGAATAAATAAGGTTGAAATATTTTAGGGATATTTTGGGATAGATAGTGTATGGATTGAAAATGTGTTGAAAGTTAATGGTATTTTGGGTATTTTAAAGGTAAAAAGTTTAAATTGGGGGAGAGATAGTTTATTTTATAAATGAGTATAGATTATAAATATTTTCAAAATAATATAATGTAAATAAATTAATTTATATACTGTTGAAAAAGTGTATGTCCTTTGAGATTCTATAAACACACTTGAAGATTAAAATAAATACATATTTAATAGCCACTTATTTTTTTCCACATGATCCAATTATACCGTAATAATACTCATATTAACAAAATAATAATTCACAAAATGAGTTATAAATTATATACCTTTGTAAATTCATATATATTAAACATCGCACATTTATTTTTTTCCACATGATCTAGTTATACACCAATAATACTCATACTAACAAAATATAGTTCACAAAGTAAGTTATAAAATAACACTCTAAGATTAATATTTTTACAGATAATCCCCAAAAACACATCCTACAAACCTTGTCAGATCTTGAATCTTAAAAAACCACACTCAAAACTTTACCTATTGTTTTTTTTTTTTAAGGTGTGGATCATTTGCTCACAACAGAGGATCTAGCTTACGTTGTCTTAACCGGGTTCGCGCTAGAGAGCCCCCTCACCCTCAATACCTAGTAGGAGGAGAAACCCAACTAAACCGCCCGAAGGGCGACATTTATTGGGATAAAACTCTGCCCCTCTGCATGACTCAAACCTGATTCACTGGAGGATTTTATTTGTCAAATTCCTTGAAAATGTCTTTCCCATGTCTCGAGCTCGAAACCTCCAGTATGTAAAGTTGGTGCTCAACTACTGAGCTATAATGGGAAGTCCTCTACCTATTGGCTCTTGCTTAATTAAATTTTGTTTCCTCCTTAATATAGAATTTTTTAAATTAATATCAATAAAGAGACACGTATCGTTTTAATGCAACCACGTATCAATCAATTAAGAATTCAATTCTGTATTGACAATTGTTTACTACCAAACTTGTTATTCTGACAACTAGTTATGTACCCGGGCGTTGCCCCGGAAAAATAACATTGCTTTCAGAAACTTTATACAAGCGGGAGATGCAGTCGTTTGTTGCTTATTAAAACGTGTGTATGAAAATAGAATGTCGTGTACAAATCTTGTCATTTACATGATCAATTTTATGAATAGTTGAAGGGGGGGAAAAAGGAATGTTAATCATGTAGCAACTATATGATTAATCGAAAAAAGTGTGACAAAACGGGAAAAAAAATAATGAAAACGCACTAAAATTATACTATTATTATACTCCCTCCGTCCCATATTAAGTGTCCTATTTTGACTTTTTGAGTCTTTTTCTTTCAACTTTGACCGTAAATATTTTTGTTTGTGTTATATAACATTTAATATAACACACATGAATTGATTGAGTTTTTAATGTACTTTTCATTGATATAACTTTCATCAACCTAGACGGAATATGACGTACATGGATTCACAACACAAGATATACTGAACGACACAAAACGTTGTCGTTTTAAAATACATTTATATAAAACATTGTTCACAAATTTATATTACAATTTATGAAAGATATTATTCTTGAAAACATTTATTTAATATTAAACAATATTAAACAGTAGACAGAGACTTTAGCAAATTGACTTGTCTTTACTAGAGTCTGAGGGTAGGCCATGGTCCAGTATGTTGTATGCAGCGGAAAAATGTCCCATGTATAGAGTATCGTCTAGTTACCTGAGAATACATGCTAAAATACGTCAACATAAAGTTGGTGAGTTCCATAAGTTTTTCATATAGAAAATATAGTTTCACAAAATACAGAGTTCAGTGTGACCATTGTCTTACCGCAATGTCAAGTAGTTATGATACAATATAAAGCAAAGAGTATCATAGATTTTTAATAAAAATATAGAGTATGAACCACAAGATTTAAAGTAACCATTTGATCACACAATGGATCAAATAGAATATAAGAGTAGATACTGTATACATCAAGTTCTAAGCTCATGAACCGAAACTAGACAAGTGTGTGTTTATTTGCCTCCAGAGTAGATACCTTGTTCAGGGTATCCTAAGCTTTCCAAATATATATGCATCCGTATCCAGTTGGTATGACCAACACGGATGGGGGTGCCTACCCCAATAGTACTATTCAATATACCACGTTTATGTTTCCATAATTAATCGTTCATGATAGTGAGGACTTTGAGTGAACAGAGCAACTTAGAATCAACCATATATACATTTCTGAAGTACTTGTGTTCATCATAACAGTAAAGAGTTTGTATTTTATCCCAAAGGTAAAATAAAGTGGAGTTACAAAATATATAATATATATATAACTTTGTAATATACATATAATATAACTTTGAAAATATACATATAAGTATAACAAATAGTTTTATTTCATGTATCTCAGTCCCAAATAAATGTATAAATAACTGAAAAGGGGAATATGGAGACTCACCTTAGTGTTGTAGAAGAAAGATCACTTAGACGTACTTAATCTTGTGTGATTATCAGAGAGAAATTTAGAATTGAATATATGATGGTGTGAGTTTTATGGTTAAACGAAAGTGGCTATTTATAGAAGGGGGAAACGCGTTAAATATAACGCGTTCGATATATAACGCGTAATATTATTATATTATATTATTATTATATTATATTATTATTATATTATAAAGTTAATCATGAATAAGGGGTATGTATATATATAGTGTTATTTTTGTCCATGCATTTAGTAAACTAGACCCGTGATTCATGATTTATAAGTTTTAAATATAAAGTAGATAAAAGTGTGTTTCCCACTACCTCTTGGACGTTTCTAATGATAGATTTCTTTTATACTAGTAGTATATATTTATACATTGTTTTAATCCTAAATTATCCATACAAGCTCCTATTGAGAAAATTCAAGTTTCTATAAGATCAGAAAATTTAGATCTACAACTTTCATTTTAATAATTTTTGCTCAATTAACTCCTGTGAGCGGGTTTTGGACGTTTATATTATAAGAATAAAGTATGAAAGCGATGTTTACTATTCAGCACTATTCACTTTTGAAATTATTCGGAATCAGATTCAACGTAGTTAAATTATTTGACGTGGGTCCCACCTTTATATTATTTTATTTTATTACCTTTTTACAATTTACTTTCTACCTTTACTATTTACAATTTATTTTTACCTTTACTATTTAAAATTTACTTTTTACCTTTATTATTTAAAATTTACTTTTTACTCTTTAATATTCACCGTTACTATTCACGGTACTATTCACGTTCACTATTCACGGTCACTATTCACGATCACTATTAATAAATACAGTTATTGATAGTATAAGTATGAAAAAGTATTTACAAGCAGCTCTCAAATAACTATTTGAGTTCTTGGCAATAATTATCCATAATTTATTAAAATATTTGTTCAGTTTATTATGCCATAAAATGTTTGTTCATATTGTTTGATGTACAGAAATTTTTAAATAGCACACATAATAGTAAATTAGTCAACTGAAATTTTGGCGGTTGTCACAATATAACTTTTATCAACTAATATATAACACAAACAAAGATATTTACGGTCAAAATCGGAAGAAAAAGACCTGACCAGTCAAAATAGGACAATTAAAATGGGACGAGGGAGTAATCTACAAAGAAATGGGAAGTACCGTGTAAATCATTGTAGAAGTTAAAAGACAAATGAACGCGGATATCATATTAAATTTGTACAATAAATTGTAAAAAAGCCAAAAATTAGTTAAAATATAAGGCAAAAATAAAAACGTAAAACAAAAAAACAAACTCAGGTTTTTGTTAAATTGGGCGACCGATTGACAATATCAATTTGACACAAATATTATATACTCCAACGCCCGGTAGAGAAATGGACTTGATTTACAGCAGCTTTTGTAACTCTCGTCAGACACTAAAATAACATCTAACGATCATCAACACCCGTTAGAAAAAAGGACCTAACTGCCTGTTGAGAATTTTAAATAGTACACATAATAGTAAATTAATCAACCTGAAATTTTGGCGGTTGTCACATTCTCCCCCAGTTATTTAAATTTCGTCCCAAAATTTAGCACGTGTGGTCGGAATGTAGGGCTTTTTTCGAACAAGTGAGGATACTTTTGTTTCATTTGATCCTCACGTTCCCAGGTAAATTCAGGACCTCGCTTTGAATTCCATCGGACTTTGACAATAGGAATTCGACTCTGTTTCAACTGCTTGGCGTCTATCCATAATCTCTACTGGTTCTTCAACAAAGTGCAGCTTGTCATCCATTCGAAGTTCTTCCAGTGGAATAATTTGTGTTTCGTCAGACAAACACTTTTTCAAGTTTGAGACGTGAAACACATCGTATATACGGCTAAGTTCTTGTGGCAGTCTAAGCCTATAAGCTACTGGACCAATTCTTTCTAGTATTTCGAAAGGTCCAATAAACCTAGGATTTAGCTTACCTCGTTTTCCAAATCGGATGGCTCCTTTCCAAGGAGATACTTTCAGCATAACCTTGTCTCTTACTTGAAATTCCAAAGGCTTTCTTCTTACATCAGCATAGTTCTTTTGACGATCTCGTGCTGCCTTTAATCGGTTTGTATCTGTACGATCTTCTCAGTAGTCTCATGAATGAGTTCAGGACCTGTAATTGGACTGTTTTTCTTTACTGGAATTTTGTTACCTAATTCTACCCAACAGATGGGTGAACGACATTTTCTCCCATACAGTGCCTCAAATGGTGCAGTCTTGATGCTAGTGTGGTAACTTGTTGTTGTATGAGAACTCACACAAAGGCAAGTGTTTTTCCCAACCATTCCCAAAATCAACTATGCAAGCGCGCAACATGTCTTCAAGCGTTTGAATGGTCCTTTCACTTTGACCATCGGTCTGCGGGTGATATGCAGTGCTCATATCTAACCGTGTACCTAGGGCTCTCTGTAGAGTCTGCCAAAATCTGGAAGTAAAATGACTATCCTATCAGAAATAATCGAAATAGGTATTCCATGTCGTGATACTACTTCCTTTATGTACAATCTAGCCAGCTTGCTCGTTTTATCAGTCTCCTTTATGGGCAAGATGTGCAGACTTAGTGAGTCGGTCTACAATTACCCATATCGTATCACAACCATTAGCAGTCTTCGGTAACTTTGTGATAAAGTCCATGGCTATACATTCCCACTTCCACTGTGGAATCTCTGGTTGTTGTAGCAATCCAGATGGCTTTTGATGCTCTGCTTTCACCTTTGCGCATGTTAGACATTTGCTAACATAGGTGGCTATGTCAGCTTTCATGTTAGGCCACCAGTATAATTCTTTTAGTCCATGATACATCTTATCTGATCCAGGATGTATCGAATATCTTGACTTGTGTGATTCGTTCATCACCAAGTTTCTTAAATCTCCATAGCTTGGTAGCCAAATCCGGTTAGAAAAATACCGGGTTCCATCGGGTCTAACTTCAAATTGCTCTTCCATCCCCCTCAAAGCTTCTTCTTTGAGATTGTCTTTCTTTAATGCTTCAAGTTGAGCTTCACGAATTTGGGAAGTAAGATGAGTATGAATGGTCATACTTAAAGCTCGTACTCGAAGTGGCTTTACTCTTTCTTTACGACTTAAAGCATCTGCTACAATGTTTGCTTTGCCGGATGATAACGAATTTCACAATCGTAATCACTGAGCAATTCCACCCATCTACGTTGCCTCATGTTCAAATCTTTCTGGTCAAAAATATGTTGGAGACTTTTATGGTCGGTGAATATAGTACACTTTGTACCGTATAAATAGTGTCTCCAAATCTTTAGAGCGAATATTACAGCTCCTAGTTCAATATCATGAGTCGTGTAGTTCTTCTCGTGCACCTTAAGTTGACGCGAGGCATAGGCTATCACCTTATCTTTCTGCATCAACACACATCCCAATCCTTGATGAGATGCGTCGCAATATACTACAAAATTATCCGTTCCTTCGGGCAGTGACAAAATCGGAGCACTACAGAGCTTCTCCTTCAGCAGTTGAAATGCTTTTTCTTGTTTATCTTCCCAGGCAAACTTCTTGTCTTTTTGAGTCAACGACGTTAAAGGTTGGGCTATCCTAGAAAAATTCTCGATGAATCTTCTATAATAACCAGCAAGACCTAAAAATTGTCGTATTTCTGTTGGTGTTTTCGGTGCTTCCCAGTTCTTAATAGCCACGATCTTGGCAGGATCTACATGAATTCCTTGACTATCAATGACATGGCCTAAGAATTGTACTGTACGAATCCAGAATTCGCATTTTGAAAACTTTGCGTACAATTCTTCCTTCTTGAGTAGTTCCAAAATTTTCTTCAGATGTACCTCGTGCTCTTCTTTGGTTTTAGAATAGATTAGAATGTCATCTATGAATACGATAACAAACTTATCTAAATATGGTTTGCACACACGGTTCATGAGGTCCATCAAAACTGCGGGTGCATTCGTCAAACCAAATGGCATCACTTCAAACTCGTAATGGCCATAGCGGGTTCTAAATGCCGTCTTGGGAATGTCTTCTTCTGAAACTCTAAGCTGATGGTAACTGGATCTAAGATCGATTTTCGAGTAACAACTCGACCCTTGTAATTGATCAAACAGGTCATCGATCCTAGGAAGTGGGTACCGGTTTTTAACCGTCAACTTATTCAACTCCCTATAGTCTATACACATGAAAAAAGATCCTTCTTTCTTCTTGACAAACAAGACTGGAGCTCCCCAAGGTGAGGAACTCGGTCGAATGAATCCTTTCTCTAAAAGTTCTTGCAATTGACTTGCAAGTTCTTTCATTTCGGAAGGAGCTAATCGATATGGTGCTCGTGCCACTGGGGCAGCACCAGGTACTAAGTCTATTTTGAATTCCACCTGCCGGATTGGTGGAAGACCAGGCAAGTCTTCAGGAAAGACTTCTGAAAAATCTCGTACGATGGGTATGTCTTCAAGCCGTTTCTCCGGAGTCTTTTTCTCTGATATATGGGCTAGGATTGCCTGGTATCCCTTTCTGAGATACTTCTGAGTCTTCATGCAAGATATAATGTTACATCGTACTCCATTCTTATCGCCCTGGATAATCAACTTCTCACCGTTTGCAATTGGAATTCGAACAACTTTTTCGTGACAGACTATTTCTGTGGTTTTTAGACAACCAGTCCATACCAATGATAATATCAAAGCTTCCTATTTCGAATGGTATTAGATCTATAGAAAATAATTCTTTTGCTAATTCTAAGGTACAACCTTGGATTATGCTTTCGACTTCGATCATTTTACCATTTGCTAATTCTACAGAATACTTAACATCTAATGGGGTAGGTATAATTGAAAGCAGGTGAATAATTTTATTTGACACAAAACTTCTATCGGCACCAGGATCAAATAAAGCAGAGACACAATGATTATTCAGATGAAACATACCCGTGACGATGTTTGGGTCTTGGCGGGCTTCTCCCGCATTGATCATGAATGCCCTTCCTCGAGCATTGTTGTTGTTGTTGTGGTGGTGGTGGTTGTTGCTGCTGTTGTTGTTTCGATTGTTATTGTTGTGGTTGTTGTTGTTGTTGTTGTTTCGATTATTGTTGTTGTGGTTGTTATTGTTGTTGTTTCCGTTGTTGTTGTTGTTTCTCAGCTTTGGACATTTATTCCTGAAATGTCCTTCTTCACCACACTCATAACACCTTATTTTTGTTCCATTGTTGACAGTTGGATTAGGGATTCTACAGTTCTTGGCCAGATGACCAATTTTCTTGCAATTATTGCATTGTACTGTGCAAGGACCGGTGTGATGTAAAGTACACCTATTGCAATATGGCCTGGTTTCTATATAACCATTATTTGATGATGGTCCTGAGGTCTGAGCAGGTCTCTTTGTCTGTTGATCCCCTTGACTCTTCCCAAAGTTATCTTCCCATCTCCTTTTCTTATTGAACCCTTTTTGATCACCAGACTTTCCTTCTGTATTTGCACGAAGTTTTGCTTTGTCAGCCAAACTGTTTGCCAACCGAACCGCATGTTCGATGTCAGTGGTTTCGGTAGCAGTGATCAAATCCTGAATTTTTGGTGGAAGTCCAGAAATGTACTGCTCAATCTTCTTATAATCGGGTGTAACCATGGTTGGGCAAAGAAGTGCCAACTCATGAAAGCTGTTGGTGTATTCAGATACTTCGTATCCCTTCGTCTTCAAATTATGAAATTCTACCTCCATTTTCTGAATTTCGCTCCTCGGGCAATACTTGGCTTTCATACGTTCCTTCAAATCTTCCCATGACATTGCATAAGCTGCATCAATTCCTACTGTAGTGGCGTACTCATTCCACCGGGTAAGAGCTTGATCTTGTAGTGTGCAGGTAGCATATTTTACTCGGCTATCTTCAGCGCAGTTACTAACACGAAATATGGACTCCAGCTTCTCGAACCATCGGATGAGTCCAATTGCTCCTTCAGTACCATTGTATATAATGGGTTTACATTGTTGAAATTCTCTGTAAGTACAACCTCTAGGTGTACCATTATTGTCATGATTATTGTTTCCGTTTGCGGCTTGAGTTGCAAAAGCTACTGCTATACTTTCTGCTACAATTCTAGCAATATCTGTTGCGTTCATTTCTGGTACTTCTTTTGACGGCCGGATCCTTAGATATAAATAAAGAAATTGATGAGATACTACCACATCATACCATAACCACAATTCAATAGTTATGACTAAAAGAAGTGTAAATCAAGATAAAGATAGTAGATTTATTGGATAACAAACTTTGAGATATAAACATCTCAAGAATCCATTTTTTATCTAAAATTACATTTCCCGACATATACGCCGTAAATAGTAAGTAACTAGACAATATCTACTGTGACAGAGTAGATGGGGTTATAGTAGTGGCTCTCGATATAGCCTCAAACATAGCTTCAAATCTTGTTATCTTCTCCTGTAGTTCCAACACGGTGTCTTCAAGACCATGTATCCTGAAGTGAGCTTCCTCCATCTCACTTTCCAGTGCGACTATCATATTATCTTGATTTTCCACCTTCCTCCGCAGTATGTTTGTTCTTTCCCTCAACTCCGTAATACACTTTTCTGCTCGGACTATGCGTAGGACCAATGTAGGGACAGTGTCATGCAAAGGTTCCATAGTTAATGCAGGAATATTGGTTGGACCGTTGGCTTTTCTGAACCGGTCAGAGTTAAGGAGTCCTTCTTCAAATCTCCATTCCGCCAGGAATCTTGGTATAGCATTAATAGATCTCCGCAGCCGCTGAGCGGGTGGTTCAGGATGAGTAAGTCGTGACTGAGGGTGGTTAAACATCGGATATCTAGGCCTTCGTATTAAAGATCGAGGTGAACTTGAAGGACCTTCCCCAGATGGATTTGAAAAAGTAAAAGTAGGCGTAGTGCTAGTAAAAGCATTAGTGGTGACAGTAGTGTTTGGTCCAGGGACAAGTGCGTTATCAGCTTCTTCTCCAACGTGATCGGTCTCCTCCATTGGCTGATTTACTACCTGACGAGGAGAGTCGGAGGGTTCAAGTACAGGTGGAGGTGATCGGGAAATAATCTCTTCCTCACGGTCGGATAAGTATTCCACTACGAATCCCGACATTATTCTGTTGCTATATATATATATAATATACATTAAATTATATATTCTAAACATATATAATCAAGTAGGGATTATTCATAAAATTATGCATGTATGTGGGTGTTGTTCTATATGGGGTTATAGTCTAGGTCCATCAATTTGATACCTAGTTCACTATAACTTGGGCTCTGATACCAATCTGTCACACCCGCCCTAGACGGGGTATGACGTACATGGATTCACAACACAAGATATAATGAACGACACAAAACGTTGTCGTTTTAAAATACATTTATATAAAAACATTGTTCACAAATTTATATTACAATTTATGAAAGATATTATTCTTGAAAACATTTATTTAATATTAAACAATATTAAACAGTAGACAGAGACTTTAGCAAATTGACTTGTCTTTACTAAAGTCTGAGGGTAGGCCATGGTCCAGTATGTTGTATGCAGCGGAAAAATGTCCCATGTATAGAGTATCGTCTAGTTACCTGAGAATACATGTTAAAATACGTCAACATAAAGTTGGTGAGTTCCATAAGTTTTTCAAATAGAAAATATAGTTTCACAAAATGCCAGAGTTCAGTGTGACCATTGCCTTACCGCAATGTCAAGTAGTTATGATACAATATCAGCAAAGAGTATCATAGGTTTTTAATAAAAATATAGAGTATGAACCACAAGATTTAAAGTAACTATTTGATCACACAATGGATCAAATAGAATATAAGAGTAGATACTGTATACATCAAGTTCTAAGCTCATGAATCGAAACTAGACAAGTGTGTGTTTATTTGCCTCCAGAGTAGGTACCTTGTTCAGGGTACCCTAAGCTTTCCAAATATATATGCATCCGTATCCAGTTGGTATGACCAACACGGATGGGGGTGCCTACCCCAATAGTACTATTCAATATACCCACGTTTATGTTTCCATAATTAATTGTTCATGATAGTGAGGACTTTGAGTGAACAGAGGCAACTTAGAATCAACCATATATACATTTCTGGAATACTTGTGTTCATCATAACAGTAAAGAGTTTGTATTTTACCCCGAAGGTAAAATAAATAAAGTGGAGTTACAAAATATATATAATATATATATAATTTTGTAAATATACATATAAGTATATAACTTTGAAAATATACATATAAGTATAACAAGTAGTTTTATTGCATGTATCTCAGTCCCCAAATAAATGTATAAATAATTGAAAAGGGGATATGGAGACTCACCTTAGTGTTGTAGAAGAAAGATCACTTAGACGTACTTAATCTTGTGTGATTATCAGAGAGAAATTTAGAAGTGAATATATGATGGTGTGAGTTTTATGGTTAAACGAAGGTGGCTATTTATAAAAAGGGGAAAACGCGTTAATCATAACGCGTTCGATATATTACGCGTAAACGTTTTAAATATTATAATATTATTATATTATATTATTATTATATTATAAAGTTAATCATGAATAAGGGGTATGTATATATATAGTGTTATTTTTGTCCATGCATTTAGTAAATTAGACCCGTGATTCATGATTTATAAGTTTTAAATATAAAGTAGATAAAAGTGTGTTTCCCACTACCTCTTGGACGTTTCTAATGATAGATTTCTTTTATACTAGTAGTATATATTTATACATTGTTTTAATCCTAAATTATGCATACGGGCTCCTATTGAGAAAATTCAAGTTTCTATAAGATCAGAAAATTAAGATCTACAACTTTCATTTTAATAATGTTACTCAACTAACCCCTGTGAGCGGGTTTTGGACGTTTATATTATAAGAATAAAGTATGAAAGCGATGTTTACTATTCAGCACTATTCACTTTTGAATTTATTCGGAAATCAGATTCAACGTTGAGTTTAAATTATTTGACGTGGGTCCCACCTTTATATTATTTTATTTTATTACCTTTTTACAATTTACTTTCTACCTTTACTATTTACAATTTATTTTTACCTTTACTATTTACAATTTATTTTTACCTTTACTATTTAAAATTTACTTTTTACCTTTACTATTTAAAATTTACTTTTTACCTTTACTATTCAAAATTTACTTTTTATCTTTAATATTCACCGTTACTATTCACGGTACTATTCACGTTCACTATTCACGGTCACTATTCACGATCACTATTCATAAATACAGTTATTGATAGTATAAGTATGAAAAAGTATTTACAAGCAGCTCTCAAATAATTATTTGAGTTCTTGGCAATAATTATCCATAATTTATTAAAAATATTTGTTCAGTTTATTATGCCATAAAATGTTTGTTCATATTGTTTGATGTACAGAAATTTTTAATTAGCACACATAATAGTAAATTAGTCAACCTGAAATTTTGGCGGTTGTCACAATATAACTTTTATCAACTAATATATAACACAAACAAAAATATTTACGGTCAAAATCGGAAGAAAAAGACTTGACCAGTCAAAATAGGACAATTAAAATGGGACGGAGGGAGTATATGAAATACAAAAAGAAATGGGAAGTACCGTGTAAATCATTGTAGAAGTTAAAAGACAAATGAACGCGGATATCATATTAAATTTGTACAATAAATTGTAAAAAACCCAAAAATTAGTTAAAATTATAAGGCAAAAATAAAAACGTAAAACAAAAAAAGAAACTCAGTCTTTTTGTTAAATTGGGCGACCGATTGACAATATCAATTTGACACAAATATTATATACTCCAACGCCCGGTAGAGAAATGGACTTGATTTACAGCAGCTTTTGTAACTCTCGTCAGACACTAAAATAACATCTAACGATCATCAACACCCGTTAGAAAAAAGGACCTAACTGCCTGTTAGAGAAAAGGACCTGATTTGCAACTGTTATTGTGACTCCTGTTAAACATCCAAAAAGAACTTAACGACCGTTAACACTTGTTAGAGTTTTTTAATATTTTTTAACGATGGGGACTACTATTGCAAAGTATTAAACGGCAGGTACTGATGTTGCTAAAAAGGTGGTGCGCACGGATATCATCGCACGGTATTTATATATAGAGAGAGAATGTTCGTTAATGTGATTATTACTTGTTAAATTTAAGACTTTTCTTCTCTTAACTTTACTCCGTTAAATTTTATTAATTTTAATTATTTATTACTCAAATTCTAAAAATTTATATATACGATACACAAACTTCATATATGGTATAGAAAAACTGTAATCGTATTCTATATATTATATTAATTTTGGTTAATTAAATAACTACTTTTTAGATTGCGTATACATGCAAGCAGAATAAAATAATAATATTTGAATGACTAAGCATTATTGAATATTTGTTTACTTATAAAATGTTTCGTATTATATATAAATATCCATTTTGTTCAGATCTTGAGTGCGAGATAACTAAAATGGATTAAAAGAGCCTGAGATAACTCAAGAAAAGATCCCCGAAATAGGGTCGTATCACTGGTTTTTTCCTAACTCGTTTCTAAAAGTACCTCATTTGAAACCAGACCAACATAAGACTAAAAAAAATGATACATACTAGTTGAATACCAACAACGGATAAAAAAAATCATCGAATATGCTAAAAGTAAGGGATCAAACGCTCTGTCATTGTTGCTTTTGCTCGACTTTTAAACCAGAGAAAACTAAAGCTTTGTATCTCTTTTTAATTAAGGTTACTCTAATTACAAACGGAATATAAAGGACGATCTATATATATCAAAGTTTTTGTGCTTTTCAAACAAAGAAAAATCGAAGCTTTTGTGTACGTTTGTGAGAGTCTTGAAATTAATTATCCCATCTTGATACATCTAGTGGCAACGTGACAATCTTGATTTGATGGGGAGGGTCTCGTCACACCCTAGCCATGTATATGTGTTAGCACATCCAGGAATAGACACTACAAAAATGTGTAGTTTGCTATATTTGAAACCAGGGGTGTGTCTACTGTCTAAAACCCTACAAATCTTCTTAATCCACTCTTTTACCCTTATTTAAATTCTACTATCTACCAACCACGAAAAGGCTCGAAAGTGTGATGTTTTAATTTCAGATTTAGCTATGAGCAAAATGTTTGTCAAAATGCTGACACTGTTTTTTTTTGAAAATAACCAAGTTTTCTCTGCATTAAGTTGTACTAGATTGGTGCCCGCGCAATGCAGCGGCGGTAACGGCGACGGTGATGGTGTCGTTATTAACGTAAAAGTAATTTCATTGCGGTCGGAGATGTGATGAATTGTTGCGTGGGATATGAAAGGGGGGAGGGTGGAGACGAATTTTGAGTTAGGGTTTTTGTTATGTGTTTCCGCGTGAGGGAGAGATAGATGTTGAATTTTTTTAAGGGCATTTTAGTCACAGTCTATAAAATAGAAATAAGGATGTATTAAGATGGAGGGTAAATGTGTCATTTCAGGTTCTTAAAATTAAGGAGAGGGAGGGGGAGTTTGTTTTATAAAGGAGTATAGATATAAAAAGACAAATTTTTTGTTAAAAACAAATATACTAGTTATCTCATTAATTATTGAATCATTAATTATATCAATTTTTATATTTTGAGGCCAATAGTCCCTAGATGCCAAGTGTAGGGGTACATATGTAAATAAGTTGTCTCTTTATTATTGAGGTCTAATATATACAATACAATTTAGACCACAGTGAATGCATGGATCTATATCGGGCACCAAACAAAAACACATTAAATTAGGGTGTCTACCCATGTTCGATTCTCATGTGCCTATAGGCATGTCTTGGTCCACATACAAATCTTTAAATTAACAGATAATTGATAACAACCATTATTATACATTTTCATGGTACGTTTTTCTTATAAATATGTATTTAAACTCAGTTATTACAAGTATATATATATATATAGTAAACACAGGGGCGTCTTTGAGGTGGGGCAAAGAGGGCATATGCTTAAGGCCCAATTTGTGTAAGGGTCCAAAAAATTAAGTTTTGTAGCTTTAGGCTACATCATCTTTTATCATTTTAAGCCTAGATAAAAAAATTTAATAGCACAACAAATGGAAGTTTGATCAGAAAAGATCATATGCAATTGATAAAACAATAAAGGTCATGCTAACTTTCTATAACTTTGGAGGTCCGTGTTCTCATTTTGCCTTTGGACCCAAATTTTTGTTGTCATTTTCGGAGACGGCCCTGAATAAACACAAATGATCTATAACATTTAAAAATATATGACTAAAAGAAATGAATTTTAGGGATCAATAATAGGCCTCATATAACGAAAAACTATGCTATATATAATCTAAAACGTAAATTGTTTTTGATCACGTACTATTTCTTTTAAACATTTAAGGCGTTTGTGTACTTGTAGTTTACTTCATCTCTTGTTTTTTTTTTTAATAGCCTTATACATTTAACATATTACATTTGGGGAACTCTTAATGAAAAAATGTTAATATACAGCCATAAACTAAAACAATCAGGGGTCTTGTACGATTGCTCAGATCCTCCGCTTTCAATGATTAAGATTTGGGAATGTCAATCAGTGTTTCAAGTCACATTATGTAAAAGATAATGTTTAATTATATTGATTCAATGTCTTTTTAAAAAACTCTAAATTTATATTCATAGAATTTTTCTATTTGAAACCAACCATACCACATTAGTACGTGCCTGAAGGTTGGCCCCAACATTGCAACATGAAGAATTGAAACTTAGGTAGTTAGTAAAGATCCGAGCCCCAAAACACTAACCTACTCCTTGGAGAGATAAGGTTATAGTAGTCGAGATAACTAACCTCTTGTCTCAAATGAATTAATATACATTGTTATATGATATAAGATTTGAAGCCACGGAAATTAGTTAAACACGCACACATGCGCGCACGCATATGCTTGTGTGTGCATGTCCATTAGCGTGCGCGCAAACACCTATACTCACATATATACATGCACACATACATACACAAATGCACGCAACCCTTAATCAACACTTCTGTTTCGTATGTGATATTGTTGTGACACGTCTTGTTTATAACGATGTTGTAGGCTTTGAATGTTTTCATTTTTGGTTTCTTGTTAATTGTACACAATAAACATGGAAGTTCACTATAAAAATTATCACAAAATTTTCATACATGGAAGTTCGCCCTTTTGGAGTTCTCCAAATGTGGATCGCGTTAGCTATGACTCAAGATTTTGCAGAAAATATTTAATCACTATTGTTTCACAACGTTTTTAGAGCACTAATTTCTTTGCCAACAATTGGTTGAGACTTGAGAGGAAAAGTCGACTACATCTTTTGGATTTTCTTGGAGGTGGTGACTGAAATTAAGAATATTGTTGCTGAAATGGCGGCTCAGAGATTTGAAACTGTTGAAATCGTTCGTGAACATATGGGAAGTTGTTGTTGCTAATGAGAAAGTCGAAGACATTGTGACCCTCCCTACATTGATGCAAGCTCTTGAATGAAAAGACTCGGAGGAATCCTCTTTTCGACCCTAGCAGATAAAATATATGGTCATAGAACTTTAGTTGCCAAGTTACTCTTAAGAGCAAATGGTATGGGGGAGTTGTATTCGCGTGTCGTACTGTCATGTCCACCATGCACATGGTTGCTGCATTGCCCACACCATTTGCGACAATCATCACACACCGATGTTGTAACAATAGAAAAGCAACGACTAAAGTGGAAAAGGTGCATCTAAAAAATGGGCCTTTTAAATCATCCACAAGACCACAACTAAGTATATATTTTCTTTTTCCTGCTAACTTCAATCTGAAATATCGGTTATCCATTGTAATTAATTATTACAACACATTAAGAGGAATTGTGGTTCACATGATACTCTCACCAAATGTCAAACATCTCAGTCCCCCTAAAACATTAGTCAACAAGTACAGCATATATACAATTGTTAGTTGACCTGGTCAATTCCATCAACATCTATCAACCATTTGCCCATATGACTATGGTTAACACGCCGAAGACTATTATACATAAAATAAACCACTCCGTACAAATAATAATCAACCGGAATGTGCAACACTTTACTACGTGCTAATCATAGTCCCAAGGGTTATGGTTATCATAACCTTAAACATATATGTAATGTTATTCATAAACTATGATAAACAAAACATTGCACAGGTCTATTTTGTGTGGTTTCTCATAATATTCCCAACCACCCATGTATACATGTAACTGTTCTCTTTATGTCCAAAAAAGGACCATGCCTTATCCTCATGCATCTATAGGAAATGTTAGAAGAAGCAAGAGTCAAATGAGACAAAAGTCAAACCTAATTTTCAACCATGTGATGTGTTTCTAATCAGCCCTATGCTAAATGAATTTGGAATTAGGCAAACTGAACCTGTCCAAATTTATTGTGATAGCAAGGCTGCTATTCAGATTAGTGTCAATCCTGTTTTCTATGAAAAAACCAAGCATTTTGAAATTGATTTGTATTTTGTGAGGGAAAAAATCAATCTAGGTGTGGTAAAAACTGTTAAGATACATTCTGAAAACAACCTTGCAGACTTGTTTACCAAAGGGCTTACATCTGTCCAACACAACGAGTTGTGTAAACAACTTGGACTGTTTGATCTCTTCCACAATTGATTTGTGGAAGGGTGTTAAATTATCAAATCAATTGCTATTTACTTGAAAAGTTTCTATGCAGGATAGGTGATGTTTAGATAATTGAAGGAAGCACAAATGGTTCAAGGAAGAAGCTGGTTTACACAAGGCCATGCATATATTACAAGGAAGGACCTAAAGTGACTTTGATATGCTGCTGAAGGACTAAAGCTGTTTATTTATGCCTTATTTTCTCTTTGGGATTGTTTTGTATCAAGTTAAGAGTATGGGGACCAAATATGTAATTCTGAGTAACCCTGTGCACTGTCCGACTACCA
>CM067173.1:8882673-8896588 GCA_034093135.1 Erigeron breviscapus
TGTCCATATCAGAAAACAACCTTTTAACATGATACTGCAAGCAATAAAAACTCATATAATCCAATTAAGGACCATATAGCTGAAGCCAACTTCTCCACTCTGAAAACTGAAACAATAGAATCATGTTTATAGTGTATGTCCAAATAGACCTCGAAGATCAGGTTCTCCTTCAAAGGCTTCCACCTCGGAAGGAAAAAGGGGGTTGGGTAATGATAAACAGGTTAATGAGGCTAAAGTTCAATCTTCTCCAAAACCGTTTACTATACCTCAACGACGTGAATCTCCACTGAAAAGTTCATCAGGAAATGTTCATAGGAATTCAAATCGTTTTCAAACACCTCCACGACCTGATCGTTCTGTTCCTAGAAGTCAGAATTCATTCTATGACCAAATTCATTCGAGTGTTCGACCTTCTTATGGCCCTCATTCTCCTAGAACTTCTCCGACGAGAGGTCAGAAGTCTCCTCCAGTGAGAAGACGAAACGAGAATCATGTCTCACCCACGGCTTCTAGCAATGGGTATTGGACTGAACTGATTCTAAGGGATGAGAAGGGTCGACCCAAACCTCAGAAGGTTTGGGTCCCCAATGAAAACTAATTTTTCTCATTTTATGTGCAGGGAGTTCCTAGGACACCAATTCATTTATGGTACCTTGACAGTGGATGCTCCAGGCACATGACAGGGGACAGAAAACTCTTGTCCAATTATACTGGTATAAATGGGTCGTATGTTAGTTTTGCTGGATCCAAGGGCGGCAACATCACCGGTCAGGGAGATGTCATCAATGGACAACTTACTCTAGAAAGAGTAAACTATGTGGAACAACTTACTCATAATCTAATGAGTGTCTCACAGATCTGTGACAGGGCAACAATGTTCATTTCACAGAAAAGGAGGCATTCATCTTGAAGCCGGGTTTCGTTATTCCAGAAGAATGGATAATGCTCAGAGCTCCTAGGAAGAGAGACATCTATGGCTTAGTTTTAGGTGTTGATAATCCAACGGAGCCCCTCTGTTTGTTGAGCAAAGCAAATGAGTCGAATCTCTCCTCTGGCATCGTAGGATGGGACATATCAACTTTCGGAAGATGAATGAACTTGTTAGTCTTGGTTTAGTTGAAGGTGTTCCAGTTAAGAAGTTTGGGATGGAAGATAAATGTGTACCGTGTTTGAAAGGTAAGCAACACAAGAATCCTCACAAACCAAAGGTGCACAACACAATATCCAAACCATTCGAACTACTTCATATGGATCTCTTTGGTCCTGTGAACGTAAGAAGCATTGGAGGGATGTCTTACTGTTTGGTGATCACTGATGATTACTCAAGGTACTCATGGGTATTTTTCTTGAAGACAAAGGACGAGACCGCAAACCGGTTTATGGATTTTGTTAGACAAGTTGAGAATGTCCATGAAATTAAAGTTAAGAGAATCAGGAGTGACAATGGCACTGAGTTCAAGAATAATACTCTTACGGTTTTTTGCTTGACCAAGGGTATTCAACATCAATTCAGTGCACCGCATGAGCCACAGCAGAATGGAGTAGCTGAAAGGAAAACAGGACATTGATAGAAACGGCTAGGACGATGCTTGCTGATTCAGGGCTTCCTGTTACTTTCTGGGGGGAGGCAGTGAATACAGCTTGTCACATTTTAAATCGGGTTTTAACAGTTAAACGGTTTAAGAAAACCTGTTATGAACTTTTGCACAACACAAAGCCCAATTTGCAAAATGTTGAGCCTTTTAGTGTTCCTTGTACTTTTCTTAAAGTTCTTCCTCAGGGAAAATTTGATCCTAAATCTGAGGAGGGTTTCTTTTTAGGCTATATACCTAGTACACCAATTCGGCGTGTGTACAATCAGAAAACTGGCAAAGTTAATTTTGGTACAAATGTGGTAATTGTCAGTCATAAACCTGCTGTACACATTGGTCCTGCTAATGACTTCGATTATGATGGTGTCTTTACCTCTTTTCGTGGTCCTGTTTCTTTTTCAGGCGTTCCGATTGTGGAAGATGTAGTTACTCTACATGATCCATTTGAAGGTGGGCCGGTACCTGTTTCTTCTCCTGTTTCTTCACCATTCATTAAACCTGCTTCTAAATCTGGAGAATCAAGTGGATCCAAAGAAGTAGATTCTACCTTAGAGACTGCTCCTAAAGATCCTACTGATCCTTTACATATACCTCTACCTGATACTCCCTTCTATGATACTGATGACACGGAAGGTGAAAATCAGGAGGAGCCTAAAACTCCAGAGCAACATGTGCAGACTAACTTGGGAAATGATCTTACAGTCGATACGGTTCCTCAAACAAGAGTCAACAAGGATCATCCAGTAGAGCAAATCATTGGTGATGCTTCTGCCTCTGTTCGCACGAGAAATCAGAATAGGAAAAATTTGTCAAGTATGTTTGCTGAAATTAAGGATACTGGGCAATTACTTGGTACTTGTACTTTTGCTTCATCTCTCAGATAGAGCCTAAAAATGTTGGAATGGCTCTTAAAGATCCGTCATGGGTTGAGGCGATGCAAGAAGAATTGGCTCAGTTTAGAAAGCTTGATGTATGGAAGTTAGTTGACTTACCTCCGGGTGAATCTCCTTTATCAACGCGATGGGTTTTTCGTTGTAAAAAGGATGACAAAGGTGTAGTCACTCGCAATAAGGCTCGGTTGGTGGTTAGAGGATTTGAGCAACAAGAAGGCTTCGATTACGATGAGACATTTGCACTAGTAGCTAGACTTGAAGCTATTCGATTATTTCTGGCATTTGCTAGTTATAAAGGTATAAAGGTGTATCAACTTGACGTAAAGAGTGCCTTTTTGTATGGGAAATAAGAGAAGAAGTGTATGTAGATCAACCTCCGGGGTTTGAGGATCCAGACTTCCCTAATATAGTATATCGTCTTGATAAGGCTCTATATGGTTTACATCAGGCTCCTCGGTCATGGTATGAAAAACTGTCTACTCATCTGCATGAAAATGGTTTTACTAGAGGTTCTATTGACAGCACGTTGTTTATCAAATGGAAAGGGAAGGACTACTTGCTCGTACAGGTTTACGTCGATGATATTATCTTTGGTTCATCTGATGAGACTATGTGCAAGGAATTTGAGCATAGCATGAAGGCTAAGTTCGAAATGAGTGCTATGGGGGAATTAACTTTTTTCCTTGGACTACAGGTGGATCAACTGAAGGATGGGTTCTTTATTCATCAGACCAAGTATGTTCAAGATCTTCTTACTAGGTTTCGAATGACTGATGCTAAAGATGCAATTACTCCCATTCAGACTAATCATGGGCTGTGTCCTGATAAAACTAATGATCCAGACGTCGATGCAACTCAATATCGTGCTATCATTGGTTCTTTGATGTATCTGACGGCTTCACGTCCAGACATTACCTTTGCTGTTTGTATATGTGCTAGATATCAGGCTAATCCGAAAGAGTCACATTTGAAAGCTGCAAAAAGGATTCTTCGTTATGTGAAGGCCAAGCCTCGTCTAGGGCTTTGGTATCCCATGCATGGTTCCTTTGAATTCAAAGCTTATACTGATTCGGATTATGGTAGCTGCAGTTCGGATAGGAAATCAACGTCAGGTGGATGTCAGCTTTTAGGGGGGAGAATTATATCATGGCAGTGCAAGAAGCAGACATCTGTTGCACAGTCTACCTGTGAAGCAGAGTACATAGCTGCTGGTCAATGCTGTTCTCAGGTACTTTGGATACAGCAACAATTGCGCGACTATGGTATGGATATCTCAGACTCTCCTATTTGTATTGATAATAAGTCTGCCATAGATATTACTAAGAATCCGAAAAACTTTAAAGTCACCAAGCACATAGATATAAAGCATCACTTTTTGCGTGACTGTTTTGAGAAAAAGCTTATTCATTTAGAAAAGGTTGTTACTGATGATAACCTTGCTGATCTTTATACTAAAGCTTTGATAGACCTCGTCATGAGTTGTTATATCAACTCAATGGTATGAAGAATGCCGAGTAGTTTCTCTCAAAGAACTTAAATTTTCTTTTCGTGTCTTAGTAGTTTAAGTCGTACATAGATAGAGTCAAAAATAAAAAAAGAGTTGTCTTAGTATAAGTCTGTATATATCTAGTGTCAGAAAAATACAAAAAAAAAAAAAATTATTATTAGAAAATCCAAAAATATAATAAATAAAGTTAGGTTACTGCACTACATGATTAGACGTGAAGATACTTTAGCTTTTAAGCCTACTTAATTGTACTTTAAAAATGCTCAGTTCAGTGATACCATTATATGATGTATCGATAGGCACAAAGTACCAAGGTTTCCTTTTAATCTGAACTTGAAAGTATACAATGTTCTTATGGGAAACGTATTCAGATATATGGCTGAGATGCTTGTTCTTAAAATAGACAAGTCCTTTAAATCTTATGAAAGATCTTGCATTATAATTATGTATATTTGGTCTTTATAAAGAAGGTCTCGGGTACATATATGTGTATGTATTGTTTTTTTGGATGTATATTTGTGACAAAATATTCAAATTCAAATATCAAATAAATCTGTTGAAAGTATGAAGCTAATGTGGCCTTTGAGATTCGAACAAGTAAGTCCTTGGGGTGTCTTTGTATACCTAGCCTACCTAAAGTTTCCAACTTGGGATAGGTTGTCAGAAAGTTCGCTACACGGGTCTCATAGAAAGTCATGGGTTTTCATAAGTGCTTTAAAGTAAAATCAATGTCACAAATATGCAAGTACTTGGCATTATGCAATGTTAAGTATATTTCCGTACGTGAGTCAAGTTAAGTCGCTTTGCGAGTGAGGAATCACCGACCTGTCACCGCTGACTTGATTCTTAAAGACCTTCTCACTTTAATCACCAAATGTCTTAATCTTAGTGCTTGTTTCGATTGTGAGAGTGTATCTGAACATGGGGCACATAAGTTCGCAAACTAAACTTGTGGCATGAGTAACTTACTAGGTTACATGGTGACTGTCCTTGGCTCAAGTAATACGAAAGTGCCACAAACCAAAAAGGAGACTGGACGTACCGAGTGTTTAAGAGGACAAACATATTGGTAATCGTTTTTGGATCACTGTTCATAACTAATAATAAGAGAATTATTTCTCGCTAGTAGGCTTATGTAAATGCTAATCTGATCTGATCAGCAGTACCCTAGTCACATGTAAATAATGAATAAATTAAGATAACTATTGTGTATAGACTAGTTTATTATTCTGTAATTTTTATTCTAATTTATTTTTCGATTTTATTGAGTCAAAATAAGTATTTTCATAAGTTCTTATTGCACGAGAGATTCTACTTAAATTCTGTTGAGTATATGTTTTGTTGAATTCATTCATTTGAATTCTTGATGAGGTTAAGTGATTAGTTCAAAAGAAGATTTTCTGATATGGACATTAATTTGTTTAAGTTTAGAAAATGATCTTTTAAATCTTATGTGACAAGTCAATGTTATTTGAAATCTCACAAGTTTCAGTTTTTTACAAGTTATGAATCTAATTGATAACTTGGTGACCTTTAGGGTTTGACAATGGAATGACCTCCCTTGATCTTTTATTAGGATCTTGAGTATTTCGTAATTGTTAATCCTAATTTTGTGTGTTTTCACTTGAATTTTCTGCATTATTGTGCCTTTGCTCTTGTTGCGTTAATGAGTTTTTGGTAAGTGTGCAGTGTTCAGGTTAAGAAGATAAAGTTGGAGTGCTGCTCTTTGTTGCAATATAGTGTTATTCATACAGATGATATCGTGGAAACGGGATTTTTGGTGTGAAATGACAATATTGTGATGCAAATATGAGCACGTGAAGGAAGAATACATGAATCTGTCTTTGGAGTATTTATTTACTTTACATTTCATGTATTTAGTGAAAATAATCAGTGTTGATACGTGTTTCTTTTAATTTCCGTACCTTGACTTATGACATGATTTCGGAAACTTTACAAAGTTCTTCATTGGATTTTTGGACTATTCATTGTTTGTTAATTTTGTAGACGACATCTAATATGGGACTTAAGTGTTTCAAGATGGTTTGCCGTCAAACATCTCAATGATTAGAGAAATGCTCTCCGTATCATGGTCGTGGTTGGTATCGCTGTTCATTGATTATTTTCATTGATTATTTTCAGGTTTGTTAATGGTTGATTTTAGACCTTGGGGTTCTGTTTTTAATTCAAGATTATAATGTTTGTAAAATACTTACATTATGATGATGATTTTAGATGGTGGTATTTCTTGGTACAAGGCATTGTTAGAAATACAATTTAGTGGTGTTAAATTGTAAATAAAGTTACATTTTATATTGTTGATAAAGTGCAAGGGGTCAAAGTGATAATTGTAATTAGGCATATATAAACCCCTTGCCTTCTCATTTGTAACTAGCTCTTGAACATAATTAACACACATTTGACTTATTTTCTCTCTCTACATCATCTTCAACCTCCAACAACCTTCACACACTAAAACACACACATTCCACCATTAAACCTCAATTAAGCTCAATTCTATATCTAACAATTGGTATCAAATCAATCAAATGAACTTGTTTTGCAACAAAAGATTTCTGAACTTAACCATGAGTTGCGAAATAAGTCCACCATTTTTGTAAGCAAAGAGCGAAAATTTCTCAAAGTTTTTGAACAACTTCGAATTGATGTGAGCGATGTTGAAAAAGAAAGAACAAATTTTTGTGCTCAAATCAAGTATCTTGAAGACAAGTGTTTGCAATTTCAGTCAAATGAAACATCTTTGACCAAGAAAATTTCTGACCTTGAGATTGAATTGCAAACACAAACCAAATCTTTTCAAAGTCAAAATCATTGTTCTATCTCTTCTGACACAACCAAAGAAGTTGTTGAAATTTGCACTCAACCTGATTGTCCTATTTGTGAAGTTGTGAATTCCCCAGTGCAAACTAAATGTGATGATGTTGAGACTACCGAGTCCTCAACTCTGACTGATCTTGATTGTGTTTGTGACAAGACTGAGGTGTTCAAAAAGTTTTCCAAAATCTAATTCTTCCAAACCAAAAGTTGATGTTCCAAAGAGGGTTTACACGGGTAAATCTTCAAAACCTTTTGAAAGAAAGGTGTCTCAGTTTACTAATTACTCCTTGCAAAAGGATAAGAAGTACTCTAAGAAACCTATTTTTGATGGAACAACTACTTTTGTCTTTTTCTATCATTTGAGGATAATTCTGGACATATTTCACAAGCAAAATCTCAGTTGACTAAATCTAAATGGAAACCGAGTTCAAAAGATAAGTCAGTTGAGTCAAAATCATTCACATATTCTTTTTCGGAACTTTTTGATCTTGCACCAAAACCTGTGAAAGCAGTTGTGCAAAAAGTGAATGATTTTGCTTCGAAAAATCATTTTCCAAATCAATCTCCCAAGATTGGAAGTTTTTCAAAGAAATCAAATGATTTTTCACCTTTGCTTCCACGAAAACTCTTTTCAACTAAACCACCGGGTTTTAGTTCACCGTGGAATGCAACATCTATTCATCAAATCGATGAGACTTACATTTGGACATTCAAGAATTCAAAAACCATTGGACCCAATCTCAAATGGGTTCCAAAAGTGATTTCCAAGTGATTTGATGAATAAGTGGCTTATGCACACATCAGTGTATAACCCGTTCTAAAACCGTTTTCGTAATTTCTTCATTTTTAGAAAAATCCAAAAAGATTTTCATTTTCTTATTTTGAAAAATCCAAAAAGATTTTCTCGTTTCATCTTTTTGTTTATTTACTTTGTCTTTGAGTTTCTCACAATGTTTTGGATGAGATGCAAGGCATCGAACGCCTTTGTGTACTGCCTTTGTTGTCTCATTTTTAATGTTTGTGAGCAACTTTCAAACTCTTTACTCACCCTTTATATGCAAAAACTTTGTTTATATCATGCATATATTTAGGAGGAGTTTGTTTATAAAACCAAAACTTCCAAGTGTTTAAACTCATTTTCCATTTTAAAACACTTTGGAAGATTTTCAAACAATTTTCGATCAAATTCAAAGAAGTTCGGTGTTATATTTGCACATGAGAGTTTAGGCCACTCATAAAAACTCCATGATCTTGTCATCGCCGATGAGATCTAACCCCGGAGTTAAAATCTCAATTCTAGATTGTGAGGGTTTATGAGCGTGGTGATGATATTTGTGCAAATAGGACATGAGGGAGTAGTCGAAAAGTGAGAGGTTACGGTGAAATGATGTGAGAAAGGGCTAAAAGAAATGAAAGCCCTCCCCAAAATTCTCAAAAAGCCGGGTCAACACGTTCCTATCGGATTTCATTTGTTGATTTCTCGATATTGAAGAAGACTTCATGGACCCAGTGAAGCAATGCACATCTTTTCCTAACCACTCAAGTATTTCTTAACAAATACTTGTTTTATTCTCACGGAGATTTTCACATTTCTATCGACTCTTCATTTGGAAGACGTTGATATTGAAAAGGGAGACACTCTGCTCCAGTCCCCGACTTCATTTGATCACTTATCGAGTCTAGAGCGTACTTGATATATTTTTCATTTGACTAGGACACATAGAGTCTTTATATGTCTTTGTGACATTGCATATCTTTGTGATATTGCCGGAACATTCGTAGTGATATCATATTTTTGATATTCCACGATGATCGAATGGAAATCCTACCAATGCTAACATCATTTCCAACGTTGAACGTAGGTCTCACATTTTCATTTTATGAAATTGTTGAGTAAACGAGAAGTCTATGTGACCTCGGATTTATTTTCCCAAAAGTCTTTGAGGATAGTAAGACATGGTTATTGAACGCCTTTGTGACACTGACCATGAATTACATTCTTTAAAGCAATCTATCGGTTTAAAAGCCATAGACCGAACCATTTAGAGATAAGCTTTGTGCATTTCTCGATGATAATGGGAAGTCCTAAAAATAGTAATCGTATTTTTAGGCCACACCATTAATCCTTTTGATTTTGGTTGTGTTAACGGATCATTTTTATCCGGTTTTCATTTCTCTTCACACAAACACAAAGAACACAAACACCATTATTAAAATCTTTTTCCAAAAACGCAACCTCAAATTCTAGTTCACCAATAGGTTCATTGGGAATTGGGAATTGGGTTGGGTTAATTTGCGTGCTTGTTGTTTGTTGACATCTACCGTTTATGCTATCAATCATTATTGTATGATGAACACGTTTCACATATTCATCATAAGGGGGAGAAATGATTAAATGATTGATAGATAGAATTCAAGGTTTTAGGTAGAATTTGATTGATAGATATTGATTGAGGATAATTCATAGTGTTTGGTTGTTTAAAGGATCGTTAGTTTAGGTGAAGAGAGTGAATAATTATTGTGCTAAGTTGAAAGATTGTTTTGAGAAAGTTAAAGAAAGATTGATTCGAGATCGAGTATATTCAATATGATGTACATGGTCGATAATTGAAAGATTTATTGGATAATGACCAGTGGTTGATGATCACAAGAGTTTGAGATTGAATAATGTTTGAGAAGAAATGAAAAGTTTGAGATTGAATAGAGATTGTCGTTTGTTGATGCTACAAAGAAAATTAAGTTGGATAGTTAAGTTTGTTCTTTAATTGAAGAGATTGTTCATTTGAGGGGGAGCAAGAGTAAACTCATGAAATGTTAAATATGCTCCGAAATGATTGTTTGTTCGAGGGGGAGCAAGAGATTAAAGATTTGTTATTGAATAATTTGCTCCGAGATAGTTATTTGATTGAGGGGGAGCAAAAGTTAATTGATCAAAGAATCAAGTGCTCCAAGATGTTTATTGATTTAGAGACAAGTTCGATCAAGAATTGAAGGTTTAAAGTCAAATCAAATTTCCGCATTCCAAAACCAAGCTTCCGCAAAGCCAAAAGAATTCAAAGTCAAAACCAAGCTTCCGCAAAGCCAAAAGAATTCAAAGTCAAATCCAAGCTTCCGCATGCTACTCAAAGTTCAACTTACTTCTCAAAGCAACATCAAGTTGAAATCAACATTCAAAGGTTCAAGTTGTGAAAGCTTAAAAGCTACAAAGATTTCAAAGGTGCTTCCAAAGTATTCAAAGTTGCAAGAGAAGATCAAGTTGTAGAAAGTCATCGTCAAGAATATTTGTTTGTTGAGAAGATTCAAAGTCAAGGTTGATATAAGAAGTTGAAGACAATGAGAAAGCTTCAAAGTCCAATCAACATTGAAGATTTTCAACAAATGGGCTCATCATGTTATTTAAAGACCGAAGACGATGCAACATTTACAATTCAACACCAAGGGGGAGATTGTTAGAAATACAATTTAGTGGTGTTAAATTGTAAATAAAGTTACATTTTATATTGTTGATAAAGTGCAAGGGGTCAAAGTGATAATTGTAATTAGGCATATATAAACCCCTTGCCTTCTCATTTGTAACTAGCTCTTGAACATAATTAACACACATTTGACTTATTTTCTCTCTCTACATCATCTTCAACCTCCAACAACCTTCACACACTAAAACACACACATTCCACCATTAAACCTCAATTAAGCTCAATTCTATATCTAACAGGCATGAACAAGTTGCTTTTAACGAGTTGTTGCTATGTACAGGATTAGGTCAAAAGGGTTGCATCGTGGAAAGTTTCGTGATGACGAATCTTGAAAAAATTTCTAAGTACTAAATTGTTCTTACGAAGATAGTGATTAACTTCGTTTGGAATTGTACTTCAGAAAATTGGACTCATTTGTTACATCTAAATTCGTTTCATTTGGTTTTAAACGAAGATGACCTCTATCTTCGTTCCACTTGAGTTTACGAAGGTTAAATTCGTTCCCCTTATTTTCGACCGATCTTTTTACCCGACCCGTTTTGACCCATCTTTTACCCATCCATATATATATCCAAACTTAACTCGTTTTTCTCTTTTTCATTACCAAAATCGTTAAAGAAAACGAATTTAAGTGGCTTAAACCCCAATATCTTCATCAATCAAATTACTTGATTTTACTTGATTCTCGGTGTGTTATTTCGATTTTTGTTGAAATAAGTGATTCAGGTATCTTATCTAGCTTCGTCATTCACAATTCCCAAATTCTTGATTCTTGTTTTTGCCCAATTTTTACATGAACTCATTCGGTTTTGATATATATTTTTTTTAGGGTTTAATTTCGTTTTTAATTTTAATCCATTGAATCCTTAATTCGTTTGTAAAATCGAAATGGGTTATGCTTCTTTTAAGAGTTACAAATGTTTTTGTAATTAATTTTGGGCAAATCCAGTGTTCATCAATGTTTTAAGAATCAAATGTTTGATTTTGGAACCAACTGCTGTTCAGAGTGTCTACGAAGTTAGCTCTTGTTTATTTCTACGAACTTAGGTTCTCAAATAGAGTTTACGAACTTAGACTTTTCCTTCAACTAACGAACTTAGAAGTTCTTGTGACAAATGAACTTATTTATGCTTCAAAGCTATCTTCGTTCATTGTTACCAACGAACTTAACACCTATTTTCGTTTATTGTTATCAAACGAATTTAAAGTCTATCTTCGTTCATTCCTAACTAACGAACTTAAAGTCTATCTTCGTACATTCTTAACTTACGAACTTAAAGACTAATTTCGTACAGTCTCAACTTATGAAATTATTGTTTAAGTTCATCTAAGCCTGCAATTCATTTCTTGTGCTAATCCTATAATTTTTTTTAAATTATGATCTGTTTTGCAGAAATGGCTCTTGCTCCACGTCAGTTCTTTAAGAAGCACAATCTGGCCTTAAATCTGGATCCAGATCAACATAATTGTGAACGCTATCATGAAATGTTTGATTTTATTGCTCGTTCTAGGCTTTCTTTTGCTTTCTGTGATTCACCTAGATTGGTTAGGCAATATATTGATGATTTCTGGAGGACTGCTCATCAGGTCATGGTTAATGGTCGTAGTTTTGTTCGAGCAACTGTTGAAGGAATCACTTTTGATTTTAATGCTACGATGCTTCGTGAAATTCTACATTTGGGTGAAGAATCAGACGACGCAGTAGAATTAGCTTATGATTTTGACCTAATTCGTAGGTGTTTTCAAAGAATGGGATATGTTGGTCAAATAAAGCTTCCTTTTGACAAAAGTGGATTTCAAGGACGTTGGAGATATCTTGCTTATGTTTTGTTAGTTAGTCTGAGCAATCGTAAGGCTGGATTTGATCAGCTTTCTGCTCAGATTTCTTCGCAGATGGTTGCCTTGGTCTATAATCGACCTTATCCGTTTTCAACATACTTCTATCATGCGTTTGTTGATCAAATCAATGCCAAGGCGAAGAATAGGTTTCTATTATATCCTCGTTTTTTGTGGCGATAGTTAGACATTTTTGTCCGAACTTGGTATTTGATCAAGGTCCTCGCTATGTACCACATGCTTGGCCTTTACGTATATTTGCTGATTTAGATGCCAATACTCGAAATGTAGCTGGTCTAAATAATCCACCTTTGTTTGGTCACTTAATTAATCCAAATTATCGATCTCATTTTGAGAATGATATGTTAGTGGATGATGAAGACAATTCTGATCATGAGGATGAAGAGAGTTCAGATGATAGTTCGGCTGGTGATTCTGATGATTCTGATAGTGGGAATGATGGTGATGCTGATGTAGTTGAAGCAGACACAGATGAATATGATAGTGTCGCTGCTGACTCTGGTAATGAGCATCGAACGAAGATGGCTCATGATGTACCTGCTGCTTCAGGAAGTGATAATTCATATCACTTTTCTTGAGAAGATGTACCTGGTGCTTTACGCCGAGAGCGTCGGAGTAAGGCATGTCATTCTTCACCGGTTCTTTCTGAAACGAATCAATCTGTTCAAGAAGAAGTTAATCTGGATGAGGATGTTGGTGCTGAACAAGAACCTGTACTTGATTATCAAGAAGTATTGGAACATAGAAATATGCCATCAAGTCCATTTCATGAAGGTACAAGTACTGTTGGACCAAAGAGGACACTGGATGCTACTCTCACTTATCGCAGAGCTAAGCGTGCAAGACTTTCTGAGGATACTTCAGTATCTGCAGCTGCTGCTGATATTCCTGCTGTCTCAACAGCACCAGTTCCTACTGTTGCTGGCAGTGTACCGTTACGTCCACTTTTGCCTCCTGCCAGATCAATATTGCCCAGATTGCCTACTTTTCCTCCTATTCCTTCAGATTACTCCCTAGTTAGGCGTATAGATGTTCTTCAGACTCGTGTTGATACGTTAGAGTCTGATCTTACGAATGTTCGAGGTACTTTGACCTTTTTAATCAACTGGGTCAAGAATCAAGAGGGAGATGTTCCTGAAGAAGTTTGCAGATTATCAGCAGTTCAGCCAAGACGTGAGAATGAAGATGATGATGCTGATAATGCTGGTAATAGGAGTGATTCTCGCCCAGTTTCTGACAAAGGAAAAGGGGTTGAGACTCAGGGGGAGACAGGAAGAGATACTACCCAGACTGGTACTTCTGGTACGGGTGGATCAAGTGCTCCTCGAGAGACTGAAGTTATTGAAGCACTTGACTCAGGTAATTCTTCGAAATCGATTGATTATTTAAGTGATGATCAAGTTGAAGCTGAAACTGAACGATTAAAGCGTGAAGTTGAGGCAAAATTTGGACATGACTATAATACCGAAGAAAATGCTTTTCATTCTGTATTTGATAACTTATTAGATAAACAGCTAGAAGCAGAAACTGAAAGAGAAAAAGAATTACAGATTCAAAGGCAAACAGCCTTGGAATCTGATTCTGATTCTGATTCAACTTATGATTTTGATAAAGATTGATAAAGTGTATATTAGGTTGCATGTAATAAGTTTACGACATGTAAATGTAATCTATCTTATTTCAATGCAATTATATTTCATCTCTATTATTATTATTATCATGATTATTCATTTTATTCTGGTGTTCTTTTAG
>CM067173.1:8897588-8911598 GCA_034093135.1 Erigeron breviscapus
TTGTTTCTTTCTTTTTCAACATTGCTCACATCAATTCGAAGTTGTTCAAAAACTTTGAGAAATTTTCGCTCTTTGCTCACAAAAATGGTGGACTTATTTCGCAACTCATGGGTAAGTTCAGAAATCTTTTGTTGCGAAACAAGTTCTTTTGAATGACTGTCCAAAACAATTTTATTGAGCTCTTTGGAAGAATTGTCCAACTCATTTGTTAATTTGAAAATCTTTGATTGCAAATGATCATTTTCTTTTTAAAGACTTTCCATGTTGGACAAAATGAGATCATTTGCAGGATTGAGCTCTTTATTTTCGGATTTGAGTTGGTCAATTTCAAGTCGAAAACTTTCCATAGTAGACAAATTGAGAGTATTACCAGACTTGAGCTCTTCGTTCTCAGATTTGATTCGGTCAACTTCAGATTGAAGACTTTCCATGACAGACAAACTGGAATTATCAGCAGATTTGAGCTCTTTGTTCTCAGATTTGAGTTTGTCAATTTCAAGTTGAAACCTCTGGTGATCTCTCACAAATGATTTAAAAGTATTCACATCAACTTTGTTTTCTTCAAAAACAACCACTGCACATTTACTCTTCTTGGTACACCAACAAATATTATTATCATGACGACGTATTTCTTCCCAACTTGGTTCTTCACCTATTAAAAAATCTTCCACTCTTGCAACAAACTTGTCCGTAATTTTAATAGCCATTTTGAATCAAAACTTGATAACAATCTAATGAAAGACAATCCAAGACAAGAACTAAAATTTAGCCCAAAAAAATTAAGAATGTAAGCCAACTAAACAAGTAGCCCAAAAAAAAAAAATTAAGTCCAACAAAACTAACTAGTCAAATCTGGCCCAAAACAAACTTTTAGTCCAAGATTTATAACAAAGTAAGCCCAACTGAAATTTATTCAATGTAGCCCATGAGCCCAAACGATTAAAGTTTGGCCCAATTTCACTCTGAGCCCAACTAACTAAACTAGCCCAATAAGATGAACTAGTCTAATTAATGACACTTAAGTCCAACTAAAATTTAGTCCAATTTAACCAAGTATTAAAAATACTCATATGACAAAAAAACTTAAGACCACTTAGCCCAAAATGACTACAAATAAAACTAAAAACACACAAAAATAATAGAGACCGTAATATAAAAAAAATGATGCAACTTTGATGATGACAACTCACTTTTAAAAAAAATCAACTAGAATAAAAAAAATGACACATTAAAAAAAATAGAATGATCACGTAAAAAAAAAAATCAAAGATCAAATTGCAAAAACAAATTTGAATTATCTATATTAACCAAAAAATAACTTAAAAAAGACATGTGATTCTTAGTTGAAAAAAGTAAGTATACTAGATTCCTTATCTTGATTCATGTGAACAAAAAAATATTCAATATGGACATTTAAACAAACTTAATTCACGTGATTGACAACTTTACTTTTTGAGATTATGAAAATCTCTTTTCTGACACATTTGACGCCTATAAACATGTAGTATGGGTCACCCTCTTTTTTTTTTTTTTTTATCAAAATGAAATATGACGACACTTTTAGTATATCAATTAAGCTCAAAAATTTGACAGCACACAACTTGAATAAACTCGTGACACCTTTGTCCAGCACGCGTGATAATTCTAATAATCCAAATTTTATTTTAAGTTAACATAAAAATTGAGCCCACTAACAAATGACACTTAAAAAAACTTAACTAAAAGTATAAACAAATATAAAGAAAATATAAATGGAAATATGAACTACTAGTTTTGGTTGTAGCACAAATAAAAGATACGGATAACAAAAATAAATTTTACACAAAAAAAACTTTAAGAAATATATTGAATTATACGATCAAAGCAACAAGGAAAATAAAATGTCACTTGGATTGTTCAGTCACGTGAATTGATTAAGAAAAAAAAAATCTCGAGACTAGCAGCCATATGAAGAAAAAAAAAATCACTTAAAAGCCATCACTTATTTAATCTAAAACTATCACGTGAACTTGAAAAAAAAAAAATCACTTAACAATCTCGACACTTAAAAAAAATATAGAATTTACAACCGACACAGCATCTTAAAGTAACACATTTTGACAGCTCACTTTTGACACAACACTCAAGCTTCAATTACAAATAATCAAAACAAATTGAATTCCAATTAGAAATCACGTTAACACTGCAACTGTAGTGTCAATTCAATTCACAATTTCAAAACTGAATGAGGACACTCCTTTGTCTAGATACACAAAGGCATGCTTTCGGATAAAACAATTCAGAACACGCTATCCACTGACAACATGCTTTCTTACTGTATTCCACGCGTGATACACTTGCTGTTTGAATTCTTCAAAACACAACCTTCTTTTGACTCAATGTGACACGTTTTGACAAGCATGTATGTACTATTGTTAACAAAAACAAGTTTTCTCTGCCTTTTGTATATTTCCAATGCACGTTACCCTTTAAAAAATTCAACACTTATCTATACTGTATCTCTCTTTTTCTCACAAAAACAATTTTGATATCTCTCACACCAAAATGTTTCTTTTCTCAATTCATCTTTGTTACACGATTGATAATTTAAACACTCATAAAGATGTTCAAAAGACTCAATGAGTAAACTAAGATAAAAAGCAAGAATGACACTCAACAGCCAGGAGATCAGCAAAAAAAATGAAGGTTGAGGTAGATTGAGGTATGATTGGTGGTTCAGGTGTTGTAATATCCGGAAGTGGTGAAGATTGATGAATAGGTGATTGAGGTAGTGTTGGTGAAGATGGAGATGAAGGTCTTTGAGGTGATGGTGTTCTGGGTGATGGTGATCGGATTAAATTGATTGTTTTGGGGAGAGGTGATCGGATTGGTCTTTGAGAACCAGAAATTGATAGTGTTTCCTCAGAAGATCTTGGAGAAGAAGTTTCAACTGTAATTTTGCTTTTGAGTGTCTTTGACAAACCTTCTTCTTCTTCTTCTTTTGATGCACTTGTTTGCTTAATCTCAGCACAAACATTTCACCTTTTTGTTTCTTTCTCTTTGGCTTACTGGAACTGGATTCACCCTCACGCTCTTTTCTTTTAACACTTGACCCCTCACCAGGTGTCCTATGTACAGCTTGGGCAGAAACCGGGAGGCTTTCCGGTCTCATTGCTGTTCTAATCCAGTCCAGATAAGCTATCTTATCATCATCAGCATCTGAAACCATATCTAAAAGAAATGATGGAATCAAGAAAGTATAGTTAGCAGTTCCAGAATCTCTAACATACTTATAAAAGTGTATGATCACTTTGCTGCTGTCTGGAAGCCTTGGAATGCTTCTTTCTTGTCTTATGGCACTGTAGACAATTGCTGTTAGAAATCTTATAAATGGAATATACTTCTTTGGAGCAGAGACTTTGCCATTTACTAATACTATCAACTGATCCCACAGAAGTTGAGCAATGTCATAATGTCTGTTGAAGACAACACCATAGAAGATGTGCAGCATTGGCTGTGTCAGATTGTCCATCCCTCTTGTGTAAGGAGTTAAGCAGTTGCTTAGGATGGAGTACACATAATACCAGATCTTTGGTAGATTTTTCAACTTGAAATCTCTGGTTCTAGACAAAGCACCTTCATAGCCAATTGAAATTAAAGCAGCAAACATCTCTTCATTGGACTCAAAATCATCATAATCAACATGTCCATTGAAGTCTGCTTCAGGTAGTCTTAAAATCCTTCTGAAGTCATCTATATTGAATTCAAACTCATATGTTGTTTCTCCTGAAGTCAATTGATATTGAAAGTAGCCTTGACGACGAAGTTCAGGAGATTTTGATTTTGCTTTGCTTTTGGATTTGTTGGATCATAAGGTTGAACAAATGTAATCGATCTCCACATATCGAACAGGTAGACTTCAGCTAAGTCTTGTTCAACAGTAAGTGCATATGTAAGAGGATGATTATGAAGAATTCTCGGAACAATTTGAAAGCCGGGAGCAATGAATGGATCAAACAACGCTCTATTATTTCTCATATTACTGGTATTTCCGGCAATGAGAATCTCTTCAATGGATTCATTTAGTGCAACCTCTTCATCATATTCAACAACTTCTTGATGATCCATTTTTTTTTTTTATTTTCTGTTTTAAGATAAAAAGGAAAATTTAACGCACACATAAAATAATGTTTGAATAGCAAATAACAAGTTTCACTCAAATGATTTATATAAAATACAAAGAGGTTCACAAAGGCGATCAACTCAGTGTATTCTTTATAAAAAATTTGAAATGAGAAAATAAACGCAGAATATAAAGTATAATCATATAAGTACAAGATATTTAGAATAGCAAGGAAGTACACAAAGGCGTTCGATTCCCCGTATTTCAAATAAATTGTGATTATATGATAATACAAAACACTTTGTCACACCACACAAAATTTAAGAAAAAATTAAGAATAAAAAAAATAAAAAAAATTTTCTAAGTATGGAAACTTAGGACGATCTTGACAAGATCGTCCTGAGGTTGAACTCAGGTTTTGAAAAACATCAAAACGATCTTAAGGAAGATCGTTTCAACATTTGTTATTGAAAAATGGTAAGGACAAAAACTGAAACGATCTTGATCAAGATCGTTTTGGCATTAACTCTTTGAAAAAATGTTAAGTATGGAAAACTGAACATGAGACGATCTTGTTCAAGATCGTCTCAACATCCAATATGTTGAGAAAATATTAAGCTAAGGAAAATGAGACGATCTTGTTCAAGATCGTCTTAAGGTTTTATAATTTAAAAAAAATTTGAAGTGAAGGAAAAATGGAACGATCTTGTTCAAGATCGTTTTAAAGACAAGTAAAAACTTCACTTCAGTTTTTATTTAAAAACCAATTCTAATACTTTTAAATATAAAGGGAAATCATTACAATGATTTCACTTTATATTTCAAAGTATTAGTTTTTGAGCAAACCGATCTCTTACGAGTTCAGTTACCCATTCTTTTGTTTTTCAACTCGACTCAACAACCACACAGCGTTCAGACCCTAGAACGATCCTGACAAGATCGTTCTGGTCTTGGTCTCAAGGGTTTATGGCAAATTTATACAAGGAAGTGGAACTAAGACGGTCTTGGCAAGATCGTCTTATTTCCAAGTAGTTTTTGGAACCAAGACGATCTTGGTCAAGATCGTCTTAGAAACAAAATATACTTGAAATAAAGAAATTTTGCCAGAATCGTCTTATCCTTTTCAGTGAAACTCTTAGTACTAAATGATTTCTCTTCACAACAAAACATGGTAAAAACACTTATATGAATCATAGAAAGCAATACTAATCAACTCACATCACTGAAATCAAACAATATATTCTAGATCGTCTTAGGTCATCTTTTTCACAAAAACAAAAAGATAGCAGGTTTTTTGAATTTTCGAAATCACAAAACTAAGCATAAAAACATGTAATATACATACACATATAACCTAAACATGCATCTAAATCATTCCAACATCACATATGCATTACCAGTCGATCAAAATTCAAGAAATGGAAAAAATAAGTTTAGCATTTAAGAACAGTTTCTTACTTGAATAAGTGATCTGAAGACAATGTGATTAAGAAATAAAATGCTTAGAATGAGATCACGAACAAAACCCTTATCCTTTTTCAATGATCAGCCAACAATTAATTTTGAAGTGATTTGTGAGTTTTTATAGGAAACTGGAATGAAAATAAAGAAATGAAAAGAAAGAAAATAATTGGTTCCCTCCTCCTTAAGTAAGAGGGAACTGAAATGTTTGGGTCGGGTGAATGGTTCGGGTGGGTGTTGACCCGTTTGAAATTTATGGACTTTTTGAAATTGGGCCTTTTAACAAAAAATGGGCTTAGGTTTTGTTTAATCATACCAACAACAAAACAAAACAAAAAATTTTTATTTAATCTGATCAAAATAAAACAATTAAAAAAATTTTATTTTTGGTTTTTCTAAATGAAAAAAAATCCTTTTTGGTTTTTCTAAAAGAAAAAAATTTATTTTTGGTTTTTCTAAAATAAACAATGAGTTTCTCTTCAAATAGTGCAAATACACAAACTCCCCCTTGATTCATGAATTATCCTTTTTCTCCCCCTCAAACATTGCATGATATTTAATCACATTGCACATAAGCATAGCATCAATGTTTGACAGATAATGAATGAAAGAGAAAGAGATGAAGGATTTGTACAGAACATGCAGAGGCAAGTAAGTGCATTGGTAAGAAGCACTTATTTGAGATTGTTTCTTGAAAAGAAACTCATTCCAGGATCATGTGTTGAATAGTATCCGAGATAGAAATACTAAACACAGACCTTTATTACCTGCAAAACAAAATTAGGTTTTTCTAGGTACCCACCTTTGAATGGGTCCTTTTGGGTTAGTGGAATCATTCAAAGTATACAGATGAGGTTTTCGAACAAGAGGTTTATTCGTAAGATTCACCACAATCCCATTAGAATCAACAATCAAAGGTTTAGAAATCACAGTAGAAGGTTTTGAATTTCTTACTGACCATGGTTTAGCTAGATTACTCAAATTTGAATCAAATTTCCTAACAGGAACTTTCCTCTTGTAATCATTAGCTATCCAGCTTTTTCTAACTGATGATTTATCAGACACTTGTGTTTTAGCATAGCTAGTAGATTTTATCAATGATGATTTAGAAATCCACTTATGATTACTAGCTAAGCTCTTCTCTCCTTTACCAGATAAATTCTTAGATTTAGTTCGAGGAGTTAAAAACACATTCTGAGTTTTGGTTTGTTTGGTGGAGTTTTTGATATTCTGTTTCTTTTGAGATGCAACTGTGAACCAACCATACTGATCTCTATAACTAGTTCTACCATTAGATGTATTCTTTATTAGCAAATCTTGGCTAGTTTGAGACATCTTAGGAAGACAACTAGATTGAGAGATAGCTTTAAAAACAGAGGTTCTAGAAACAGATGAAATATCAACTTTAAGCTTTGAGTTAGCAGAAATGGTATTCTTACCTTTGACAGCTGGGCATGCTGACCTTTGGGTGAATAAAATGAAGTTGGAGCAAACTTAGATTTAGATTCCTTCTTTGGTTTAGACTTTTTGGGTGAGAGTTTTTCAAGCTCTTTTTCAACTTCTGGAGCAAAAACATGATCAGTTTCCAGAAACTTATCAAATTCTTCAACAGAAAGATCTGGATAAGTAAACTGTAATTCTTTTGGTTGAACTTCTGTTTTTGAAACAGTTTTGTTGGTCAACTTTTCAATCAGTGCTTTTGCTTTAGTCTTAAGATCAGTAGGAATCTCAATCTTTTGCTCTAAGTTCAATTTATTTTGGTCAACAGGGGTGATTACCGGAGTATCAAAAGAAAGTATCTTCTTGACAGAAGCAAGATGTTTAGCTTTTAAAGCTTGTACTTTCTCTTCAATGTGGAAGAATGATGATAGCATTGAGGTGGACATATCATGGAGATCTTGATGAGAGATGCTATCACCCTGCATATCTTTGTTAAAATTCTCACTCCCATTGGATGGAGTGGAGCAATCAACAGAAGTTAGATCATGCAACATTTGGGTCTTGGTGGTCTCACTTACCTTTGGAGAATGATTTTGAGTTTTCAGATGTTCAATGACTTGTTGTTGAGACTCAATCTTTTGTTTAAAACCTTCAATTTCTTTTTCCAATATAGTAGTTGGAATGTAAAATCTTTCAGAAATTTGTTTTGAACAATCTTTTTGAGACTCATTTTCAGGAATTGAAATGCTGTCTATTTCTTCTAACTCATAGATGGATCTTTTATGAGTTTTCTTGTATGTGTCATTAATAGCAACATAATCAATCTGAAATCTGTTTGGTTTTTGTCTTTCAACATCATCTGACTCAAAGTCATCCTCAGATGGTCTGATGAATTCTTGAATCATGCCAAGTCTAAGACATTTTCCATCATAAAGTGGACCAAAGTCTTCTTTTTGGACTTTTTCTAAATGTGCTGGATTCTCATAACCCAAACCAAGAAGAAGTTCTGATCTATCAATCTTCGACTTATTGTAATAAGCAGTGAAATTCAGAAAAGGATTTTGTTCAATTTTATAGATTTTTTCTTGATAAAACAAAATGTTTGTTTCAAATCCTCAACTTGTTTTTGAAGAGTCTCAATTTCAACTCCTTTGAGAAAACAAGTACTGTTTAGATCAGAAATCTGTCTTTCATGTTTTTCACAATTGGGTCTAAAATCTTTCATTTTATTTGTGAGAAACTCAACATCAGCTTGTCTTGCATTTGCTCTTAACCATTCATTGGTTTTCTCAAGCTTTAAAGTCTCAATGGTTTGCTTGAGTGAATGGACAGTCTTTTCAAGGTCTTGACATTTGTTGGTTAATTTAGCATTGGGTGAAACAACTTGAGAACTGTTACTTGACAAATGCATTTCTTTTAAAGAATCATAATTCACTTTGAGAGCTTCATGAGCTATTGAGAGTTCTGAAAATTCTTCATTCAGTTTATCAAACTCTTGTTTAGCCATTTTCAGATTATTTTTCAAAGTAAGATTTTGCTTTGTCAAAGTATCAGCAGTTGTTTGGACAGACAAGTAATCATCTGTAGAGATGAATTGTACCTCACTTGTTGTTTGTGAAGTATTCTGTGAAAGCTTGGTTGTTGATGTCATTAAACATGTGAGATCTTCAGAATCAGCATCAATATCCCCGAATAGCCATGGTTTCATCTTTTGTTGTTTGGCTAAGAAATTCTTTCTGATTTCAAGCTCTGAAATCTTCATTGTTGACATCTGAAATGAATAAACAATGATTTGTAATTATTTTTGTTGTTTTTGATTAAAAAATGAAACGATCTTGATAAGATCGTTTTGAAAATTTGGAACTTAGAAGATCGTCTTAGAAAATTTGAACTTAGAACGATCTTGAAGAGGATCGTCTTAGTAAATTGGATGAAAATTTTCTAAGTATTAATGAAGAAATGTTAGGACGATCTTGAGAGAAGATCGTCTTAGAAAACTTTGTTGAAAAATATTCTAAGTAAAAAATGGTAGAACGATCTTATGTGAAGATCGTCTTAGAAAACTTTGATGAAAAATTTCTAAGTAAAAGAAATGGTAGGACGATCTTGTGTGAAGATCGTCTTAGAAACTTGATGAAAATTTTCTAAGGAAAAGTTAAGAAAATGTAAGACGGTCTTGAATGAAGATCGTCTTTAAAATTTGGTTATGACAAGGTAAGACGGTCTTGGTCAGAAAGAGGTTATGATTTCAGAATTTGTTGAGCAAAACCAATCTCAATGAGATTAGTTACCCAAAGAATCCACAACACACAGTTCACACAGAACCAAAAATATTAGGACGATCTTGGGAAGATCGTCTTAATATCAAAACAAGTAAAACACTAGGACGATCTGGTAGAAGATCGTCTTAGAATCTTGAAGATCGTCTGGTTGAAGAACTGTAAGAACACCAGAAAAACAAAATAGTCGATTATTTCACTAATTTGCTTATAATTCACTCAATTTTGAGTGTTATAACTCGATTCAAACCCAGAAATGCTCAGAATATGATCGCGCACAACCCTAGAAACAAATCCATTGCATAAATCAACTCAAACTGATAATTCAAAATCTCATCAACTTTCCAAAAAATTGGGATTTTGATCAATACTGTGAATTGGATTCTGAAACTTGACAGGATGTTTTTAGAGGTGATTTAGAATGTATCTGTGTACAAAAACAGGAAAATTGAGTGAAAATTGAGGTTTAATTGGTGAAGAACAGTAGCAGTTAAAAACGGTTATAAATGAAGAACACGAATTCAATTTTGAACAAAATTTGCATCAATCTGTATGAAATTTGTTCTGGATCGTCAACAGATTGTTGTTTTTCTCTGATACCACTTGTTAAAACCTAATAATTCGTGTTTAATGTGCGGAAGTTTATTCATCAATGGTGGAAAGTGTGTGTTTTAGTGTGTGTTCTTGAGAGAGAAAGGTGTGTGTGTGGAAAGTCTGATTTGATTGATAATCAGAAGTGGGAAAAAGGTTTTAAGGAATAAAGGTTTGAGGGGTATTTATACTCTAAGTATATTACAAAAGCTCCCCCTCAACCTAACAATATTTACATAATATACAAAGTATTCAAATACAACTAAGCACTATTTTAGATTTCTAACATTCTCCCCCTTAGTGCTTTTGTTGTCCATCATCTTTTCCGTTGTTGTCTCCTTCTCTTATTTGCACGTCTTTGCTTGTTCTTCCTTTTCTTATATCTTTGTGCAGCATATGAAGTTGATGGCTTGTCAATCTTTGAACTCCAGAAGGCTCTCTTCTTATAACTGTTCCATGAATCATTCCAAAACTTCTTAGGGATGAAGTGCCAGTTATCACCTACAGGACGTTCATCTGGCAATTTGATATTATCTTGGAAGTTTACAGGAGGAATGTTATGAGGACCACGTTCATGACTAGGATTCCAATGAACCCATGAACCTGTCTTGGTATGAATAATTCCTTCTTGGGACTTGGGAGTTCTTGTGACAATTAGATCTCTAATCTTCTGACGCATATCAAGAGTATCTTTGATCCGTCTTATATGATCTTCTCTCTGAGACTTGATTTGTTCATCTTCTTCATTGTCAGAATCTTCATCTATTGCATTCAGAATTGATTGATAATATTTCAAGGTACCATCTGAATATTTGGGAAACTCAGAGGCATGAATGAAGATCTTTTTCTTCAGTCGATTAATGAAGACAAATCCATCCAAATTTTCAATTGGATCTCCAATCTGATATGAATCTAGCTCATAACCTCTGGCTCTTTGGTTTGGTTTTGTAAGGTTAATCTTGCTAGTTCTTCTTTCTAATCCAATCTGAAAGTCATTGAATTCATAGAATCTGATCAATGCTTGAATATGACTCTTCAATGCTTCATAGGCTAGAAGTTGATCTGGAGTTTTGATGATCAGATAAGCATATTGGTTGTAGAGAAATAGGATGTCTGAGATCGTCATATGTTGAAAAGATTCTTCTTGAACAACATAGATATTGCCATCTGCTCGACGAATTCTGAATCGAACAAGTCTGAGATTGTGATTCTTGAGAGGAGTAAACAACTGAAGGACTTTTGTGATTGGGATTTTAAATTGTTGGTACCACCATTCAGCTCTTACAGAGCTTTCAGCATTCATTAGCTCCATATATGCATCTCTTTGACCTTGATGTCTGAACAGAAAGAATGCTCTTAATCGGTTCAAGGTCATATTGAGTCTTTCACTTGGTGAGCAATAAATTTGAAAGGCTCTTTCTTCAAGGTATCTTGCTCTACACACAATTTCTTCAGGTCTTTTGCTCAAATCCAAAATCTGTTCATAATTCTCAGCAAAGTACCCCTCATTAATCTGCCATATCTTATCTCTTGAGATCCTTGGATGTCTAACTCCTTGTCCAAGTTCATTGGGAGTCTCAAGATTTTCTGGGTTTCTGAGCTGATAGACTATCTCTTCAAATATATCCTCTCCATATTCTTCTTGATCTACACTTGCTGGAGCATCATCAGGTTTATCAGAATCAGACTCATCATCATTACCATTTCCTGGTTGAAATGGGTCAGGATCACTTGACTCATCAGAACTTGATGTGGAAGAATAATAATGAGAAATATTTCTGATGAGTGGAGGCAAATCATCCGACTCTTCTTGACTTTGAATTCCTCCTTGAGTCTCTGTAGCAACTTCTTGAACAGTTTCTTGATCATTTTGAGCTTGTGTCTCATGACCCTCTCTAATATCTCTCATATTCTCCCCCTCGGGTTGATCATCAGGATCTTGATCATCCCGACGCCTTGAGATATTAGCCAGTCGACATTGTTGATCAAGCTCTTGAACTCGCTTTTGAAGAGCTTCAATTTGAGCCTGTTGTTCCTGTTGTGTACTTTGGAAAGACAAATATGCAAGAAGTGATTGAAAAATAGATCTTTTATGTGAAGAAAGATGGGGTTCTTCTGATCTCAACCGATTCATGAGAGCAACAATTAAAGTATCGGTAGATAACCCACTGGTGGCAATTCTTTTGGTGAGCAATCACTTAAGTATTCAGATGAATCAGATGATTCAGAAGAAGAGCTGGAAGAATGATGTGGTGAACTTGGATCTGGAAATGATTGTGATGGTTGTGTTGGTGGTATGGTTGTTGTTGTTGTTGTTTGTGGTGGTGTTGGTGTTGTATGTGGAGGTGTTGGTGTGGATTGTGTTGGAGTCTCTTCTGGAGAACGAATGTGTAAAGCACCTCCAGTACGCAATCGAGGTGGTTGTGATGTGGTTTGAGATGCAGGAAGTTTACCAGTGATGATGTTTCTTGATATAAGTAGTTCACTCCTTTGTCCCTCTTCAATCCCTTCAACAAATTGAGCAATTATTCTTTGAGCCTCAGGTGGTAATGGAATATCAGAAATTGGCACATCAGTAGTCTCAAGTGATTCTACTGAGTGACCTGAAGACATCATGACTGTCTCAGGATTTCCTGTTGGTTCAAAAGTATGAACAACAGTTGATGATTCGGCTTTGCAACCAGAATCAGATTGTTGTTGTTGGGCAACACCACTCACAACACCGGGGTCACTGAGAATGCCCGTTAATACAGTCTCAGGTTGATCCTGAGGAACAGCAGTGTCACTACGGCGTTCATACTGTCCCCCAGTCTCGGTTTGAGAACTGTTACCTGCGGCTAAAGCTGGCGTGATGTTAGCTAAGGCAGGATTTCCAAGCTGTCCTTGAGGGTCACACAAAGTGGGTCCTCTCCGCTTGTTCCGGCACCAGTACTCAACTGGGCTTGTGTTTTTGTGTCCCTAGAGATCTAGACTCTAGTGCATGAAATGAAGGCGAGAGGTGGGGCTGGTCCTCTCTATTTTCAACACTCTCATCCTCCAAATGAGGAGAGTGTGGTGAGCGTGGCTGTTCCCCGTGTATTTCTGAGACTAACTCCTGTTGTGAGGAGTCAGAATGGCTAGGAGAGTTTGGTGCAACGAGAATGGGCAGTTCCCGATTTCTACTCTAGGGTAAACCCGGTGTTGATATTGGTTTAAGACTAATTGGAGGCCAACGTTTTCTTTTTGCCTTTCACCTATCCCTGACCTCTCAACCTCTCTGGTATTTTCAACCCTCCCTCATTCCTTCCTTGTTCCTCCGGGATGTCTATGACATCATCAGCAAACTGATTCGCATCATCATCAGATGCATCATTATCAGAAGTGATCACATCTTCTGGTTCAGGTTCTTGAAATCGGTCATACTCAAAGCGAGATCTTTTGAAAGTTTTGCGGATATTGACTGGAATTGATTTCTTTCGGCCTTGAGTATCTCTTACTTAAGGAGGAGGGAACCAATAATTTTCTTTCTTTTCATTTCTTTATTTTCATTCCAGTTTCCCATAAACACTCACAAATCACTTCAAATTTAATTGTTGGCTGATCATTGAAAAAGGATAAGGGTTTTGTTTGTGATCTCATTCTAAGCATTTTATTTCATAATCACATTGTCTTCAGATCACTTATTCAAGTAAGAAACTGTTCTTAAATGCTAAATTTATTTTTTTTCATTTCTTGAATTTTGATCGACTGGTAATGCATATGTGATGTTGGAATAATTTAGATGCATGTTTAGGTTATATGTGTATGTTTATTACATGTTTTTATGCTTAGTTTTGTGATTTCGAAAATTCAAAAAACCTGCTATCTTTTTGTTTTTGTGAAAAAGATGACCTAAGACGATCTAGAATATATTGTTTGATTTCAGTGATGTGAGTTGATTAGTATTGCTTTCTATGATTCATATAAGTGTTTTTACCATGTTTTGTTGTGAAGAGAAATCATTTAGTACTAAGAGTTTCACTGAAAAGGATAAGACGATTCTGGCAAAAATCTCTTAGTTTCGAGTGTGTTTTGTTTCTAAGACGATCTTGCCCAAGATTGTCTTGGTTCCAAAAAAAACTACATGGAAATAAGACGATCTTGTCAAGACCGTCGTTA
>CM067173.1:8916779-8943453 GCA_034093135.1 Erigeron breviscapus
TATTTAACATCAATAAATAAATTACACTTGAAAAATTACATATCTCACCAATTTACTTTACAAGTATTTATTTATTGCATTGTCTTTTACTTATTATTTGTCACCTTAATAAGTAATCCTCCAGATAATCTGGTATATCGTTCGCTGCAACTGGTCGTCTCCAGATCAGTGAACATATTGCAAAGTAATCTCACCGTTGACATAGAGGTGTCTTCAGTAGTATCATCTCTTGAGTGGGGACTTATATTTTTCACATGTAATTGTTGTGTAACACTTTTTAAAAATGATGAATACCACTTGTAAGTCCCAACTCAATAGATGGTACTAACTGAAGACACCTCTATGTCAATGGTGAGATTACTTTGCAATATACACACTGATCTGGAGACGACCAGTTGCAGTGAGTATATACCAGGTTAATGGTTAGATTACTTATTAAGGTGACAATATGTAATAAGTAAAGACAATGCAATATTTAAAGTACTTGTAGAGTAAATCTGATGAGACGATATGTAATTTTCAAGTGTAATTTATTTATTAACTTTAAATAAATTACAAGGTTGTTGCGGAACCAAGATAATACAATAATGTAAATATCCTAACAACCTATGAAATACAATCGATCTAATACTTGGAAATTCTCTTCAACAATCGAAACACTTAAAGTTGTGAAATGTTCTTTTGCGATTGAGAGAATATTGCACAAGTTCACCAAGAATATGCAAATGTCGAATATGAAAAGTTGTTTCTTGGTTATGCAATGACCTCTATTTATAGGCAAAGTTGACATTGGGATGTCAACTTTGGCCGTACAAATATGGTTGAGAGCATTTAAGGAATTGCATTTAATTCCTTGAACATGCTTGATAAAGTAAGACATAAAGTCACTTTATCCAACCTGCTTTATGTACTTTTGTACTTTAAACAAAGACAATTGCTATTGTCCGGTTAATAGTACATAAAGCAAAAAGGTCTTCCTCGTAATCAGTGTAAAGCTTTGTAAATGCTTTAAACTGATATTCTCCAGTTTCTATCTGAATAGAATGTCAACTGGGCTTCGCTGCCATTGTCATTCTCTATCTTTCACTTGTTGTCTTGAACTTCAATTGGAATGCTTCAGGTCTTGGTCAGATCTCAACTGGAGGAAGTCTTCAGTGGCATCAACTGTACACTGGCCACTGGACTTCTATTATTTCATGGACAAATCTTTTGGTCTCCAGATCCAACTGGAGACGCTCCAGTTTTCACCAAAACTGGACCTAACAAATTCCCCTATTTGTCCTGAAATATTACCAAGTCTTTTCAAGTTTTGTATCTATACAAAGTATGAACTTGAAAGACTTGTTTTGACTAAATCTATCTAATTTTCTAAGGCATTTTTATAGATCATCAAATGCCTTGGGTTTTTCTTTTGAGTTTGTTAGATTCAATCAGTTATCTATCTTGTGGGTTACAATCTGGCAACTTGTATATATACAAGGAATTGAAATTTACATCAGTTACAAGAAGGTAAATAAAAATACAAGATGATAACAAAGAAGTAGAACTTAAACAGATGGCCCTTCACCAGTTCTCCTTCTTTTGGCCACTGAAGAGATGGGTTGATTATCATCAGCATCAAAGTTCAGTCTTTCTTCGACACTTTCTTTGAATTTGATGAGAGTTTGAAGAATGTGTATCCAACATTTTTCCAACTTACTCTACACAGATTTGGCCTCCAACAAGTTTAGCATCTCCACATGCTCTGCATGACCCTACCTATGGACATCTGGATCTTCAGTATAGCACATTGGTCCATTAGACTACTTAACCCCAGCATAGAAGAATTTTGTCCCTGGCTTAATGGTTACTTTGACATCAGTTATTTTGCCAGGGTGATATCTTCACTGCATTAATTCACTTAAGAATGTTCTAGCTTCATATTCATTTGCCAGTTTAATCTGGCCAGTGCTCAGTCTTTGTACAGCAGCTCGAACATCTTCAGTTGAAGGTTCAGTTGGTTGCACCCAAGTCCTCAGATCTGCATCTCTTGGCAGTGGTTTTGTTTTACCTTTGGACTTGGGTGGATTAAGCACCCTTTTGACAATCTTTTGAACATTGTGCACTCTTCTTTCTATACCAGATGCCCTCAATTCTCTGGCCTTCTCCACTGATACATTTATTGTCTTGGCATCGAACTCGACTTCATCATCTGGATAGTCACGGTCAAGCTGAATGTCCAACATTTCCATTACAGCCCCCACTATCCTTTGATCATGCTTTACATTCACATATTGCTCCAGTGTGATGCCCAATAATGCAGCATCACTAGCATCTAAGGCACCCAAATCCAAGATTTGAGCCCTGGAAACCCTTTGTTCTTCTTTTCTTTGTTATCTCTTTTCTTTAAAGGAGTCGCCAATAGTTGCCAGTCTTCTACTCTCATTTTCAGACACTGGAGGAAGACTATCGACGTTACCAGTTTCTAGCACACTGCTTCAGTACCAGTTGCTTTTGCTTATGCATCAGTGGCCAGATTCCCCCTATCAACCACCTTATCAAACTGTTCAATTATATGCTGACCAGCATCAGTACTGGCAGCTTCCAGCTGACTGGCTTCAGTACCAGCAGCAACAACCACTTGCCTTTCATTTTGACCAGGTGCAAGAACTGCAACTGACCTTCCCCCTTGGCAGCGTCTAAGCCAGCACGAATTGCCTCCCAATCCGAATTACTACTTGGCAAATTGCTTAGACTCTGCCACGACTGCATGTCCTTGCACTCTTTGAAGATCGTGCACATCATTCTGAATGACCGCTAGAGATGATTGGTCTCTCTCGACTGGGTCAGCACATTACTAGCAACTTGCGCCTGACCAGTCTTCAGTTCTTGTAACAATTGAGCATCAGCTGGAGAGAGACCAGCAGTCAAACCTTCTTCTTTCTCAACTTCCTTATCTTTCAATTTGCCCACTTCAGTTACCAGTTTATCAATTGAGTTGTGTGGGAAGATACTTGGGTGTTCAGAGCATTAATACTACCCCTTAGCTAGTTGATCTCATTTGTAAGGGGGGTGAGATCAACATGGGGAAGAGCAATCTTGGTGATCTCAGACATCACCTTTTTAACCAATTCTTCTTCTCTGGCAGCCAAAGTATCTTCAATTTTCTGGCCAACTGATGTAGCCATCTGTTGCCCAAGCTCAACCACATTAAGGCCAAGTTTGTTCAACAGTTGTACCCAGCAAGTTGGAGATAGATGTGGAGACATTAGTCTGAGTTAAATCAAAAGCTTCCTTTAAAGATGTTGTGAGAGTGTTACAGCTAGTGACTAACTCATTCAACTTCTGAAACACCAAGTCCTCATTTGCAGCAAATTTATTAATCCCCAGATCAACAACTTTAATTGTAAGATTTTGTTGTATCTGGAGAGACTTGGCGTTCTTCTCAATCGTCTTATGAACATCCTCCACCCTTTGAATGAGGTTTTGGATGTCGGTTTGAAAGGAGACGAATTGAGATTCCAGTGACTGAGGAGGGCGCGTCACTGGACCAGCAACAGATACTGCTGGAGCAACCGGAGGAGGCACATTAAGGGAAACCTCGCCAGTTGACTGACCGACAGCGAAAGAAATAGAACCAGGAGTTGGGAAAGAAAAATGACGTTCAGAGAGATCAATGTGATAGACATGCTGAGAATGCTCATGTGTGTCCAACGGCGGTGGTGGTGGCATGTGTCTATTTCTAGACACAAAAAGGGATGATATTAAGGATCTTGGTGGTGGTGTCATTTCAGTAAGCATTATATCCGTGGAGGGTGAAACTACTAATTGTTGGATCTGGGGGCGAGATAAGAGATGAAGGGTCTTGATCTTGTACAAAAGAATCAAGTATCTCTGTATCTGAAGTGGTTCCTTCATAGTCCGAAGACTCTATCTGGAATTCATCAACATCCATGCCCAGATTCATGAATGAGTCAGATGGCTGAACTTGAGGTCCAGTCTCCTGATGAACTTCCCCAGTTTCCTGGATGGTTGCATCAGTTGTTGGATCAGTCATGATGACATCATCGCCAGGAATAGAGGTCACTAAAGGTTGCCTCAGTTATAACTGCTCTATCCTCAATCATAACTTCATTGGCCGAAGAGTTTGGAACTTCAGTCTCCAGTTGTGACTGGCCAGAGACATCATCAGTTCGTGCAATAGAAGTGTCAGAAGTTTGGCCATGGACACTTGTTTGTGCAGACTCTAACTCTATTCTGGGTTGTGACCCAGTATTTCTTCACCATTTCCTCCTACATAAATTTCGGAAGTGGTTGCTTGCTGTATAACCCTTTGACATTCTCCAGCTTCCTGTTGGGAGGAAACTGGAGGGCTGGCTGGGTTTCTAGTGTCGGTGGCTGTCTGACTTATCCTCTATGTTAGGTCCAGATTTACTGGACTCGATCCAGACTCGACTACTGGAGCCTTACTGAAGATCTGTCCAGAAATGTTACTGGACCTACTCCAGACTTGGAATCTGGATTCCCTCTAAAGATTTGTTCAGAAATAATGGAAGACCAGTGAGCAAATACTTGTATAGGAAATCTGGAGTATTCTCCAGATTAGCTCACTGGACTTCACCCCAGTCAAGATCTATTCTACTGAAGACATTCTCACTGAAGTCAGAATAAAGAAGACTGACAAATGGCGGAGTCCACTGGAAGTCTTACCAGATCTGTACACTGGAGGATTGTCAGTGTTCTAGACCTTACAAGTCTGAACACTGATATCGAGGAATTGACTTTTTGCCTTTACACACTTTCCGAAGAACATTCCACTTGTTCTTTACCAAAGTGCTTACGTGTGTAAAGGTGGTTGATTAAAAGGATTATTGTCATATTGATGTGACTTTATCCTTGTACCTTAACCAATGCATTTAATGACCTTGTCGGTTCATTAAATACATGCAACCATATTTGTACGGCAAAAATTCACTGGTGAATTTGTTTGCCTATAAATACAAAGTCATTTCTTCGTTAAAATTACTTTTAGCATTAAAGTTGAATTTGTCTAAATACTCTCGATCTTAAACAGGGATACTTCACAACTTTAAGTATCTCGATCCAAAAGAGTTATTTGGCAAATATAGATCATTTGTAATTCATAGGTTGTTAGGATACTTACATATTTGTATTATCTTGATTCCGCACAACCTTGTATTTTATTTAACATCATAAATAAATACACTTGAAAAATTACATTGTGTTCCACCTTTATTTTATTGCTTTTAGTCTTGTATTACTTTGTTTATATACTTGCATTTATATTCAGGTAATACTAGTCCTATCTAGTGCTTATTAGACTTGTTGTATTTTACATTCTGGGTTAAACCATCTAAGAGAGTTTGGGACTTTACAATTGGTATCAGAGCAGAAGGCTAAACATTGCCTAGATCTGTTTCTTTGATGGCCAACTCAGAAAATACACAAGGAAATTTTAAATTTGGTCCTGATCCTAATGCTAATGCTAATGATCAAAATAGTGAACCACCTGTTAACACTAATCCACCACCTCCTCCTCCTACTCCTGCTTCTCCACATGTGCATGTGCACTATTCAAATAATCCTGTTCCTAAATTCAGTATGGGAATAGCGATGAATTTGGTACGTGGAAGGCTAGGATGATATTGCATATCACTGTATTGAGAGAAATATGATGAAAATCTTAAATGAAGGACCTTATGTCCCCACATCACCTCTCAATGCTCTTCTTGATCCTACTGGTTCTAGAAGAGGTCGGGAAAAGAGGGAGGAACATTGGTCTGAAGAGGAGAGGAGATTGGTAAATCTAGATACCCTTCTCAAAAACATGATCCTCGGGGCTGTTCCAGAAACCCTAATTCCCACACTAGTTCTTTTTCCCAGTGCTAAAACCATGTGGGATGAACTAATGAACCAGTTTGAAGGAGGAGATGACACCATTGTCACCAGAAAAGTCTCCTTAAACAAGAGGTATGAGTCATTTTTTGCTCAGCCCAATGAGTCTCTCAATGGTACTTACACCAGATTTATGAGTATCATAAACCAGTTGAGAGGTCTTGGGGTTGAGAAAGACAAGGATATACTTCTGGAGAAATTTTGTGATATTCTGCCCACCAAATGGTCTCACATGATACTTGTTTTACGACAAGGTAAAACTCTGCACACACACACTCTCTCAACTCTATATGGAGCTTTCAGATACACTGAGGAAAATCAAGCTCAAGAGTTGTGGCAGAACAAGATGCCTATAACCATGCCTCCAGTAGTCCTATTGTGGTTAGTCATACTAAACCACAAAGTACAGCACTGATATCTTCTGAGAATGTATTTTCTATGAAGAAGATGGTGTCTGAACTCATGGAATCTGGAGAATCTAGTCAAATCTCTCCAGACTGTGATGAATCTGAAAATGATGACCTGGTTGCGATGATTGCTAAAACGTTTAACCGTTTCAAAGCAAGAGCAAATAGGCCATCTGGACAATTTGCATCCAGTTCTTCAACTGATAAGACCAATTTGACATGCTTTAAGTGTGGCAAAAAGGGTCATTTCATGAAAGATTAGGTCCAGCATTTGTAGTCCCCTCACACGATGGTTTAACCCACGAGTGTAAAATAACAAGACAAGTAAGAACTAGAATCGGACTAGTATTACTTCAATATAAATATGCAAGAATATAAACAAAGTAATAAATGACTTTAAGCAATATTTAAACAAGTAAATAAATGGTGGAACACAAATGTAGTTTTCAAGTGTATTTTTTATTGATGAATAAACAAAATACAAGATCGTTGCGGAACCTAGATATTACACGTATGTAAGTATCTAAACAATCTTTGAATTACAAGTGATCTATACTTTCTAAATAAACTCCTTTGATCGATATACTTAGAGTTGTGAAGTATAACTGTTTAGATCGAGAGTATTTAAGCAAGTTCACCAATTTGCTAAAAAGTGATTTTTCTCAAGGAAATGACTTTGTATTTATAGGCAACAAAATTCACCAGTGAATTTTGTGCCGTACAAATATGGTTGTATGCATTTAATGATCCGACAAGAACATTAAATGCATTGGATAAGGTACAAGGATAAAGTCACATCAAGTGCAAGTGTATCCTTTTATCCAACCACCTTAACACACGTATACTTTGGTAAAGAACAAGTGGGTTGTTCTTTGGAAAGTGTGTAAAGGCTTAAAGTCAAATCCTCGATATCAGTGTTCAGATTTGTAAGGTCTAGAACACTAACAATCCTCCAGTGTACAGATCTGGTAAGACTTCCAGTGGACTCCGCCATTTGTCAGTCTTCTTTATTCTTACTTCAGTCTTTGACTTCAGTGAGAATGTCTTCAGTAGAGTTGATCTGGACTGGGGTGAAGTCCAGTGAGCTAATCTGGAGAATACTCCAGATTTCCTATACAAGTATTTGCTCACTGGTCTCCATTATTTCTGGACAAATCTTCAGAGGGACTCCAGATTCCAAGTCTGGAGTAGGTCCAATAATTATCATTTCTGGACAGATCTTCAGTAAGCTCCAGTAGTCGAGTCTGGAGCGAGTCCAGTAAACTGGACCTAACAAATTCCCCCTATTTGTTTAGAAATAATGCAAGTGTTTTCAAGCTTAAATCTATACAACTTGGTATGCTTGAAAAATACAAGTTTGATTAGTCTAAAAAATCTAAGTTACTGGAAAACACTTTATAGATCATGAGTGTTTTCAGTTTCATCTTTTAAGTTCTAACTTAGACTAAATCTGATCATTTACTTATATGAAATTAAAAATTGCAACTAATATTACTTTCATCAACTGGAAAATAGTTACAACTTTCATTAAACGATTAATTACAATAAGTACATGATAAAAGATTCAGGCCCTTCTTTTTGATGACTGCCCTGGTGCATCTTCAGTAGCCTTCCTCTTTGGTGATGGAGATGATGGAACAGACACTGGTGGTCTCAAACCCAACACAGCTTCCATTTGTTGTATTCTTCTCCAGACCTTCTCAATTCTTTTCATAAAGGCCTAACATCTGGAGATAAATCAGTTTTTCCTTTAAATGTCAATCCTATCTCCTTCAGTTCAGTCCATCCAAAAGCTTGGACTGCTGTATCTTTCCTTTCATCTGTAAAGTTACCCTCCCTGGTCAACTTTACATTGAATCTGGTCATTCCTTGATGATTTTCAGCCAACTTGATTTCAGCATCAACAATTTTTCTAGCATTGGCCCTGAAATTCATCATTTGTTCATAAGTTGCCTTCTGCTTTGCCATCTGGACCATATACTCAGTTTCCTTGGATACACCACTCTGTTGTCCTTCAGTGGACTGGCCTTGTTGGCGATTTATTTTCAGAGTAGTATCCAGGGGAATGAAAGTGCTCACATCAGCGTCCTTTATTGCCTTGATTTGTTTGGCAGTAAGCTTCGGCAGACCAGTCAATCTTTTTCTGTACTCTATCTCGAGAGCACCAGCATTTTTCCTTATCTTTCTCTGGAGACTCACCAGTTCCTCCCTTCTCTGCCTTATTAATTCTGGAATGGTGACACCATAAATCAATGAATCATATACCTGTTCTTCTTCAGCGTAGAACGAGCGTATATGAACATCATTCAATGCATCTAGACATTGATGAACTCTGGGATCATCCTTCATCTTCTTGAACACTTCAATGTTAATGCCTAACCTTCCAGCATTATATGAATCCAGAGTCCCATGATTAGCCATATCCCTATGATGGGCCAGCAGTTCATCTTTTTGGTTTCTCTTGAAAATTTCAATCATGATGCATTGTTGTTGCAGTTTCTTCGAGGTGTCATCATCAACACTTGGAAAATCTGATGACCCTTCAACATTTTGTTCTTCTTCTTCAGATACCTGTTCTTTTCCTTTTCTCTTAACAGATTTCAAAGTTGTTGGTATATCTGGAAAAGATTCAAACCTGGGCTCACTGGCATCAGTACCAGTAGCCTTCAGTCTCACAAAGTTCTCGTGCCAAGAGGAATAAGGAGAGGGGGAAAGTATAGAAGAACGAGTGGTGTAACGGGAGGTAAGTAGGAGGGAAGCTCACTGAGCTTCAGTACGAGAAGTTCTCTGGGCAAATCGTGCACTGGCATCAGTACCAGTCACTTGCTTTTGTTGCACAACACTTTCAGTAGCAACTGCCCTTACAACTTCCTTCTTTTTCCTTATTAACCCTTCTTGGTCACCAGATGATGGAACAGATGATTTTTCCCCCTTGGAATGATCACGAGTCCTGGACTTGAGATCATTCCATAATTCTTCCATCATATGCCTGTCCAGAGAACCAAAAGTTCTTCCTTGTTCTGGCATAGCATCAGTCATACCTTTCTTGAGTGCCAGCACTTCTTTCTTCATATTTTCAATTTCTTCTGGCAAGTGCTTAGGCAACTCAGTGTCTATCATCTGAACAACTTCAGGCAACAAGCTATCTTGAATGGTTCTTAGAACAGAAGCAGAGATATCATCAGTGATTGTTTTCAGCATATCACCCCTAAATTTTCTAACAACTTCATCACTAAGGGTGCTGACAATATCATTTTGATCTAATGTTGGCCTGCTCTCCAGTGAACCAACCCTTGTAACCAGTTTCTCAACCTCTTCTTTCAGACCTGCCAGTGGTTGAACTAATTCATCTTTCACTGCAGTCTGAACAGAACTTACCAGTCTTGTTTCCAAACCCTGGACTGCCACTTTAAAGTTTTCAGAATTGCGATTGGTGGCCAGTACCAGCTCATCTAACTTCTCAAAAACCAACTTCTCATTCCCAGCAAACAGGTTCATTTCTGATGCTAAGTTATTTGACAATAGGGATTTAAAATCAGAAATAACCTGGGAAGAGCTCTGGAGTGATCTCTCCAGGTCCGCCACCTTACTAAGAAGGCCTTGGACCTCGGTTGAAGAAGAAGTGGAGAGACCACTGGGTGGTTCCAGATGAGAAGTCAATCTGGTCATTACTGGTACTTGTGCCCAGACCTCTTCAGTTTCCATATCTTCAGTATTAACAACTGAAGAGTCTGGCACACGTTGTTCAGAAAGGTTGACTGGGTTTCGATAGGTGGTGGTTGAGTTTGAGAAGGTTGAATGAATGGTGTGAAGTATGGAGTTGATTGAGGAATTGAAGGTGGTGGAGGTGGTGGCATACTTGATTCTGGTGGTGGTTGAGTTGATTCTGTAGGTGGTGGTGGTGGCATTTCTGTTTCTGGTGGAGGTAAGTTTGTTTCTGGTGGAGGTGGTGGCATTTCTGGTAGGCTTGCAGCTTGCTCAACATCTTCACCCAGAAAGTTCATATCTACATCAAAATTTTGTCCTTCAGAAATGGGAGAATCAGCCCCATCCCAAAACATATCACCAATATCACCAGCCGATGTACCAGCCTGATCACCAGCCTGAACATTCAAATCAATCTGAGCCTCTTGCTCATCAGACTGGACACCCTGTTCTACCTGCTCAACCTGCTCAACAACCTGTTCATCAAACTGAGCCATATTTTCCATCTGTTCATCAAACTGCCCAACAACTTCTACATTTTCAACCTGTTCAATATTTTCAACATTCTCCTCTTCAAAAATGGGAGACCCATCCAGATCCATTACATCACCAGCCTGTCTTGCTGGGTTTACCTGGACTCCACCTCTCATCAGACGCCTACTGATCTAGGTCGTCTGGAAGACTCAACAATTGGTTGTTGATCTTCTGGAGCCACTTGCCTTAATGGTTGTACCATCTCTACAACCTGAACATCTTGGTCACCAGGATGTTCTTCAACAACTTGAACCCTACCTGGTGCCTCTGCCTGTTCCCTTCGAAAAGTCAACATTGCTGGAGGAATATCTACCTCTCCAGTTCTTGATTGAAGGTTGTTCAAGTCCCTCATAAACTCACTCACAGAAAAGTGAGTAGTATCATAGTCATACTGGTCTCCTAGGGCACTTCTAAACATAAGGGAAAGAAAACGAATGAATGGAACATGGGGTTTTCTCCCTTTAGCTTTCAATCGATCCACCAAATCATTGAATAAGATCTGAGCAAAATCTACTCTTATTCCGAACCACAAACAATAGGCAATCTGGAGCTGGGTTTGATTTATCTGATCAAGACTCCCAGAACTACCTCCCAGACATTCAACCAGGTGTGTGAAGAAAAATCTCCACGAGTCTGTCAATCTGCTCATATAAATAGTCCCCTTTCTTAATAACTGGCCATGGTCATCAAGTATTTCTGTGTGCCCCATCATCCTGCACACTTCCCTGTAATTTATGCCAGAGGGAAGTTCGACGGGCAACTCATTCTGGTCAAGATAATTCAACTGTAAAACTGACCTGAGTAGACTCACTGTGAAACTTAAAGGTCTGGTACCTCCCCTAAGAGTATAAGAAATTGATGAGGTTTCTTCATTGTAAAATGCGGAGTACCAGAATTCACATAAATAATCATGGTACATTCTCCCTGGATTTAGGGTTAATGCACCATATAGAGGGCATGAGAGAAAGAAAGTATTCAATCTCCCAATGATAGATTGAGCAGGATGAGAACTGGAAAGTTTGGCCATCCAGTTGTTCATATTGATTCGAATAGCTTTGGCCTCAAGAGTAATGTGTCTGGGCTTAGCAACATTATCAACCGGAGCATATTCGGTAGATAAAAGATTTCTAGGTGCCATTTATGATTGATAGATGAAGATGAATGAAATGAATAAATTTAGGGTTTATGAAGAAGAAATTAATGAATTTGCAGTTAATATGAGAGATTTAATGATTGGAAAAGAATGAAGAATTGAATGAAGGAATTTGAAGATTTGGGAGTAAATGTTCGAAGTAAATGAAATTGAAAGTGAAAGTGGGTATATATAGGATGGAGAATGTGGAACTCAAACGATTAATTTGAAATTATCAAATACAATTTTTGATCGTGTTCTGAGATCCGCATTAATTACATCACATCACACATAAATGCATGACGGTTTACAGCCCACAAAACAGTAACAACTTGTACTTTTGGTTTTCCCAAGGTAAAAAGACCATCATTGCGTTGAAAAAGTTTACATGCCACGTAGGATTGTGAGATAAATATCTTTGAAAAGGTTTGCTTACGTGGCACACACAAAGATCAAGTATTTAAAAAATTATTGTGACTCAATTCAGTCCATCTGGAGGTTGACTAGACACTCCAGTATCACTGGTGGATTAGTCCAGTGAAGCATGTACTGATGGTACACTGGAGGGACACTCCAGTAAAGTACCAGTGAAAACCATTTTGAAAGACTGATAACTTCAAACATGCACGTCAACTAATACAGACAAATGAGAGGGACACATTTACAAGGAGACATAAGTCAACTCAAACACGCACTTCAACCTGTCCAGTTACCAGTGAGAGGGACATATTTACAAAGCACCAGTAATATTTTCTAGACAATTCGTCCAGTAAGAAAATTTTGTCCAGTGAGAAAATAAATTAATAAATTCTTTGAACTTAAAACATTTTTTAAGAACAAAAATATCTTTCAAGTCTTCCCTGGAATGTTGATCCAGAAATCTAATAATGCAAAGATAGTACACAAGGGCGTTCAATATCTGAGCAGTCACCAGATTTAAGGATTTAACATTCCCAACTCACCAACAAGATATTCAAAAGTTTTGACATCCAGTGGTTTCGTAAAAATGTCAGCGAGTTGTTTGTCAGTGGGGATAAAATGGAGTTCAACGTTTCCTTTCACAATATTATCACGAATGAAGTGATACCTGAGATCAATGTGCTTGGTTTTGGAGTGCATGACTGGATTGTTTGAGATAGCAATGGCACTGGTATTATCACAAAAGATTGGGGTCTTTGAATACTTAATACCATAATCAATCAACTGGTTCTTCATCCAGAGTATCTGAGCACAACAACTGGCTGCAGATACGTATTCAGCTTCAGCAGTGGACAATGAAACTGTAGTTTGCTTCTTACTGGTCTAGCTGACCAGTTTGCCACCAAGGAAATGACATCCACCAGTAGTGGATTTCCTGTCTATCTTACAACCTGCATTGATCTGAATCTGAATAACCCATTAGATCCATGCCTGAGCCTTTGGGGTACCAAAGACCTAGACTGGGGACACCTTTAAGGTACTTCAGTATGCGCTTTACAGCAAGCATATGAGATCCTTTGGATTAGACTGATATCTGGCACATAAACATGTTGAAAACATAATATCTGGTCTACTGGCAGTTAAATACATCAGTGAACCAACCATGCCTCTATAGACAGTGGTGTTCACTGGTTTACCATCTGGATCAGAGTCCATTGTCAGTGGTGCAGAAATTGGAGTTGGTTTAGATGGTGAAGAGTTCATATCATATTTCTTTAAAAGATCTCTAACATATTTCTCCTGATTAATAAAAATGCCATCTTTGTTTTGTTTAATCTGGAGTCCAAGAAAATATGTTAATTCACCCATCAAACTCATTTCATATTCAGTGGACATTATTTTCGAAAATTTCTTGCACATGTTTTCATCAGTAGACCCAAAAATAATATCATCAACATAAATTTGTACCATTAACAGATTACCTCATTCATGAAGAATAAATAAGGTATTGTCAATTGCACCTCGTTTAAAACCATTTTTCAACAAATGTTTAGTCAGAGTGTCATACCAGGCACGTGGGGCTTGTCTGAGGCCATATAGCGCTTTGTCCAGACGATATACCCAATGTGGATGCTTTTCATCAATGAAACCTGGAGGTTGTCTGACATAAACTTCTTCTTCAAGCTTTCCATTCAAGAAAGCACTCTTTACATCCATCTGGTAGACTTTGAACTGATGATAAGCAGCGAATGCTAAAAATATTCTGATCGCTTCAAGTCTAGCCACTGGAGCAAATGATTCATCAAAGTCGACATCTGACTGGCACTAGCCTTGTGCTACCAGTCTGGCCTTGTTTCTGATTACGTGGCCATCTTCATCTACTTTGTTTCTGAAGACCCATCTTGTTCCATTTGGTTCTTTCTTTCCAACTGGGAAAGGAACCAGATACCAGACCTTGTTCCTTTCAAACTGGTGAAGCTCTTCTTGCATAGTAGTCACCCAGCTTGGATCTTCCATAGCCTCGTCAATCTTCTTTGGTTCGTTCAGTGATAAGAAACTGACATATAAGCATTGATCACTGGAGGCTCTTCTGGTCACAACCCCACGACTGGAGTCACCTATGATCTGATCGATAGGGTGAGCTTTTGTCCATCTGGAGTACTGACCAGGATTGTTACTGACAACAATATCAGTGCAAGAATTCAGTTGAGTCTCCTCTGGAGTTGCTTCTGGAGGAGGATCTTGCCAGATTAATTCAGTATCTTCATCTGAGTCATTTAGATCACGATTTGCATCATGAAATTCTTCATTTGAAGGCATTTCCTGGAGTACTGGTTCAGTTTGAAATTCTTCATAAGACATTTCTGGTCTATTCTCAACTGACACTGATATTGGGGGAGTAGTACGCACATCTGAACCAATATTAATTTCAGAGGGTAGTTTGAAAATAATAGAAGGATAGAATGGAGTACTACTGGAGAGTTTCTTTTTCTGAACAGGTTCCAGATCTGGATGACTGGAAACTGTGTCTTCTGAATCTTCATTTTTGTCGTTTATTGGATCAGATTCACAAAAGACAATTGGAGATACTGGGGGAGTATCAAGGGCTGGCTTCTTGTTGATTGAAGCATTTGATTCATCAAATGTTACATGAATTGACTCCTGGACCTTCTCCAGTCTCTTGTTATAGACTCTGAAGGCCTTGCGAATGGCTGAATAGCCTAAGAAATACCCTTCATCAGCTTTGGCATCAAATTTGCCTAGCTGACTGGAGTCGTTCAGGATGTAAACTGGACATCCAAAAACGTGAAAATAACCAATATATGGTTTTCTATTTCTTAAGACTTCATAGGCTGTCTTTTTGTGTCTTTTGATGTACACTGATCGATTCTGGGTGTGGCAAGCAGTTGCAATTGCTTCCGCCCAGAAACTGGTAGACAGACCAGATTCAGCAAGCATACTCCTGGCAGCTTCTATCAGCGTTCGATTTTTCCTTTCCATAACTCCATTTTGTTCTGGAGAGCGGGCTGATGAGAAATTCTGGGAGATGCCAGTGTCAGTACAGAATGACTCCAGAGTTGCATTCTGAATTCTGTTCCATTGTCACTTCTTAACTGACACACTTTTCGACTGTACTTGAGCTCAATTTGCTTGATAAGACTGATGATTTCAGCAGCAGCTTCACTTTTAGACCTTAGAAAGATCACCCAACCATATCTGGAGAATTCATCTACGATCACCAGGGTGTATCTTTTACCAGCACGAGTCTAAACGTTCACTGGACCAAAGAGGTCCATATGAAGCATATGAAGAGGTTCAGAAATGCTGAAATTTTGTTTGGTCTTGAAACTGGTAGTTTTTGCTTACCCATCTCACATCCTGGACATGGCCTTTCCTTTTTGAAGGAAACTGAAGGTATCCCATCTGCAAGTTGTTTTCTGGACAACTTATTAATGTTTTTGAAATTTAAATGGGATAACCTTTTGTGCCATAACCAGTTTGTGTCTTCATCAGCTTGAGTATAGAAACGCTGCTCTGAAGGAGAGCTTTCCATATCCATCACGTACACATTCCCTTTTCTGGGAGCAATCAACACTACCTTTCAGTCCTTGTTGAATACGATACCCTGAGCAACATTGAATAAGACTTGATAGCCATCATCACACAGTTGGCTTACACTGATCAAGTTATATTTCAAACCATTCACAAATGCAACACGTGTGAACTTGACTTGTCCATTGTTCAAACACCATATCCCTCAGTCTTTCCACAACCATCATTTCCAAAAGTAATGGAGGGTCCATCAGAAATGGTGAACTCCTCCAGCAGGGTCTTACATCCGGTCATCGTCCTGCCAGCTGCACTGTCAAGATACCAGATATATTTCTTTCGATCGCCCTACACATACACCAGATATTGATCAGTTAGATTTGGGAACCCATCAACTGATGGGTTCACTGGACCCTCCCTTATAGGTCCCTGGGGCAATCTGGTCTAGTTCACTTTCTTCAATAGTGGTCTTAGATGAAAAGACCACTGGGGTTGATGGTTTTAAACCTTTTCATTTTTCTCAACTGGAGAAATAAATTTGTCTTTCTTTGAAAAAAGGTTTTGTATTTTGTCTAGGGCCAGATGAATTACCCTCAAGAAAGTTTAATCTTGCATTAAAACTTTGTGATTGACGAGTCAGAATTTGAATCTGGCTCCCTAACCTGGACAAAATATTTTCTTCAGATGATACCTTAGCCTTTCCAGTTGTAGGCTTAGGTAGGGGATTGGTTTGAGGCAAAGGTCTATTCTGCTTAACCTTTTTAACTGGAGCAGTCATCTGGACAGCTCCAGTCTTAACCTCTGGGCAAAGAACTTGGAAAGTATTGGCCTTGGGAGTTACAGGCTCATCATAAACAGTGGTGGGCCTGAATCCCTCTGGTAATCGATCGATTACTGGTATTAATGATGCTACATGAGTATTTCCATCTAAATATGCACGTTTTTGAGTAGGAAATTGATTTACTCCAGCATCATATGGCTTTTTGGTTTCAAGCCATGATTTAATCACCAGTTTTTCTTTTTCTAAAATGATCTCAAGATCTTGTTTTTCCTGGATCAATTGTTCAGTTACCAGAACCTGGGCTTGAAATGCCAGTTCAATATCTTGAAGTTCTTTTAATTTTGATTTTAAAGCAGCCATTTCAGAGGAATCTGTTTCTAGACCATTTAGACTGTCAAATCTAACAGTTTCCACAAAAATTAAATCAGAATTTAGAGCTTCAGCTATGTCCAGTTTAAGTTCAGGATCAGTTTTAAGATCATACTCACTAACCTTTTTAATAACAATGTCGACCCAACGACCAGATGTGACATCATCCTTCACCAGATGCTCTTGATCTGCCAGAGCCATAAAACAACAATCTCTTTCCTCCTCTTCATCGACTGATGAATCATCAGAGGGAACCCATGCTTCTTCAGTAGTTGCTATCATGCATTTGTTATTGTCTTCCATCTGTTTAGACAAGAGAGCAATCTGAGCCTTAAACTTTTTGTATTTCAATTTATAGCTATCATCAGGCTTGTTATAAGAAGCAGTTGGACCAGACTGAGAGAAAAACTGACTGGACCTGCACTCTTTCATGAAATGACCTTTTCTGCCACACTTAAAGCATGTCAGATTGGTCTTGTCAGTGTAAGAACTGGGTGCATGTTGTCCAGTGGGCCTATTTGCTCTGGCCTTAAAACGGTTAAACGTTTTGGCCATCATTGCACCCAGGTCATCACTGTCAGTTTCATCACAGTCTGGAGAGATATCATTACAGACTCCAGAATCCATTAGTTCAGACATCATCTTCTTCATAGAAAATACATTCTCAGAAGATATTAATGCTGCACAAGGTGGTACATTGTTAGTGACCACTGTGGAACTACTGGAAGCATGATTAAAAGAATCTTTTTCTGCCTCAATCCTCTGGGCTTGATTTTCTTCAGTGAATCTGAAGGCTTCATACAATGTTGACAAAGTATGGGAATGCAAGGTTTTACCTTGCCTCAAGACCAGAATCATGTGAGACCATTTTGTTGGAAGAATATCACAAAATTTCTCCAAAAGTATATCCTTGTCTTTCTACCCCTAGTCCTCTTAACTGGTTTATGATGCTCATAAATCTGGTGTAAGTACCAGTAAGGGACTCATTGGGGAGTGCAAAAAATGACTCATACTTTTTGTTTAAGGAGACTTTTCTGGTAACAACAGTATCATCACCTCCCTCATGCTGGTTCACTAGTTCATCCCACATGCTTTTGGCACTGGGATAAAGCACTAGTGTGGGAATAAGAGTTTCTGGAACAGCCCCGAGGATCATATTTTTAAGAAGTGTATCAAGATTTACCAATCTTTTCTCCTCTTCGGACCAGTGTTCCTCCCTCTTTTCCCTTCCACTTCTTGATCCTGTAGGGTCTAGAAGTGCATTGATAGGAAGTCTTGGCACATAGGGTCCTTCGTTTAAGATTTTCATCATATTCCTTTCAATACCAGTAACATGCAATATTATCCTAGCTTTCCACGTACCAAATTCATCACTGCTGCCATTGAATTTAGGAACAGGATTATTCGAGTAATGCACATGCACATGTGGAGAAGCAGGAGGAGGAGGAGGTGGTGGATTGTTATTTCCAGTGGGTGGTTCATTAAAATTAGTTTCATGAGTTTCTTGTTGATTTTCTGGGATTGCCATCGCGAAACAGATCTAGGTAAGTATATTAACCTTCTGCTCTGATACCAATTGTAAAGTCCCTCACACGATGGTTTAACCCACGAGTGTAAAATACAAGACAAGAATGAACTAGAATCGGACTAGTATTACTTCAATATAAATATGCAAGAATATAAACAAAGTAATAAATGACTTAAGCAATATTTAAACAAGTAAATAAATGGTGGACACAAATGTAGTTTTCAAGTGTATTTTCTTTATTGATGTATAAACAAAATACAAGATCGTTGCGGAACCTAGATATTACACGTATGTAAGTATCTAAACAATCTTTGAATTACAAGTGATCTATACTTGCTAAATAAACTCCTTTGATCGATATACTTAGAGTTTTGAAGTATAACTGTTTAGATCGAGAGTATTTAAGCAAGTTCACCAATTTGCTAAAAAGTGATTTTCTCAAGGAAGTGACTTTGTATTTATAGGCAACAAAATTCACCAGTGAATTTTGTGCCGTACAAATATGGTTGCATGCATTTAATGATCCGACAAGAACATTAAATGCCTTGGATAAGGAATAAGGATAAAGTCACATCAAATGACTTGTATCCTTTTATCCAACCACCTTAACACACGTATACTTTGGTAAAGAACAAGTGGGTTGTTCTTTGGAAAGTGTGTAAAGGCTTTAAGTCAAATCCTCGATATCAGTGTTCAGACTTGTAAGGTCTAGAACACTGACAATCCTCCAGTGTACAGATCTGGTAAGACTTCCAGTGGACTCCGCCATTTGTCAGTCTTCTTTCTTCAGACTTCAGTCTTTGACTTCAGTCAGAATGTCTTCAGTAGAGTTGATCTGGACTGTGGTGAAGTCCAGTGAGCTAATCTGGAGAATACTCCAGATTTCCTATACAAGTATTTGCTCACTGGTCTTCCATTATTTCTTAACAAATCTTCAGAGGGACTCCAGATTCCAAGTCTGGAGTAGGTCCAGTAATTATCATTTCTGGACAGATCTTCAGTAAGGCTCCAGTAGTCGAGTCTGGAGCGAGTCCAGTAAATCTGGACCTAACATTTGCCTAAGTCTAGTCCATTTACTTCAAATAATAAGCCTGATGATAGCTATAAATCTAAATACAAAAAGCTTAAGGCTCAGATTGCTCTCATGGCACAACAAATGGAAAACAATAATAAGTGCATGATTGGCAACAACTGAAGAAAAGTGGGTTCCTTCTGATGAATCATCTGCTGATGAAGAAGAAGAAAGAGATTGTTGTTACATGGCTCTGGCAGACGAAGAGCACTGGTGAAGGAAGATGTCACATCTGGACGATGGGTGGACATTGTTATTAAAAAGGTTAGTGATTATGATAATGCAACTGACCAAGAATTAAAACTGGACATTGCTGAAGCTCTTAATTCTGATTTAATATTTGTTGAAACTGTTAGATCTGACTGTGTAAATGGTCTAGAAACAGATTTTTCTGAAATAACTGTTTTAAAATCAAAATTAAAAGAACTTCAAGACATTGAACTGGCATTTCAAGCCCAGGTTCTGGTTACTGAACAATTGATTCAAGAAAAACAAGATCTTGGATCATTTTAGAGAAAGAAAAACTGGTGATTAAATCATGGCTTGAAACCAGAAAGCCATATGATGCTGGAGTAAATCAATTTCCACTCAAAAACGTGCTTATTTAGATGGAAATACTCATGTAGCATCATTAATACCAGTAATCGATCGATTACCAGAGGGGTTCAGGCCCCCACTGTTTATGATGAGCCTGTAACTCCCAAGGCCAATTTTTCCCAGTTCAATCCCCAGAGGTTAAGACTGGAGCATTCCAGATGACTGCTCCAGTTAAAAAGGTCAATCTGAAGAAACCTTTGCCTCAGACCAATCCCCTACCTAAGCCTCGAGTCCAGTCAACTGGAAAGGCTCAGGTGTCATCTGATGAAAATGTTTTGTCAAGGTTAGAGAGCCAGATTCAAACACTGACTCGTCAATTTCAAAGTTTTAATGCAAGATTAAACTTTATTGAGGGTACTTCATCTGGCCCTAGACAAAATACCAAACCTTTTTCCAAGAAAGAAAAATATATTTCTCCAGTTGAGAAAAAGAAAAAGGTTTCAAAACTATCAACCCCAGTGGTCTTTTCAACTAAGACCACTGTTGAAGAAAGTGAACTAAACCAGATTGCCCCAGGGACCTATAAGGGAGGGTCCAGTGAGCCCATCAGTCGATGGGTTCCCAAATCTAACTGATAATATCTGGTGGATGTGCAGGCGATCGAAAGAAATATATCTGGTATCTTGACAGTGCAGCTGGCAGGACGATGACCGGATGTAAGACCCTGCTAGAGGAATTCATCATTTCTGATGGACCCTCCATTACTTTTGGAAATGATGGTTGTGGAAAGACTGAGGGATAATGTGTTCTGAACAATGGACAAGTCAAGTTCAGACGTGTTGCATTTGTGAATGGTTTGAAATATAACCTGATCAGTGTAATCAACTGTGTGATGATGGCTATCAAGTTCTATTCAATATTGCTCAGGGCATTGTATTCAACAAGGACTGGAAGGTAGTTTTAATTGCTCCCAGAAAAGGGAATGTGTACGTGATGGATATGGAAAGCTCTCCTTCAGAGCAGTATTTCTATACTCAAGCTGATGAAGACACAAACTGGTTATGGCATAAAAGGTTATCCCATTTAAATTTTAAAAATATTAATAAGTTGTCCAGAAAACAACTGGCAGATGGGATACCTTCAGTTTCCTTCAAAAAGGAAAGGCCATGTCCAGGATGTGAGATGGGTAGCAGAAACGTACCAGTTTCAAGACCAGACAGAATTTCAGCATATCTGAACCTCTTCATATGCTTCATATGGACCTCTTTGGTCCAGTGAACGTTCAGACTCGTGCTGGTAAAAGATACACCCTGGTGATCGTAGATGAATTTTCCAGATATTGTTGGGTGATCTTTCTCAGGTCTAAAATGAAGCTGCTGCTGAAATCATCAGTCTTATCAAGCAAATTGAGCTCAAGTACAGTCGAAGTGTGTCAGTTAAGAAGTGACAATGGAACAGAATTCCAGAATGCAACTCTGGAGTCATTCTGTACTGACACTGGCATGTCCCAGAATTTCTCATCAGCCCGCTCTCCAGAACAGAATGGAGTGGTGGAAAGGAAGAATCGAACGCTGATAGAAGCTGCCAGGAGTATGCTTGCTGAATCTGGTCTGTCTACCAGTTTCTAGGCTGAAGCAATTGCTACTGCTTGCCACACCCAGAACCGATCAGTGTATGTGAAGCGACACAAAAAGACAGCCTACGAAGTCTTAAGAAATAGAAAACCAAATATTGGTTTTTTCCACGTTTTTGGATGTCCAGTTTACATCCTGAACGACTCCAGTCAGTTAGGCAAATTTGATGCCAAAGCTGATGAAGGGTATTTCTTAGGCTATTCAGCCATTCGCAAGGCCTTCAGTCTACAACAAGAGACTGGAGAAGGTCCATGAGTCAATTCATGTCACATTTGATGAATCAAATGCCGCAATCAATAAAAAGCCAACCCTTGATACTCCCCCAGTAACTCCAATTGTCTTCTGTGAATCTGATCCTATCAACTTACAATAAAGATTCAGAAGACACAGTTTCCAGTCATCCTGATCTGGAACCTGTTCAAAGAAGAACTCTCCAGTTTACTCCATTCTATCCTTCAATTATTTTCAAGCTACCCTCTGAAATTATTATTGGATCAGATGTTCGTACTACTCCCCCAGTATCAGTCCCAGTTGAAACTGAACCAGTACTTCAAGAAATGCCTTCAATGGAAGAATTTCATGATGCAAATCGTGATTTAAATGACTCAGATGAAGATGCTGAAGTAGTCTGGAAGATCCTCCTCCAGAAGCAACACCAGAGGAGACTCAACTGAATTCTTGCACTGATTTTGTTGTCAGTAACAATCCTGGTCAATACTCCAGATGGACAAAAGCTCATCCTATCGATCAGATCATAGGTGACTCCAGTAGAGGAGTTCAGACCAGAAGAGCCTCCAGTGATCAATGCTTATATGTCAGTTTCTTATCACTGAATGAACCAAAGAAGATTGACGAGGCTATGGAAGATCCAAGCTGGGTACAGAAGAGCTTCACCAGTTTGAAAGGAACAAGGTCTGGTACCTGGTTCCTTTCCCAGTTGGAAAGAAAGAACCAATTGGAACAAGATGGGTCTTCAGGAACAAGGTAGATGAAGATGGCCACGTAATCAGAAATAAGGCCAGACTGGTAGCACAAGGCTACTGCCAGTCAGATGTCGATTTTGATGATCATTTGCTCCAGTGGCTAGACTTGAAGCTATCAGAATATTCTTAGCATTCGCTGCTATCATCAATTCAAGGTCTACCAGATGGACGTTAAAAGTGCATTTTTGAATGGAAAACTTGAAGAAGAAGTTTAGTCAGACAACCACCAGGTTTCGTTGATGAAAAGCATCCACATTGGGTATATCGTCTGGACAAAGCGCTTTATGGCCTCAGACAAGCCCCACGTGCCTGGTATGACACTCTAACTAAACATTTATTGAAAAATGGTTTCAAAAGAGGTGCAATTGAATACCTTATTTATTCTTCATGGAAAAGGTAATCTGTTAATGGTACAAATTTATGTTGATGATATTATTTTTGGGTCTACTGATGAAAACATGTGCAAGAAATTTTCGAAAATAATTTGTTAGGACCAGTTTTACTGAAACTGGCCAGTCTCCAGTTGCATCTGGAGACCAAGAAGATTTGTCCAGAAATATATTGAAGTACAGTTGCATCGTACAGTTAACGCAACTGAAGACTTCCTCCAGTTGAGAACTGACCAGTTGAAGAATCCTTCCAGTTGAAGTCGAAGACAACAAGTGGAAGATAGAGAATGACAATGGCAGCGAAGCCCAGTTGACATTCTAGTCAGTTACAAACTGGAGACCGTCAGTGGAAAGCTCTTACAAAGCTTTACACTGATTACGAGGAATTGACTTTTATGCTTTATGTGCTTTTACCCGGATAATAAGATTTATCTTTTTATTTAAGTAAAAAAAGGTACATAAAGCTGAATAAAGTTGCTTTATGCTGCAACTTTACACTGCATTTTAAGGAATTAAATGCTATTCCTTAAATGCTCTCAACCACATTTGTACGGCCAAAGTTAACATCCCAATGTTAACTTTGCCTATAAATACAAGTCATTGCACAACAATAATAATAAGTGATAAAACTCTTCAAAAGTTGAACACTTCACACTTTGCAAACCTGCAATATTCTTGGTGAACTTGTGCAATATTCTCTCAATCGTAAAAAGGAACATTTCACAACTTTAAGTGTTTCGATTGTTTAGAGAAATTCCAAGTGTAGATCAATTGTATTTCATAGGTTGTTAGGATATTTACATACTTTGTATTATCTTGGTTCCGCAACAACCTTGTAATTTATTTAAAGTTAATAAATAAATTACACTTGAAAATTACATATTGTTCTTTACTTATTGTCACTTAAATAAGTAATCTATCTAGAACTTGGTATATACTCCTGTAACTGTTCGTCTCCAGTTCAGTGCTTATATTGCAAAGTAACTCCACCATCGACATAGAGGTGTCTTCAGGTAGTACCATCAATTAAGTTGGGAGAGGTTTCTTCCCCTTTTTCTTTTCAGATTTGGTTCCAGATGGAACATTTTGTTTTTGTTTTGAAGGGGTTTTGATATTTTGTTTTTCAACTGAAGAAGACGAAGCTCCTTCCAGATTTTTTATTCTGGCAGTGCAACTCTGAACCTGCCTGACAAATGTTGGAGTTGACTTTCCAGTTTAGACAAAACATCATTTTCAATTTTCAATAGGCAGAACCTTGGACTATTGTTAAGGTCCATATTTACTGGACTCGCTCCAGACTTGACTGGAGCGACACTGAAGATTTGTTCAGAAATAATGGAAGACCAGTGAGCAAAATACTTGTATAGGAAATCTGGAATCCTCCAGATTAGCTCACTGGACTTCACCCCAGTCCAGATCTATTCTACTGAAGACATTCTCACTGAAGTCAAAGACTGAAGTTAGAATAAGAAGACTGACAAATGGCGGAGTCCACTGGAAGTCTTAACAGATCTACGACTGGAGCTTTGTCAGTGTTCTAGACCTTACAAGTCTGAACACTGATTACGAGGAATTGACTTTTTGCCTTTACACACTTTTCAAAGAACATTCCACTTATCTTTTACAAAAGTACTTACGTGTGTAAAGGTGGTTGGTTAAAAGGATAATAAGTCATATTGATGTGACTTTATCCTTGTACCTTAACCAATGCATTTAATGCCCTTGTCGGTTCATTAAATGCATGCAACCATATTTGTACGGCACAAATTCACTGGTGAATTTGTTTGCCTATAAATACAAAGTCATTTCCTTGTTAAAATTACTTTAAGCAATTAAGGTGAATTTGTCTAAATACTCTCGATCGTAACAGGGATACTTCACAACTTTAAGTATCTCGATCTAAAGAGTTTATTTGGCAAATATAGATCATTTGTAATTCATAGGTTGTTAGGATCCTTACATATTTGTATTATCTTGATTCCGCACAACCTTGTATTTTATTTAACATCATAAATAAAATACACTTGAAAATATTACATTGTGTTCCACCTTTATTTTATTGCTTTAAGTCTTGTATTACTTTGTTTATATACTTGCATTTATATTCAAGTAATACTAGTCCAAATCTAGTGCTATTAGACTTGTTGTATTTTACACTATTGGGTTAAACCATCAAGTGAGGGACTCTACAATTGGTATCAGTGCAGAAGGCTAAACAAACTTGCCTAGATCTGCTTCTTTGATGGCCAACCCAGAAAATACACAAGGAGGTTTTGGTCCTGATCCTAATATTAATGACCAAAATAATGAACCACCACCTGTCATTAACACTAATCCACCCCCTCCTCCTCCTACTCCTGCTTCTCCACATGTGCATGTGCACTACTCAAACAATCATGTTCCTAAATTCAGTGGGAACAGTGATGAATTTGGTACGTGGAAGGCTAGGATGGTTTTGCATATCACTGGTATTGAGAGAACATGATGAAAATTTTAAATGAAGGACCTTATGTCCCCACATCACCTCTCAATTCTCTTCTTGATCCAACTGGATCTAGAAGAGGCAGGGAAAAGAGGGAGGAACATTGGTCTGAAAGAGGAGAGGAGATTGGTAAATTTAGATACCCTTCTCAAAAACATGATCCTCGGGGCTGTTCCAGAAACCCTAATTCCCATACTAGTTCTTTTTCCCAGTGCTAAAACCATGTGGGATGAACTAGTGAACCAGTATGAAGGAGGAGATGACACCATTGTCACCAGAAAGTCTCCTTAAACAAGAGGTATGAGTCATTTTTTGTCAGCCCAATGAGTCTCTCACTGGTACTTACACCAGATTTATGAGCATTATTAATCAGTTGAGAGGACTGGGGGTTGAGAAAGACAAGGATATACTTCTGGAGAAATTTTGTGATATTTTACCCACCAAATGGTCTCACATGATCCTGGTCTTAAGACAAGGTAAAACTCTGCACACTCACACTCTTTCAACTTAATATGGAGCTTTCAGATACACTGAAGAAAATCAAGCTCAGAGAGTTGTGGCAGAACAAGATGCCTATAACCATGCCTCCAGTAGTTCTAGTGTGGTTAGTCATACTGAACCACAAGGTATAACACTAATAACTATGGAAAGCCAAAGTCTTTCATGAGTTGGCAAATGGCAATGTTGGTAAGAATGTGAAGTTTTGGAGGGGCAGGTGGTGTAAACAAAACATATTATAAACAAAAAAGACATTAAACATTTGTATCAAAACAAATGACTCTAACCTTGAATTATCTCTTGGTGCCATGACAATCGCAATGGCCTCGGGCAACATAATCTGGAGAATAAACAAGAGAAGTCCTCATTAATAGTTAAAACAATGCATGGGTTTACACTCTAAAGTTATCAAAAGAAATTTGCACAATTAAGCTAGACCTCCATGTAACAGCAATAAAATACCAAATTTATAATTATCTATAGTTGTCCGATTATTCAAACAAAAAGTGGGGTTGTTAATATTGCAAGATTCACTGAACAGCAGATTTAAAAGTACACCAACAATTGTGACTATTGATTTCATATAAAGAGCGTACTCTAATTTTGAACTAATCTTATTCTTGTATTTGTCCACTCCACTGTACACTTGGATCACCATAGTCGCAGCATAAGCCTTCAAGAGTATGAAAATTCCAGCCTAAATGAAGTTGGTATTGCGACTGGTGATAAAACTATACATATTGATGATGAGAAACTACC
>CM067173.1:8944453-8985664 GCA_034093135.1 Erigeron breviscapus
TACTGGGTACCGACGAAATCGCTCTAGATTGTCCTTTAACATTAGTAGACAAGAACTTTACAATTGATCTAATCCCTGTTGAGATTAGTAGCTTTGACGTTATCGTGGGAATGGATTGGCTATCCGAACACATCACGCGACTATTTGTTGTCACGAGAAATCAGTTCATATACCACTTCCGAACGGCGAGATCTTGATCGTACAAGGCGATAAGTCCACGAACGAACTTAAAATCGTCTCAGCCATGAAATTCCGTAAGTACTTGGACAAGAAAGATCATCTTGTGTACCTAGCTCACGTCATTGATAAAAGTGCTAAAGAACCAAAAGTTCAAGACATTCCCATTGTTCGGGACTTCCCAGATGTCTTCTGACGACTTACCAGGCATTCCACCTGTTAGACAAGTCGAGTTCAATATTGATCTAGTTCCCGGTGCAGCACCAGTCGCTAAAGCACCGTACCGTTTAGCTCCTCCTGAAATGCAAGAACTGTCCAATCAATTACAGGAACTTTTGAGCAAAGGCTTTATCCGTCCTAGTTCATCCCCTTGGGGAGCACCGATCTTGTTCGTTAAAAAGAAAGATGGCTCCATGAGAATGTGCATCGACTATCGTGAACTGAACAAATTAACCGTTAAGAACCGGTATCCCCTACCTCGCATAGACGATCTGTTTGATCAATTGCAAGGTGCTTCGTACTTCTCTAAGATCGATCTACGTTCAGGTTATCACCAGATCCGTTTTCAGGATGGTGACGTTCCAAAGACAGCTTTTCGTACTCGTTATGGCCACTACGAATTTCTCGTTATGCCATTTGGTCTGACTAATGCTCCAGCGATTTTTATGGACTTAATGAACCGTGTCTGTCGTCCGTTCTTAGACAAATTTGTTATTGTGTTCATTGACGACATACTCGTGTACTCTCGGAACAAAACGGATCATGAACAACATTTACGTTCCATTCTTCAACTTCTTCGAGAAGAAGAGTTGTACGCTAAGTTCTCTAAGTGCGAGTTCTGGCTTCGCCAAGTACAGTTCCTCGGCCACGTCGTAAACGAACAAGGCATTCATGTCGACCCGGCCAAAGTTGAAGCCATCAAAAAGTGGGAGGCTCCAAAAGCTCCTACTGAAGTTCGTAGTTTTCTTGGACTAGCTGGTTATTATCGTCGTTTTATCGAGAACTTTTCTAAGATCGCACTACCTTTGACGCAACTGACTCAAAAGACCAAAGACTTTATTTGGGGGGAACAACAAGAACGAGCGTTCCAAACCCTAAAAGACAGACTGTGTGAAGCACCTGTTCTAGCTTTACCAGAAGGCACCGAAGACTTCGTCGTATACTGTGACGCTTCACATCAAGGACTAGGCTGCGTACTGATGCAAAGAGGCAAAGTGATCGCCTACGCATCCAGACAACTCAAAGTGCATGAGAAGAATTATACCACCCATGATCTAGAACTTGGAGCGGTTGTTTTTGCCCTAAAGATTTGGAGGCACTACTTGTACGGAACTAAATGTACTATCTTCACCGATCATAAGAGCTTGCAACACGTGTATAATCAGAAAGAGATGAATATGAGACAAAGGCGCTGGGTGGAGTTACTAAGTGATTACGATTGTGACATCAAGTATCATCCCGGAAAGGCGAATGTAGTAGCTGACGCTCTAAGCAGAAAAGAACGAGTCAAAATCTTGTCTATCAAGGAGGCCGATCGTACAGACTTGAAACAACGTGTGATCGCAGGTCAAGAGATCGGATTGGGGTCAAAAGAAAACATAAAGGCAGAACGGTTAGGCCCAATCGCTCAAGAACTGGGAATTGATGACGAAGGAGTCAGGAAGTTCAAAAACCGAGTTTGGATCCCTGCAGTTAATGGTGTTAGAGAGATCATCATGCAGGAAGCTCACAGTTCAAGGTACTCGATTCATCCGGGCGCAGACAAGATGTACAAGAACTTGAAGCAGGACTACTGGTGGCCTGGGATGAAAAGAGAGATCTATGAGTACGTCAGCAGATGCCTGACATGTTCTAAAGTTAAGATCGAACATCAGAAACCTTCCGGCTTATTGAAGCAATTAGAAGTTCCGGTGTGGAAGTGGGAAGATATTACCATGGACTTCATCATGAAGCTGCCTCGTACAAAGGACAACCATAACTCTATTTGGGTTATCGTAGACAGACTGACGAAATCAGCTCGTTTTCTTCCAATTCGTGATGACTATCCACTGGAGAGACTCGCTGAGATCTATATAGACGATATTGTGACCAAGTACGGCGTCCCTTTATCAATAGTGTCCGATCGAGATCCTCGCTTCACATCTGACTTTTGGCAGTCACTTCAAGAAGCGTTAGGTACTAGACTTAACTTGAGCACCGCTTATCACCCCCAAACGGACGGGCAAAGCGAACGTACTATTCAGACCTTGGAGGATATGCTCCGTTCTTGTGCATTAGAGTTCAGAGGAAGTTGGGATAAACATCTTCCATTGATCGAGTTCTCGTACAATAATAGCTATCACACTAGCATTCAGTGTGCACCGTTCGAAGCCTTATATGGGCGTAAGTGCAGATCACCACTTTGTTGGCTAGACGCCGGCGAAAGAAGCTGGATGAAGCTCCCAGTCGTGCAGTTCACTATTGACAAAATCGCTGTTATCAAAGAAAAGCTTAAAGCTGCTCAAGACAGACAAAAGTCCTACGCTGACAAGCGCCGTAAACCCTTAGAGTTCCAAGTAGGCAATAAAGTTCTATTAAAAGTTTCCCCATGGAAAGGTACTGCCCGTTTTGGCAAGAAAGGCAAATTGGCGCCTCGGTACATCGGACCTTATAAGATCATTAAACGGATTGGACCAGTTGCGTACAAACTGGAACTACCCCTAGAACTTGGCAATGTTCATGACACATTTCACGTGTCCAATCTAAAGAAGTGCTTGGCTGACGACCCGACCGTCATTCCTGTTAAGGATGTTCATATCGACGAAGGGCTTGAGTTCACTGAAGAGCCCATCGGGATCATTGATAGAGATGCAAAACAGACTAGACAAAGCAGAGTACCACTAGTTCGTGACAAGCGCCGTAAACCCTTAGAGTTCCAAGTAGGCGATAAAGTTCTATTAAAAGTTTCCCCATGGAAAGGTACTGCCCGTTTTGGCAAGAAAGGCAAATTGGCGCCTCGGTACATCGGACCTTATAAGATCATTAAACGGATTGGACCAGTTGCGTACAAACTGGAACTACCCCTAGAACTTGGCAATGTTCATGACACATTTCACGTGTCCAATCTAAAGAAGTGCTTGGCTGACGACCCGACCGTCATTCCTGTTAAGGATGTTCATATCGACGAAGGGCTTGAGTTCACTGAAGAGCCCATCGGGATCATTGATAGAGATGCAAAACAGACTAGACAAAGCAGAGTACCACTAGTTCGTGTACGTTGGAGTGCTAGACATGGATATAATGACACTTGGGAACGCGAGGACTTCATTAAGAAGAAGTACCCTCATCTTTTTGATCGACAAGACTCTTAATTTCGAGGACGAAATCCTCTAAGTAGGGGAGAATGTAACAACCGTCCTAGAAATGTTCTAAATAAGTTCTTTAGAAAGTACTTTCGCCATTTGAACGGCTAGACAGTTCAATTTATTTAAGTTCTTGACGTACTTTAGACCCGATTATGTGCTTATATGAAGGTCAATTTGATCTTAAAGCTTGATTTATATGATGAGTTTACGATTAAATACGATGAAATACTAAAGTTCGGTTCGTAAACGTTCGTGTTCATAAAAGTTCTAGTTCAAAATGTTCATAAATAGTCCTCGCATTTAGTAAGTTCATTTATTATGGAAGACTATAAATAGAAGAGTTTAGAGAGAGAGAACACTATTCATCATCTTCTCCTCCTCCCCACTCTCTCACTAAAACACACACACTCAGACGCCATAAAACACACACTAGAGCATCTCTTGATTTTGGGTTGTTTAATCAAAATCGCTTGTACTTTTAGCATCCTTGTGATAATCAAAACACGCTTCTTGAATCATTTCTCAGGTAACAACAACATTTGATGGGTTTTTGATCAAATTAAAAGTGTACTTTTTATAGTTCATGTTCTTGATGATTTGGTCCAATTTTGAATGAAAATCGTGTTAAAAGTTAATGGGTTTGTGTCTAAATGTGTTTAACAACACATGTATGAACAAAATTTGGGTCGTAACGTGCTTTAATCCACAAAACCCGTTTTTGGAAAGTGAAGGTACAAACTAGTTCTTGAAGTTATGACTTGTTTATGTTATGTTTGATCTTGGAAACCAGTAAAAGTGATATAAAATGATGTTATTGTATATATATGTACTAGTGCCATGTTCTAACAAGCCCTGAAATCGATCTAGACCTTTGTATTGTGTGCTTGCTCTTGTTCAGCCCGTGTGGTACCTGGGGACGATCCTGAATGGGACGATCTTGGTCCCAAGATCGTCCTAGGCAGCCCATCTTGGCACCTTGTGCTTGTTCGTCGATCTTGTGTGGTGTTGTGATGTTGTTGGTACGTTTATTGGGTAACTAATCCTTTGGATCGGTTTTGCTCAAACGTTCGTTCTTAAACTTGAAGCGACCTTGTACCTTGTTCTTGGCCTCAAATGCACCTGAAACGATCTTGGCCTCAAATGCACCTGAAACGATCTTGGCCTCAAATGCACCTGAAACGATCTTGGCTTGGCAACTAAGACGATCTTGAATCTGGTCCAGTAAGAAGATCTTGATCTAATGGCAATGAAACGATCTTGTGCCACAAACTAGGACGATCCTGAGCAGTGAAACCTAAAACAATCTTGAGCCTTAATACTTGAAACAATCCTGATCAAAACAGTGGGACGATCTTGGACTTCCAAACCCTAGAACGACTTTGTACGATCATGAAACCAACACGAACTTGTTCTATAACATACCACACTTGATCCTTAATCACCAAATCAATTCATAACATCATTATCACTCGATTAATCACACCAAAGGCTACTTATTATCATCAAAGCTAGTTCATGAACCGATCTAAAACAACGTACATTGTGCAAACCCTAATTGAAGTACACTAAAGACATGTTCTAACTTAACTACTAAAGTACGAGTTCTATGAACAACTAAATTGAGTTCTTAAGGCTAAAGTTCATTATTAAAGACACGTTCAACTCATTAACACAATAAGTACTTATGTGTGAGTTCTAAGACGTTCAGTTCGAGTCCAGTTCGAGTACTTAAGTTCATTCAAACTCATTTTGAGTCAAAACGTTCAAAGATCACTAAGGACCAAATCATCAGTTCATCAAGGACATTTCAGTAATTAATTAGTCACTTGAACTAATATGTGTGCATATCTATGAACAATAACTTGTACTTAGGCATCCATCAAGACGTACTTGGATTTCGATAGATATAACTTATCTATCGCGGTGCTTGTTCTCTGTGCTATAAATTGTGCTTGTACCAGATCACTGTGAGTTCACTAATCCCCCTTTCGTACATTTTGTTCAAGTTCTTTTATCGGGGACTGAAAAGCATGAAAACTACTTTGTACTTGTACACAAGTTCTTGAACTATTTCACGTACTATTTTATGATCTTACGAGGTACTTATGATATGATTCCTAATTATATAAAAGAGTATTTAAGTCTTGAATGGGCAGGATCTTAAATACATTTATACTGTTTAAGGGAGTATTTAGGTCTTGAATGGGCAGGATCTTAAATACCTCCATACTACTATATTGATCTTTAACATGTTCTAGTTCGTACTTGTACTTGTTCAGTTCTTATTCACTGCTATCAATTCATATCCCACAGTTCAGGGATCGAACCGTAGATAATTATGGACAGCGCTGTTTAGGGTAGGCCCACCCTCATTCTCCGCAGTTCTGGAGGATGCATATTATCTGTTCTCGTTCTGATTTAGATCTCCTTGAAGTACTTGATTATTATGTGCATAAGTTCATTACAGTTCAGTTCTGGCCAATCGGGTTAGCAGTGACAATACACTTAAAGTTCATTATATGTTCTTGTACTGTTCTTACCATCACAAAGCACTTTTGTTAAACGTACAGATCTTATGACTTGTTCTTACTCTACATAGTATTATATGTATACGTACTAGTACTTTATGTGAATCTCACCAACTACTTTTGTAGTTGACCTTTGAACTTACATGCTTTTCAGGCTAGGCTAGTAGACCTCTTAGCATAGGAGTCTTCCTCTTTAAAGCTCATCTCTTTTGACGACTGTTCGTACGTTCAAGACCGGAAGCCGTGAAGATCTCCCTTTGCTTATTCAGTTCAGACTCCAGTACTTCAAGACAATTGTTCTGTCCTTTGATTATAAATTTAGCTAATGTAACACCCCGACTAAGGCGGAAAACTCGGGATGTAAGATAAAGCACACGCGCACATGGATGTTACATAGGAAAGCTAAATGAGTGCATAAATTGAACATAAACCGTCAAATACATAGTGCATCACATAACATCAAAGCATTTGAACGAATATTTAAGATAAGTTCCCACGCAGGGGAAACGGTTAGGCCTAATGCCAGCAAACACAACGAAAGCATGCAAAACTCCAAATCCTAAGCCTGAAGTCTGCTACAAGGCCCATGCTACCATCCCTAGCCACGATTTGCTTGATTACCTGAAAGGAATACTTAAAAGTGTCAACACAAAGGTTGGTGAGTTCGTAGGTTTGAAATCAAGAGTAGTTTACTTGAATAACCATAAGAAGCATTTGTTCATTTCCAATCAGTGAGTTATATGCCGTTAGATATGAGTACACAAAATAATGTAGCATTCGTTTGGCTATAGACATACTTACGATGCATGGATATGGGAGTGTATATATATATTCGTGCACTTATGGTACCTGGCAAGTATGTATAAGCGAGCACACACAATCCTCAACAGGACCGGCTAATAAGTATAAGCGAGCACACACAATCCTCAACAGGACCGGCTAATAAGTATAAGCGAGCACACACAATCCTCAACAGGACCGGCTAATAAGTATAAGCGAGCACACACAATCCTCAACAGGACCGGCTAATAAGTATAAGCGAGCACACACAATCCTCAACAGGACCGGCTAATAAGTATAAGCGAGCACACACAATCCTCAACAGGACCGGCTAATAAGTATAAGCGAGCACACACAATCCTCAACAGGACCGGCTAATAAGTATAAGCGAGCACACACAATCCTCAACAGGACCGGCTAATAAGTATAAGCGAGCACACACAATCCTCAACAGGACCGGCTAATAAGTATAAGCGAGCACACACAATCCTCAACAGGACCGGCTAATAAGTATAAGCGAGCACACACAATCCTCAACAGGACCGGCTAATAAGTATAAGCGAGCACACACAATCCTCAACAGGACCGGCTAATAAGTATAAGCGAGCACACACAATCCTCAACAGGACCGGCTAATAAGTATAAGCGAGCACACACAATCCTCAACAGGACCGGCTAATAAGTATAAGCGAGCACACACAATCCTCAACAGGACCGGCTAATAAGTATAAGCGAGCACACACAATCCTCAACAGGACCGGCTAATAAGTATAAGCGAGCACACACAATCCTCAACAGGACCGGCTAATAAGTATAAGCGAGCACACACAATCCTCAACAGGACCGGCTAATAAGTATAAGCGAGCACACACAATCCTCAACAGGACCGGCTAATAAGTATAAGCGAGCACACACAATCCTCAACAGGACCGGCTAATAAGTATAAGCGAGCACACACAATCCTCAACAGGACCGGCTAATAAGTATAAGCGAGCACACACAATCCTCAACAGGACCGGCTAATAAGTATAAGCGAGCACACACAATCCTCAACAGGACCGGCTAATAAGTATAAGCGAGCACACACAATCCTCAACAGGACCGGCTAATAAGTATAAGCGAGCACACACAATCCTCAACAGGACCGGCTAATAAGTATAAGCGAGCACACACAATCCTCAACAGGACCGGCTAATAAGTATAAGCGAGCACACACAATCCTCAACAGGACCGGCTAATAAGTATAAGCGAGCACACACAATCCTCAACAGGACCGGCTAATAAGTATAAGCGAGCACACACAATCCTCAACAGGACCGGCTAATAAGTATAAGCGAGCACACACAATCCTCAACAGGACCGGCTAATAAGTATAAGCGAGCACACACAATCCTCAACAGGACCGGCTAATAAGTATAAGCGAGCACACACAATCCTCAACAGGACCGGCTAATAAGTATAAGCGAGCACACACAATCCTCAACAGGACCGGCTAATAAGTATAAGCGAGCACACACAATCCTCAACAGGACCGGCTAATAAGTATAAGCGAGCACACACAATCCTCAACAGGACCGGCTAATAAGTATAAGCGAGCACACACAATCCTCAACAGGACCGGCTAATAAGTATAAGCGAGCACACACAATCCTCAACAGGACCGGCTAATAAGTATAAGCGAGCACACACAATCCTCAACAGGACCGGCTAATAAGTATAAGCGAGCACACACAATCCTCAACAGGACCGGCTAATAAGTATAAGCGAGCACACACAATCCTCAACAGGACCGGCTAATAAGTATAAGCGAGCACACACAATCCTCAACAGGACCGGCTAATAAGTATAAGCGAGCACACACAATCCTCAACAGGACCGGCTAATAAGTATAAGCGAGCACACACAATCCTCAACAGGACCGGCTAATAAGTATAAGCGAGCACACACAATCCTCAACAGGACCGGCTAATAAGTATAAGCGAGCACACACAATCCTCAACAGGACCGGCTAATAAGTATAAGCGAGCACACACAATCCTCAACAGGACCGGCTAATAAGTATAAGCGAGCACACACAATCCTCAACAGGACCGGCTAATAAGTATAAGCGAGCACACACAATCCTCAACAGGACCGGCTAATAAGTATAAGCGAGCACACACAATCCTCAACAGGACCGGCTAATAAGTATAAGCGAGCACACACAATCCTAGCACAAGTTAATTGATTATAAACAAGTATGAATTAGTTCTCGTGATTGATTATTCACTGAATATCCTTGATGAACTGATGATTTGGTCCTTTGATATCCTTTGAACGTTTTGACTCGAAAAGCGTTTAAATGAAATTCATGTACACGTATTGGATAAGTACTTATTGTAGGAAAGTGTTGATACGTACTCGATTAGGGTTTGCACTTTGCACATTGTTTTAGATCGACTCAATGAACTGATCTTAAAGTTAATAAGTAGCCTTCAATGTGTCTTAACTGAATGATGATGAGATTATGAGCTTGAATTGGTGTTAAATGATTTAGTATGATATGTTATAGAACACTTTCGAGTAGTTTAAAGGATTGCACAAAGTCGTTTTTGGGTTTGGAGTAGAAGAGATCGTCCCATGGTCTAGCAAAAGGGATCGTCCTGGCCAAATTAGATCGTCCTAGTCTTGTTCCAACAAGATCGTCCTAGGTTGTTCCAAATCAGATCGTCCTAGGTGATAAGCTTATTCAGATCGTCCTAGGTGATAAGCTTATTCAGATCGTCCTAGCCTTGTTCCAAATCAAGATCGTCCTAGGTGATAAGCTTATTCAGATCGTCCTAGGTGATAAGCTTATTCAGATCGTCCTAGTCTTGTTCCAAATCAAGATCGTCCTAGGTGATAAGCTTATTCAGATCGTCCTAGTCTTGTTCCAAATCAAGATCGTCCTAGGTGATAAGCTTATTCAGATCGTCCTAGTCTTGTTCCAAATCAAGATCGTCCTAGGTGATAAGCTTATTCAGATCGTCCTAGGTGATAAGCTTATTCAGATCGTCCTAGTCTTGTTCCAAATCAAGATCGTCCTAGGTGATAAGCTTATTCAGATCGTCCTAGTCTTGTTCCAAATCAAGATCGTCCTAGGTGATAAGCTTATTCAGATCGTCCTAGTCTTGTTCCAAATCAAGATCGTCCTAGGTGATAAGCTTATTCAGATCGTCCTAGCCTTGTTCAGATCGTCCTAGCTTGTTCCAAATCAAGATCGTCCTAGGTGATAAGCTTATTCAGATCGTCCTAGTCTTGTTCCAAATCAAGATCGTCCTAGGTGATAAGCTTATTCAGATCGTCCTAGTCTTGTTCCAAATCAAGATCGTCCTAGCTTGTTCCAAATCAAGATCGTCCTAGGTTCCAAATTCAGATCGTCCTAGTCTTGTTCCAAATCAAGATCGTCCTAGGTGATAAGCTTATTCAGATCGTCCTAGTCTTGTTCCAAATCAAGATCGTCCTAGTCTTGTTCCAAATCAAGATCGTCCTAGGTGATAAGCTTATTCAGATCGTCCTAGTCTTGTTCCAAATCAAGATCGTCCTAGGTGATAAGCTTATTCAGATCGTCCTAGTCTTGTTCCAAATCAAGATCGTCCTAGGTGATAAGTTCCAATTCAGATCGTCCTAGTCTTGTTCCAATCAAGATCGTCCTAGGTGATAAGCTTATTCAGATCGTCCTAGGTGATAAGCTTATTAGATCGTCCTAGGTGATAAGCTTATTCAGATCGTCCTAGTCTTGTTCCAAATCAAGATCGTCCTAGCTTGTTCCAAATTAGATCGTCCTGGCCAAATTAGATCGTCCTAGTCTTGTTCCAAATCAAGATCGTCCTAGGTGATAAGCTTATTCAGATCGTCCTAGTCTTGTTCCAAATCAAGATCGTCCTAGGTGATAAGCTTATTCAGATCGTCCTAGTCTTGTTCCAAATCAAGATCGTCCTAGGTGATAAGCTTATTCAGATCGTCCTAGTCTTGTTCCAAATCAAGATCGTCCTAGGTGATAAGCTTATTCAGATCGTCCTAGTCTTGTTCCAAATCAAGATCGTCCTAGGTGATAAGCTTATTCAGATCGTCCTAACTTATAAGCTTATTCAGATCGTCCTAGTTGTTCCAAATCAAGATCGTCCTAGGTGATAAGCTTATTCAGATCGTCCTAGGTGATAAGCTTATTCAGATCGTCCTAGGTGATAAGCTTATTAGATCGTCCTAGGTGATAAGCTTATTCAGATCGTCCTAGCCTTGTTCCAAATCAAGATCGTCCTAGTAAGCTTGTTCAAATTAGATCGTCCTAGTCTTGTTCCAAATCAAGATCGTCCTAGTTGTTCCAAATTCAGATCGTCCTAGTCTTGTTCCAAATCAAGATCGTCCTAGTTTGTTCCAAATTCAGATCGTCCTAGTCTTGTTCCAAATCAAGATCGTCCTAGTTGTTCCAAATCAAGATCGTCCTAGTTGTTCATTCAGATCGTCCTAGTCTTGTTCCAAATCAAGATCGTCCTAGTCGTCCTAGGTGATAAGCTTATTCAGATCGTCCTAGTCTTGTTCCAAATCAAGATCGTCCTAGGTGATAAGCTTATTCAGATCGTCCTAGTCTTGTTCCAAATCAAGATCGCCTTGTTCCAAATCAAGATCGTCCTAGGTGATAAGCTTATTCAGATCGTCCTAGGTGATAAGCTTGTTCAGATCGTCCTAGTTGTTCCAAATAGATCGTCCTAGTCTTGTTCCAAATAGATCGTCCTAGGTGATAAGCTTATTCAGATCGTCCTAGGTGATAAGCTTATTAGATCGTCCTAGGTGATAAGCTTATTCAGATCGTCCTAGGTGATAAGCTTATTAGATCGTCCTAGGTGATAAGCTTATTCAGATCGTCCTAGGTGATAAGCTTATTAGATCGTCCTAGGTGATAAGCTTATTCAGATCGTCCTAGTCTTGTTCCAAATCAAGATCGTCCTAGGTGATAAGCTTATTCAGATCGTCCTAGTCTTGTTCCAAATCAAGATCGTCCTAGGTGATAAGCTTATTCAGATCGTCCTAGTCTTGTTCCAAATCAAGATCGTCCTAGGTGATAAGCTTATTCAGATCGTCCTAGTCTTGTTCCAAATCAAGATCGTCCTAGGTGATAAGCTTATTCAGATCGTCCTAGGTATAAGCTTATTCAGATCGTCCTAGTCTTGTTCCAAATCAAGATCGTCCTAGGTTCAAATTCAGATCGTCCTAGTCTTGTTCCAAATCAAGATCGTCCTAGGTGATAAGCTTATTCAGATCGTCCTAGCCTTGTTCCAAATCAAGATCGTCCTAGGTGATAAGCTTATTCAGATCGTCCTAGCTGATAAGCTTATTAGATCGTCCTAGGTGATAAGCTTATTCAGATCGTCCTAGGTGATAAGCTTATTAGATCGTCCTAGGTGATAAGCTTATTCAGATCGTCCTAGCTTGTTCCAAATCAAGATCGTCCATGTGATCGAACAACACGAACTAGAGAACAAAGAGCTGCTCTAGGACGATCTTGAACATAAAGACCGTCCCAAAACAGGTCGTCCCAAGCCAAGGCGAGGCTGGAACCAAATTTTACGAACACACAAAGGTTTAGATCGATTTCCTGTTTGTTAGAACCTAAAACTAACACTTATATACGTAATAACACTAACCAATAACACTTTTAACGATTACCAGACCATCTATAACATAAACAAGATGAAGCAGGTGAAGAACAAGTTGTACCTTCATTTTCAAAAATGGGTTTTGAGATTTAAGTACGTTATGACTCAATTTTGTTCATATAAATGTTGTTAAACACATTTAGACACAAACCCATTACTCAAAAACACTTATTTCAACCAAAATTGGACCAAATCATCATGAACATAAGCTTGAAAAAGTAAAATTTTAATTTGGTCAAAATCTCATAATCTGTTGTTGTTACCTGAAATTTGTTTCCAGAAATATGTGTTGATTATCACACGGATGCTAAAAGTACAAACGATTTTGGTTTAACAATCCAAAATCAATGGATGAATTTTTGTGTGTGAAAATGGTGTCTGAAGTGTGTGTTTTAGTGAGAGAGAGAGTGCAGGAGGAAGAAAGGGGAATAGTGATTTTCTCTCTCAAGGGTTTTCCAACTTTTCTATTTATACTTAATCCATATTAAATGTCTTCATAAATGCAAGGACTAAATGTGAACATTTTTAACTGGAACTTTTATGGACATGAACGTTTACGACTCGCATTCTATTATATTATCGTATTAAACTATAAACTCGTCATTTAATCAAGTTTTTAAGATCAAAGTGACTTTCAAGTAAATGCATAATTGAGCCAAGAACTTAAATTAAATTGAGCTGTCTAATTATTTTCATGGCGACTGTACGATTCTAGAAACTTATTTATAATATTTCTAAGGCGGTTGTTACATTCTCCCCTACTTAAAGGAATTTCGTCCCGAAATTCGAATTACATATCATGCTCCAAGTTTCGATTGTATATCAAGTTCCGTGTATCAAGTTGCATGTTAAGTTTTCAAGTATGAGAAACACACATTAAGTAGCAAGTAGCATGTTTCACATTGAGTTTCAAGCATCATATTGCATAGAAAATGTCAAGTTAGGCACTGAGTTCTTAAGTTCACTAACTAGTTTTAAGGTATCGAGTTAAGTAAATAAGTGCGGATACTTAAGTTTCATCTGATCTTCTCGTTCCCAAGTAAACTCTGGGCCTCTCCGGGAGTTCCAACGGACTTTCACAATGGTATACTTATGTTTCTTGAGCTTCTTGACTTCTCGCTCCATAATTTCAACGGGTTCTTCTTTGAAGCTTAAATTACTATCTACTCGTATCTCGTTGAGAGGGACGTATGTTGTTTCGTCTGCTAGACACTTCTTAAGGTTCGACACGTGGAAAACATCGTGTACGTTGCTCAACTCTTGGGGAAGTTTCAAGCGGTAAGCTACTGCACCAATACGTTCTACAATCTCAAACGGTCCAACGTATCTTGGAGCCAGTTTTCCCCTCTTTATAAATCTAACTACACCCTTCCAAGGCGAGACTTTGAGCATCACTCGATCGCCAACCTGAAACTCCAAAGGTTTCCTTCGTTTGTCTGCGTATTTCTTTTGTCTGTCTCTCGCTTTCAGGAGGTTTTCCTTGATCTGAGCAACTCTTTCGGTAGTTTCGAGAATGATTTCTGGGCCTATTAATTGCATGTCTCCAACTTCGTGCCATGCAAGCGGAGATCGACATTTTCTTCCATACAAAACCTCAAAAGGCGGACAGCCAATGCTGGCATGATAACTATTGTTGTATGAGAATTCGACTAGTGGGAGGTGAGTATCCCAACTACCTCCGAAGTCTATGACGCATGCTCTTAGCATGTCCTCCAGTGTCTGAATCGTTCTTTCACTCTGTCCGTCTGTCTGTGGATGGTAGGCTGTGCTCATATCGATACGTGTCCCCAAGGCTTGTTGCAGCGAATTCCAAAATCCCGAGGTAAACCTGCTATCCCTATCACTAATGATTGATACTGGGACACCGTGTTTAGCTACGATTTCCTTAAGATACAGACGTGCATACTGCTCCATTGAGTAACTCTCACGTATGGGTATGAAATGCGCTGATTTGGTCAATTGATCTACCACCACCCAAATTGCATCCATGCCACTACTCGTTCTTGGTAGCTTCGTGACAAAATCCATAGTGATCTTTTCCCACTTCCAACTGGGAAGCTCTGGTTGAGTTAACAGTCCTCCTGGCTTCTTATGTTCTGCCTTAACCCTTGAGCACGTTAAGCATTTGCTCACGTAGATCGCCACATCGTTCTTCATTCCTGGCCACCAAAATAGATCTCGCAAGTCTTGATACATTTTATCTATTCCTGGGTGAACAGAATATCTTGCTTGATGTGCTTCATCCATTATCAGCTTCCTTAATCCTCCGTACATGGGTATCCACAATCGATCACAAAAATACAGTCCCCCATCATCTCTTTGAGTAAACTGTTCTATCATGCCCCCCAATCCTTCTTCATCGATATTCTCCTTCTTGTTTGCTTCCACCTGGGCCTCAACCACTCTATCCTTCAGACTGTTGTGCACGGTAATGCTCATGGCTCTAATTCGTCTTGGTCTAACTCTCTCCTTTCTACTCAGAGCATCTGCTACTACGTTTGCCTTGCCCGGGTGGTATCGAATCTCACAATCGTAATCGCTAAACAACTCTAGCCATCGCCTTTGCCGCATATTAAGATCCTTCTGTGTGAAGATATGCTGAAGGCTCTTATGATCTGTGTATATCACACTCTTAGTCCCGTACAGGTAGTGTCTCCAGCATTTGAGTGCAAATACGATAGCTCCCAACTCCAGATCGTGAGTCGTGTAATTCTTCTCGTGAGTCTTCAATTGTCGAGAGGCATATGCAATAACCTTGCCTCGTTGCATAAGCACACATCCTAGGCCTTGTCCCGACGCGTCGCAATAAACGATGAAATCTTCAGTTCCGTCTGGAAGACTTAAGACCGGTGCGTTACATAACTTCTCTTTCAGAATTCTGAAAGCTTCTTCTTGTTTCTCTCCCCATTCAAAACTTCTATCTTTGTGCGTCAACAAGGTAAGAGGTTGTGCGATCCTTGAGAAGTTCTCGATAAATCGTCGGTAGTAACCTGCCAAACCAAGAAACTGTCTGATTTCTGTCGGCGTTTCTGGTCTTCTCCAATTCTCTACGGCTGCAATCTTGCTGGGGTCAACCTTTATTCCATCCTTGTCAACTACATGGCCCAAAAACTTCACTTCTTCTAACCAAAATTCGCATTTGGAAAACTTCCCGTACAGCTTCTCTGCTCTCAGAAGTTCCAAAGCTTCTCTCAGATGCACTTCATGCTCTTTCTTAGTCTTTGAGTAGATAAGGATGTCGTCAATGAAAACGATGATGGAATGATCTAGATAGGGTTTGCACACACGATTCATCAGATCCATGAAAACAGCAGGCGCATTCGTCATTCCAAATGGCATCACTAAAAATTCGAAATGCCCATATCTCGTGCTAAACGCTGTTTTTGGTATGTCCTCTTCGCGAACTCTTAACTGATGGTAGCCTGATCGAAGATCGATCTTAGAGAAATACTTTGCGCCCTGCAACTGATCGAATAAATCATCGATGCGCGGTAAGGGATATCGATTTTTAACGGTTAACTTGTTTAGCTCGCGATAATCGATGCACATGCGAAAAGACCCGTCTTTCTTCTTAACGAATAATACCGGTGCACCCCACGGTGAAGAACTTGGTCGAATGAAACCCTTGTCTTGTAATTCCTGTAATTGCGAGGCGAGTTCTTGCATTTCAGAAGGTGCTAGACGGTACGGTGTCTTTGCTACTGGGGTTGCATTAGGTATGAGATCAATTCGGAATTCTACTTGTCGTATCGGTGGCAATCCCTGAACATCGTCAGGAAACACATCGGGAAATTCACGGACTATAGGGATATCGGCTAGTTTGATTTCTTTAGTTGTCGTGCGCATTAGGGCTTGTTTAGGTGCCTCGGGTCTCTCACCTTGGATTTCTAATACGTCTCCCCCACTTAGGGGAATTCTAAGGATTTTCGCACGACACAAAATGGTTGCATCTACCAGGGACAACCAATCCATCCCCACTATTACATCAAAGCTACCCATTTCAAATGGGATTAGATCTATATAGTATGAATGAGTATCTAAGGTTAACACACATTTAGGCACGTATTGATCAAGTTTAGAGACTCCACCACTAGCTACTTCTATTTCATAATAAGCATGCGTACGAATAGGTTTTACGTTAATAGTGCACACGAAGTTAGTAGAGATAAAGCTGTAGTCGGCACCCGAGTCGAATAACACAGTAGCTAGATGATTATTTAGAAGAAATGTACCCGTGACGACATTTGGATCATTAGCAGCTTCTACCGCATTTAGTGCAAAGGCTCGGCCTCTGGCCTGTTGGGCTTGATTGGCTCTGGGAGGATTCGGTGCTGCAATCTGTAATGGTTGCTGATTTGCTGCAGCTGGATTGGGTCGTCTTGCAAGTCTTGGGCAGACATTTCGGTAATGATCAGTGCTACCGCACTCATAGCATCCTCCACGGTTGACTGGTGGGTTTCTAATGTTCAACGGGGCTACATGGGGTGGTGCTACTGCAACTCTGGCCACTCTACAATCCTTGGCCAGATGCCCAAACTTCTGACAATTCTGACACAAGCGGCATGGTACCACTGCTGGATGATGATAGCTACATGTAGCACATAGAGGAGATTGGCCATTATACGCTCTCTGCCCTGCCTCGACTGCTGCAAACACTTTCCCAACTCTGACTCTCTTGTCCGCTCTGAAATCCCTTCTCTTACTGGGTTCACCAAAGTCCCTCTTCTTCTCAACAGACTTAGTCAAAGTGCCAGCCCTGACCAAGTCATCTGTCATAGCACTGGCCCTTCGTATAGCTTCTTCAATCGAGTAAGGAGGAATGCCAGTCATAGTGTTACGAATCTGAGGAATGAGACCATAGACGTATCTCTCAATCAACTTAGCCTCTGAGGTCACCAGGTGGGGCACCAAGCGAGCCAACTCTTGGAATTTGCTGGTATACTCAGCACATGCAGATCCCACCATGGTAAGGTGCCAAAATTCCTGCTCTACCTTCTGCATCTCATTCAACGGGCAAAAACGATTCTTCATCATCTGAGTAAACTGCTCCCAAGGGGTCTCAAAGGTAGTAGTCCTTCCCCTGGCTCCCAACAAAGTGTTCCACCATGATAGTGCATCATCGGTGAACGAGCCTCCCGTAAATCTGACTCTCTGATGGTCTGGACACTCACTAATGTCCATCACTGCCTCCATCCTCTCCAACCACTTCAAGAATACACTAGCTCCTCCTTTGCCATTGTACTCTGGGGGACCACACTTCTTGAAATCTGTATAGCTACAACCTCTTCTTCCTCCAGCATACTCATCATTTCTAGGGACTCTTCTGGGTCCAGGGCCCACATACACACCGTCTCCTACAAACTCCATTTCAGGATTGAAGCCTTCTTGTTCTTGATTCACTTGCTCTTGATTCTCTTGCTCTTGTCCAACTCCAACTTCAGGTGCCCTTCGGTTCTGATTTGGAACAGTACCCATTGCAGCAGTCACTCGTTCAATAATAGTTGGCATTGAAGCCGCCAACTGTTCAGCGATGATAGCGGCCCAATCAGGGTTTCCAACATGATCCATGCCACCACCTCGGCCACCCCGGCCTCTACCACGGCCCCTTCCTTGTTGGCCTCCACGACCACCTCTTGGGTTGCCACGACCAGCTCCAGCGGCTTGAGCCTCAACATTCGGATTCGCTCTCGTTCGCACCATTTTCCTATATTAGGAAAAGACGTGATCGGCGTTAGAATGAAGGTATAATCGTTCGTGTCGTCAATTACGCACTCTCAACCCACTCGTGTTAGTTTTCTAAAATCCCACACATTGATACTTTCAATATCGCATGCATTTCAAGAGGTTCAAATATCATATCTAAAGATTACGCATTTTCCAGTAACTACAGACAAGTAGCAAGAGTATTCATCACAATAATGCATTTAGTTCATATATATTATTGTCTCACAGCGCGAATTTCCATAACCATCACATCATGACTTAACTTTTAATCCGATTTTTAACTTTGACAGCCAAATGTGGTCCGAGTCTCAGACCTGCATCCGTCGCACTAGGTTTGTATGTATACAGGGTGTACCAGCGGCTAACCCTCCACTCCCCTAGTACATCTGATGCTAGTCCGATTCCCAGTCCCGATACACTCTCTGAGCAAAGGTCAAGGTATGTATACAGGGTGTACCAGCGGCTAACCCTCCACCCGACCAAAGCTCATTAAGTATACCGGTTTAGCTACCACACCCGTCCATCAAGGCATGATCTATGTTGCAACACTTCCGTAGGCACCTATACCACACGCGAAAAGTTGATCAAGTTTTTCTGTGATGATATATTTGCCACACTTCTTTGTCAACAACACTTCATTTCGCTTAATATAATTAGTTTATCTTACTTATAATCCAACATTCGAATATCGTTTGCATATGTGTACGTGGCAAGGTAGCATGGTTCTAGGGTCTGCGCATGAATGAATACAATAACATGGGTACAATAGCATGGATAGCACAGACAAGTATGTTTCACAGAGATTGAATGCACACATAATTCCTATCATGCATGCTACGTGCGGTTCCTAAGTTATAGTCTAGGTAAATCCACCTAATTCACTATAACCACGTCTCTGATACCAATCTGTAACACCCCGACTAAGGCGGAAAACTCGGGATGTAAGATAAAGCACACGCGCACATGGATGTTACATAGGAAAGCTAAATGAGTGCATAAATTGAACATAAACCGTCAAATACATAGTGCATCACATAACATCAAAGCATTTGAACGAATATTTAAGATAAGTTCCCACGCAGGGGAAACGGTTAGGCCTAATGCCAGCAAACACAACGAAAGCATGCAAAACTCCAAATCCTAAGCCTGAAGTCTGCTACAAGGCCCATGCTACCATCCCTAGCCACGATTTGCTTGATTACCTGAAAGGAATACTTAAAAGTGTCAACACAAAGGTTGGTGAGTTCGTAGGTTTGAAATCAAGAGTAGTTTACTTGAATAACCATAAGAAGCATTTGTTCATTTCCAATCAGTGAGTTATATGCCGTTAGATATGAGTACACAAAATAATGTAGCATTCGTTTGGCTATAGACATACTTACGATGCATGGATATGGGAGTGTATATATATATTCGTGCACTTATGGTACCTGGCAAGTATGTATAAGCGAGCACACACAATCCTCAACAGGACCGGCTAATAAGTATAAGCGAGCACACACAATCCTCAACAGGACCGGCTAATAAGTATATAAGTAGTCAGATAGCCATACAGTTGTGAAAAACAGTTACGGCATATATGTATAAAAGCGTATGTAGTATTCCTTTCACCCCAAAATGTAAATAATAGAAAAGGGGCTACGAAAACTCACAGTGATCCGGTACAGCGTAGTTTACAAGCACAGAGAACAATCACAGATATATGTAGGTTATATCTATTTAAATCCGAGTTTGTCTTGATGAACACCTAGCACAAGTTAATTGATTATAAACAAGTATGAATTAGTTCTCGTGATTGATTATTCACTGAATATCCTTGATGAACACCTAGCACAAGTTAATTGATTATAAACAAGTATGAATTAGTTCTCGTGATTGATTATTCACTGAATATCCTTGATGAACTGATGATTTGGTCCTTTGATATCCTTTGAACGTTTTGACTCGAAAAGCGTTTAAATGAAATTCATGTACACGTATTGGATAAGTACTTGTTGTAGGAAAGTGTTGATACGTACTCGATTAGGGTTTGCACTTTGCACATTGTTTTAGATCGACTCAATGAACTGATCTTAAAGTTAATAAGTAGCCTTCAATGTGTCTTAACTGAATGATGATGAGATTATGAGCTTGAATTGGTGTTAAATGATTTAGTATGATATGTTATAGAACACTTTCGAGTAGTTTAAAGGATTGCACAAAGTCGTTTTTGGGTTTGGAGTAGAAGAGATCGTCCCATGGTCTAGCAAAAGGGATCGTCCTGGCCAAATTAGATCGTCCTAGTCTTGTTCCAAATCAAGATCGTCCTAGGTGATAAGCTTATTCAGATCGTCCTAGTCTTGTTCCAAATCAAGATCGTCCTAGGTGATAAGCTTATTCAGATCGTCCTAGGTGATAAGCTTATTCAGATCGTCCTAGTCTTGTTCCAAATCAAGATCGTCCTAGGTGATAAGCTTATTCAGATCGTCCTAGTCTTGTTCCAAATCAAGATCGTCCTAGGTGATAAGCTTATTCAGATCGTCCTAGGTGATAAGCTTATTCAGATCGTCCTAGTCTTGTTCCAAATCAAGATCGTCCTAGGTGATAAGCTTATTCAGATCGTCCTAGGTGATAAGCTTATTCAGATCGTCCTAGTCTTGTTCCAAATCAAGATCGTCCTAGGTGATAAGCTTATTCAGATCGTCCTAGTCTTGTTCCAAATCAAGATCGTCCTAGGTGATAAGCTTATTCAGATCGTCCTAGTCTTGTTCCAAATCAAGATCGTCCTAGGTGATAAGCTTATTCAGATCGTCCTAGTGATAAGCTTTTCAGATCGTCCTAGTTGTTCCAAATCAAGATCGTCCTAGTCTTGTTCCAAATCAGATCGTCCTAGGTGATAAGCTTATTCAGATCGTCCTAGGTATAAGCTTTTAGATCGTCCTAACAGCAAGCATCAAGATCGTTTTGTTTTAAGAACACATTTGTTTGAGCTAAACCGATCTGAGGATCAATTGCCCATTAGACATACCAACACACAACACCACATGTGATCGAACAACACGAACTAGAGAACAAAGAGCTGCTCTAGGACGATCTTGAACATGAAGACCGTCCCAAAACAGGTCGTCCCAAGCCAAGGCGAGGCTGGAACCAAATTTTACGAACACACAAAGGTTTAGATCGATTTCCTGTTTGTTAGAACCTAAAACTAACACTTATATACGTAATAACACTAACCAATAACACTTTTAACGATTACCAGACCATCTATAACATAAACAAGATGAAGCAGGTGAAGAACAAGTTGTACCTTCATTTTCAAAAATGGGTTTTGAGATTTAAGTACGTTATGACTCAATTTTGTTCATATAAATGTTGTTAAACACATTTAGACACAAACCCATTACTCAAAAACACTTATTTCAACCAAAATTGGACCAAATCATCATGAACATAAGCTTGAAAAAGTAAAATTTTAATTTGGTCAAAATCTCATAATCTGTTGTTGTTACCTGAAATTTGTTTCCAAATAGATCGTCCTAGTTTGTTCCAAATCAAGATCGTCCTAGGTGATAAGCTTATTCAGATCGTCCTAGGTGATAAGCTTGTTCAGATCGTCCTAGCCTTGTTCCAAATCAAGATCGTCCTAGGTGATAAGCTTATTCAGATCGTCCTAGTCTTGTTCCAAATCAAGATCGTCCTAGGTGATAAGCTTATTCAGATCGTCCTAGCTGATAAGCTTATTCAGATCGTCCTAGGTGATAAGCTTATCAAGATCGTCCTAGGTGATAAGCTTATTCAGATCGTCCTAGTCTTGTTCCAAATCAAGATCGTCCTAGGTGATAAGCTTATTCAGATCGTCCTAGTCTTGTTCCAAATCAAGATCGTCCTAGGTGATAAGCTTATTCAGATCGTCCTAGTCTTGTTCCAAATCAAGATCGTCCTAGGTGATAAGCTTATTCAGATCGTCCTAGAGCTTATTCAGATCGTCCTAGGTGATAAGCTTATTAGATCGTCCTAGGTGATAAGCTTATTCAGATCGTCCTAGTCTTGTTCCAAATCAAGATCGTCCTAGGTGATAAGCTTATTCAGATCGTCCTAGTCTTGTTCCAAATCAAGATCGTCCTAGTCTTGTTCCAAATCAAGATCGTCCTAGGTGATAAGCTTATTCAGATCGTCCTAGTCTTGTTCCAAATCAAGATCGTCCTAGGTGATAAGCTTATTCAGATCGTCCTAGGTGATAAGCTTATTAGATCGTCCTAGGTGATAAGCTTATTAGATCGTCCTAGGTGATAAGCTTATTCAGATCGTCCTAGTCTTGTTCCAAATCAAGATCGTCCTAGGTGATAAGCTTATTCAGATCGTCCTAGTCTTGTTCCAAATTAGATCGTCCTAGTCTTGTTCCAAATCAAGATCGTCCTAGGTGATAAGCTTATTCAGATCGTCCTAGTCTTGTTCCAAATCAAGATCGTCCTAGGTGATAAGCTTATTCAGATCGTCCTAACTTATTAGATCGTCCTAGGTGATAAGCTTATTCAGATCGTCCTAGGTGATAAGCTTATTAGATCGTCCTAGGTGATAAGCTTATTAGATCGTCCTAGGTGATAAGCTTATTCAGATCGTCCTAGCTTGTTCCAAATCAAGATCGTCCTCGTGATAACACTAACCAATAACACTTTTAACGATTACCAGACCATCTATAACATAAACAAGATGAAGCAGGTGAAGAACAAGTTGTACCTTCATTTTCAAAAATGGGTTTTGAGATTTAAGTACGTTATGACTCAATTTTGTTCATATAAATGTTGTTAAACACATTTAGACACAAACCCATTACTCAAAAACACTTATTTCAACCAAAATTGGACCAAATCATCATGAACATAAGCTTGAAAAAGTAAAATTTTAATTTGGTCAAAATCTCATAATCTGTTGTTGTTACCTGAAATTTGTTTCCAGAAATATGTGTTGATTATCACACGGATGCTAAAAGTACAAACGATTTTGGTTTAACAATCCAAAATCAATGGATGAATTTTTGTGTGTGAAAATGGTGTCTGAAGTGTGTGTTTTAGTGAGAGAGAGAGTGCAGGAGGAAGAAAGGGGAATAGTGATTTTCTCTCTCAAGGGTTTTCCAACTTTTCTATTTATACTTAATCCATATTAAATGGCTTCCATAAATGCAAGGACTAAATGTGAACATTTTTAACTGGAACTTTTATGGACATGAACGTTTACGACTCGCATTCTATTATATTATCGTATTAAACTATAAACTCGTCATTTAATCAAGTTTTTAAGATCAAAGTGACTTCCAAGTAAATGCATAATTGAGCCAAGAACTTAAATTAAATTGAGCTGTCTAATTATTTTCATGGCGACTGTACGATTCTAGAAACTTATTTATAATATTTCTAAGGCGGTTGTTACGGTATATCCCAAATGCTGTAATAACTTTATACTTCTTTTCTTTTATGTTATTGGCTGTGTTGGAACTCGTACTGTGTGCTTTTGTGCTTGTCTGTACATCCCGTATATTCCGCTTTAGCGGGGTGTTACAGTAGGTGTTTGAGCAGCAGATTGACTTGGATGAGTGGTTGACTTAGCTGATGACTTGGCTGCCTTCTTTCTTGGCCTATGACAAACACATAGCCAAACTTAGGAAAACCCTAATACTCAATTTATGTAAATAAACCTAGTTTTATGAATTGCATACATGTTTTCAGTTGCCTGGCTTGATTGTCCTTTGCAAGACTTGGAGTTGTGACCCTTGTCTACATGTACATCATGAACCTTGTCACTCTCATCAACTGGGAAATCTTCCCCATTTTCCACTTCAATATGTTGTTCTGGCTTATCAACATACCCTTCAAACCCAGGTGGCTCAGTAGGACCATTAGAACCTTCTAAGCCACCATCTAAACCAACTGCATTATTTTTTTTCACTTACATTGTCATCTAAACCATGTCTACCACTTGCATTGTCATCTAAACCAACTACATTGTCATCATCAAACAATTTCCTACAAGGTGTACTACTTGTCTGGATTGGGTCAGATGAGACAAAGTTATTTCCTATTGATGTTGTACCATGTTCTACATACATCTCAATAAACCTAGTTCTCCTAGCATGCATTATCATATTTCTTAAATCTTGATGATTACATATAGGAAAAAGATCCAAATCCAAATCTCTACCAGGTTTCTTAAAGTGTAAAAACAGTTGCATATTAGGATCAACCTTCGCATATTCTACTACCACAGTTTTAAAGTCATTTACCTCAAACTCCAACGTATCGAAATTCAGCCAGTCTATTATGACCTTCTGACCACCGACGTACTTTCTTTCAGGGAAAGGTGTAAAAGAACCAGCATAATGTATTGCCATTGAGAACATTTCTGGGTAATCATCTGATGAACAAAAACGATTTATATTAGTTGAAAATAAAAAATTAAATTAATAATAAACCGTAAATAATATTAGATATTAGTGAAAAAAAAATTAAATTAATAATAAACCCTAAATAATATTAGATATTAGTGAAAAAATTATTAATAATAAACCCTAAATAATATTAGATATTAGTGAAAAAATTATTAATAATAAACCTAAATAATATTAGATATTAGTGAAAAAATTATTAATAATAAACCCTAAATAATATTAGATATTAGTGAAAAAATTATTAATAATAAACCCTAAATAATATTAGATATTAGTGAAAAAATTATTAATAATAAACCCTAAATAATATTAGATATTAGTGAAAAAATTATTAATAATAAACCCTAAATAATATTAGATATTAGTGAAAAAATTATTAATAATAAACCCTAAATAATATTAGATATTAGTGAAAAAATTATTAATAATGAACATAAAAACGATTTATATTAGTTGAAAATAAAAAATTAAATTAATAATAAACCGTAAATAATATTAGATATTAGTGAAAAAATTATTAATAATAAACCCTAAATAATATTAGATATTAGTGAAAAAATTATTAATAATAAACCCTAAATAATATTAGATATTAGTGAAAAAATTATTAATAATAAACCCTAAATAATATTAGATATTAGTGAAAAAATTATTAATAATAAACCCTAAATAATATTAGATATTAGTGAAAAAATTATTAATAATAAACCCTAAATAATATTAGATATTAGTGAAAAAATTATTAATAATAAACCCTAAATAATATTAGATATTAGTGAAAAAATTATTAATAATAAACCCTAAATAATATTAGATATTAGTGAAAAAATTATTAATAATAAACCCTAAATAATATTAGATATTAGTGAAAAAATTATTAATAATAAACCCTAAATAATATTAGATATTAGTGAAAAAATTATTAATAATAAACCCTAAATAATATTAGATATTAGTGAAAAAATTATTAATAATAAACCCTAAATAATATTAGATATTAGTGAAAAAATTATTAATAATAAACCCTAAATAATATTAGATATTAGTGAAAAAATTATTAATAATAAACCCTAAATAATATTAGATATTAGTGAAAAAATTATTAATAATAAACCCTAAATAATATTAGATATTAGTGAAAAAATTATTAATAATAAACCCTAAATAATATTAGATATTAGTGAAAAAATTATTAATAATAAACCCTAAATAAAGAGGGAAATGGTTTGGCTGATAATATAGGGAAGAGAGAGACGCGAGAAGGATAAAAGTACAGAAATGCCCTCACGTGTTTGGCACGTGTAAGGGTTAACGGCTGAAATTTGACTCCGTTTGGTCGCGGAGTGTAAATTGCAAAAACCGACCAACATTAGGGGTTTTATTGTAATTAATTCACTTTAGGGTCAAAACTGAGAATCTTGCCAAGTTGAGGGACGAAAAATGTAATTTTCTCAAAAGATTAACTTAGCACACATCAAATGTAATAACAAATGAGCCCGTTGGGACTCTGTGTGGAAAACGACATCTTTTGACCTACCTACACGTCCCCAACATATCCAACTCACCAATTTGCCGCGTCTAAAAGATAAGCTTAGGGGGTAAGGGGTTGCGAGCGGGCTGGAGAATTTATGGCACGATACCGGCGGTAACACCGCCGCCGGCATCGATTTTATGCTTGAGCGGCTTGGTTGGAGGTTTGTGAAGCCGCTGTCCATAAAATCAAAACTCACGTGGGGCCCTGCAATTGTGAACGTTGGAGGCTTTGATTTTGGCATTTGTTTTGTTCTGCTGCTTTTTTTTTTCTTCATTGTTTTACAATATATATAGATACAGTGTATAGATATATAATTAATGATATATAAAAGCTCTAATGCATGGAAACGTCCAGAAGGCACCGTACCGCGTACCGGAAACTCGCCGGGGACGGAAACGCCTACGGGGACGGCTGCGAAACGTTTCTTGGCCGTTTCCAAAAATTTGGGGACGTTCCTTGACCGCTTCGATAAGTCAACTGGCGTTTCTTGTACCGTTTCTAGTTTTGGGGACGTTTTTTTAAAGTTTCCAGCAGTCCAGGGGTATTTCTTGTAAGTTTCCAAGGTGTATCATGTACGTTTCTCATAATTTTTATAGGGTATTTTTAATCAAACGATTCATATTCATCCCCTTCCTCTCTAAACCCAAAATTCAACAATATTCATCCCCTTGACTCGATGGAAGATGTAGGCTTTGCGGATCTTTCACTAGATGACCCGGATCTTGAAAACGGTTTGATTGATAATATTTGATTACCTTTGCTTTAGAAGATGTATGAATTTTGAAAGATTTATGATTATCTTTGGAAGATGTATGAATTTTGAAGTTTACATCAACGTATGAATATATTTTGGGGTTTGTGGTACATTATCTATAATATATATATTTTTTTATGTATTTATTTCCGTACCCGTGCCGTACCCGTTTCTTGATTTTTTGAGTTTTTCCGTTTCCCGTTCCCGTACCCGTACCCGTTTCTCGTTCCCGTACCAGTTCCGTGCAACATTGGATATAGGATGATATAGACACATGAAACGAAAAAGATGGGCCAGAGTTCTTGTTTTTTTTCTTTCTTTTACTATGTTAATTTCAAAGAAATATTTTATTATATTTTAACATGAGCCAATATTCTACTGGGTTTATTATTGGATAGTTTGTATTTAATAAATATGTTTTTTTGTAATAATTGTTTACTCTAAATGTAGTATTATGTTCTTAATAATAATATGTTATGTTTTAACAATAAAAATGTTATGTTTTTTTATTTATTTTAGAAAGAAAAAAAATTGGGAGAGTTGAGAATTTTATGGAATGCCAGTAAAAGAGGTTGGGAGGGTTGATTGAGAGGGTTGAAAAGGTAAAGTGAGGTGGATGAATATTATTGGTTGGATTTGGGAGGGTTGATAAAATCCTCCCTACCACTCCTAGTCCCGTTAACACACAACAAAAGTAATAACACCAACGAAGGTCAGACACAGAACATATATATAAGCATTTTATGTTCCGAATTAGCAACCTTTGGACTGAAAGTACCATGTAAAATACACACGACCACTCAATTCAACAAGTTGGAAAACATGAGTTTCGTCACAAAACAATATAAATAGTCTTGCACGACACTTGCGGCACCACCCTTCTATATTCACCTATATAAGTATAAATAATATTGTTTCCATAAAGTAGAGATCCAGAAACAGGTTCACGAATACCATCAATATCTACTGGAGGAGCAGCAATGAAGGCGATAATAAATACAGAAGTTGTGTCCTTTTGTAAACTATTACTTACATAGTTACATGTTATAACCATTAAAGAGAGAGCAACAGTAATTAATATTGATAAAAAGGAAATAATTATTATTATTATATATAACAATTCATGAAGGCTTAGGAATAGTACCTCGCTGACGTCAGCAATTTTGTCTTATTCCTATTTTGTCTTTTTCCTCTTTTTTTTTTACGATTGTATACTTTTAGAGTTTCTTATTTTTACCACTTAACTTTTAGTTTTATCACTTTAGTCTAACTTTTTGTATACAAGTATAATTTACTTTTAAAGTCTTTAATTTTTATCAATTAACTTTGGATTTTAACTTTAATCATCAATTTTTTTTTTTTACTTCCTATCTCTTATTTTAACGCTTCAAACTTATTTTTACCACTTAACTTTTGGATTTTTTTAACTTTAGTCCAACTTTTTTTATACAAACTTAATTATAGTTCTAACTTTAATCATCAATTTTTTTTTTTTTTACTTTCTATCTCTTATTTTAAGGCTTCTAACTTTTACCATCAAATCTTGGTTTTAACCATTTTTTTTTTTTTACTTTCTATCTCTTATTTTAACGCTTCAAACTTATTTTTACCACTTAACTTTTGGATTTTTTTAACTTTAGTCCAACTTTTTTTATACAAACTTAATTATAGTTCTAACTTTAATCATCAATTTTTTTTTTTTTTTTTTTTTTTACGATAGTATACTTTTAGAGTTTCTTATTTTTACCACTTAACTTTTGGATTTTTTTAACTTTAGTCCAACTTTTTTTATACAAACTTAATTATAGTTCTAACTTTAATCATCAATTTTTTTTTTTTTTTTAATAATTGTTTACTCTAAATGTAGTATTATGTTCTTAATAATAATATGTTATGTTTTAACAATAAAAATGTTATGTTTTTTTATTTATTTTAGAAAGAAAAAAAATTGGGAGAGTTGAGAATTTTATGGAATGCCAGTAAAAGAGGTTGGGAGGGTTGATTGAGAGGGTTGAAAAGGTAAAGTGAGGTGGATGAATATTATTGGTTGGATTTGGGAGGGTTGATAAAATCTTCCCTACCACTCCTAGTCCCGTTAACACACAACAAAAGTAATAACACCAACGAAGGTCAGACACAGAACATATATATAAGCATTTTATGTTCCGAATTAGCAACCTTTGGACTGAAAGTACCATGTAAAATACACACGAACCACTCAATTCAACAAGTTGGAAAACATGAGTTTCGTCACAAAACAATATAAATAGTCTTGCACGACACTTGCAACACCACCCTTCTATATTCACCTATATAAGTATAAATAATATTGTTTCCATAAAGTAGAGATCCAGAAACAGGTTCACGAATACCATCAATATCTACTGGAGGAGCAGCAATGAAGGCGATAATAAATACAGAAGTTGTGTCCTTTTGTAAACTATTACTTACATAGTTACATGTTATAACCATTAAAGAGAGAGCAAGCAGTAATTTGAATATTGATAAAAAAGAAATAATATTATTATTATATATAACAATTCATGAAGGCTTAGGAATAGTACCTCGCTGACGTCAGCAATTTTGTCTTATTCCTATTTTGTCTTTTTCCTCTTTTTTTTTTACGATTGTATACTTTTAGAGTTTCTTATTTTTACCACTTAACTTTTACGTTTTATCACTTTAGTCTAACTTTTTGTATACAAGTATAATTTACTTTTAAAGTCTTTAATTTTTATCAATTAACTTTGGATTTTAACTTTAATCATCAATCTTTTTTTTTTTACTTTCTTTCTCTTATTTTAACGCTTCAAACTTATTTTTACCACTTAACTTTTGGATTTTTTTAACTTTAGTCCAACTTTTTTTATACAAACTTAATTATAGTTCTAACTTTAATCATCAATTTTTTTTTTTTTTACTTTCTATCTCTTATTTTAAGGCTTCTAACTTTTACCATCAAACTCTTGGTTTTAACCACCAATTTTTTTTTTTTTACTTTCTATCTCTTATTTTAGAGTTTCTTATTTTTACCACTTAACTTTTACGTTTTATCACTTTAGTCTAACTTTTTGTAATTAACTTTAATCATCAAATCCTTTTTTTTTTTAACTTTCTATCTCTTATTTTAAGGCTTCTAACTTTTACCATCAAACTCTTTGTTTTAACCACCATAGTAAACTTTAAGTGTCCAAAATATCTTTGCATAACGCAACGTCGATCCCGGGCAACGCCCGGGGTCAAAAAACTTGTTATATATATATATTTTTTTTTTTTTTTTAAACGATAGTATACTTTTAGAGTTTCTTATTTTTACCACTTAACTTTTACGTTTTATCACTTTAGTCTAACTTTTTGTAATTAACTTTAATCATCAAATCCTTTTTTTTTTTACTTTCTTTCTCTTATTTTAACGCTTCAAACTTATTTTTACCACTTAACTTTTGTATTTTTTGACTTTAGTCTAACTTTTTTTTATACAAACTTAACTATAGTTGTAACTTTCTATCTCTTATTTTAAGGCTTCTAACTTTTACCATCAAACTCTTTGTTTTAACCACCATAGTAAACTTTAAGTGTCCAAAATATCTTTGCATAACGCAACGTCGATCCCGGGCAACGCTCTTCTGGGGCAACGCCCGGGGTCAAAAAACTTGTATATAACAATTGTTGAAGCCTTAACTACAGTAAAAATTTGATTTTTTATTTTTTACCATCAAAGTTTATTTTTTCTTATTTCTTACCCTCTGTTCCTCTTTCTCTTTCCCACATCCTCACTCCCCCTCCTCCCCTTCTCCTGCATCTATATCTCACCAACCTTCAAACACCAAACACAACCACGTCTCATCTACAACCACTTTCTCACCCCGTCACCATCAACATCATCCACCACTTTTGGCCTCCGACCCTCCACCTCCGCGATGAGAAAACCTAATTCACCCCCCCCCCCCCCCCCCCCCCCCCCCCCCCCCCCCCCCCCCCCCCCCCCCCCCCCCCCCCCCCCCCCCCCCCCCCCCCCCCCCCCCCCCCCCCCCCCCCCCCCCCCCCCCCCCCCCCCCCCCCCCGTCTCATCTACAACCACTTTCTCACCCCGTCACCATCAACATCATCCACCACTTTTGGCCTCCGACCCTCCACCTCAATATCCCGCGATGAGAAAACCTAATTCACCCACTGATATTAGAATCGAGCACTGCCGCGGTCTCGAACTTTAGTGGGTTTAGGTTGAAATCTGGGAAAAAAAGGGTGGTTGAGTGTGTGGTGGCGGTAACAGGTGGACCAGAGATTGGTTGGAGTTGGGGTAGTGGTGATGGTGGTCTGCGGTGACGGTACCTGGTGGAAACTACTGCTGTTGGTTTTGGTTTGTTGGTTTTTGGGCTAATTGAAAGTGGCAGTGATTTCGCACACACGATGAAGGCCTTTTGACTTGGGCCAAAGTTTTCGCACAGATTTTTAGAGGCCAAGGTTTGATATTGGGGTTGTCTGCTTTATTTTCCATGGGAGAGGCTTCAGTTGCCACTCTTTCACCTTGGAAGGTATATAAACAAATATGTGTCTATGTCTATGTATAGGTAGCCTGTGTTGTTTTTATGGTACTTTGGCTCATAATATTTTTAAGTGTGTTTGGCATTGTGTTTTGGAAATGGATAGTAATTAGATGATGTTGCATAATCAGATAGGTTGTTTAAGTGGTTGACGAATTATCTGTTATTAAAACCAACTTCAAGCCCTTAGTAAACTTTCTATTTGAGCGTGATTTGAAGTTATGGGTTAAGTTTTTTAAGGGAACTAAATATATAATTGTATTTTTGTGTTATTGATGCTTGATAGATTTCTTTTTAGTGGTACACAGGTCTCACCTTTCGATATTTACAAAATGATAACAATCTGGTTATTTTGTTTTTCAATCTGAAGCATAATCCTTTTTAGAAGGTTATATGATATAGTTGTCGTGCAATTATAAGCTTGGGTACACCAAGTTATGTTACCATTTTCTTATATTTGTCATCTTGCAGCTTGCTTAGATCGATCTTCGTGAAATAGAAATAATAAATAGATAATTTGATTAGATCAGGTTGACAAAAAACGGCTACCTATAAGACCTTTTACATGCTTATATTATTGGTTAGAAATAATTTAATGTTGTCCCCTGTTAACTTTTTTGGTATATTATTGTTTTTAAAATCATATAATGAGCTAATTTTCAGTTTGATGATTATTTATAAATTTTAGTGAATGTTTCATGTTGAATATCATTAAGGCTGCAATGTCTGCTCTTCGAAACACGGTGGATTGAATTTGACACAACAACAGGAATGAGGAGAGCCTGATCTTCTTAATCGGCTAAAGCATGTATGCTTTGCTGATTACTTTTCGTATACTGCATTCTAATGTCAGAAACCATAAGGAGCATTTGATCTTGCAATTTGCTCATCCTCAGGCAATACTTATGCCTAAGCCCAATCTTGCTGAGTCTGAGAAGGCATGAACTTAATTTAAAGCTTACTTTTGATTATTTAATCATATTTTAACAATGTCTTTATTTCAATCTTTGTTATCTTCATGCTTTACTTTATCTGTTTTCGTTTCCATTTTTGTTTCTCAACACAACTACTCATGTTTGATACCTCCAAATGCAGGTTGATGATATAACTGTTGATGGAGTTTTGACAAAGCTTTTCAAATATTACAAAACCTTCTGCAAGTTGACAAGGACAAGTACTTAGCAAAGAAACACAGCTCAAGGTGAGTAGTACATAAGCAACAGTCAACAATTGTAATTCTTATATAGTTATATGTTAACTTCTGGATCCGCCATATATACGTTAAATCAAATAATAGATTTTTTTCGCCTAACCATGCCATGCTATTTGGAACACTTTTTTTTATAGTTAGAACGCCAAACGGATGGAAAACGTCACACAGGATAGACCCGTTGCAAAAAAACTACAGTAACTTGCTTTTAGTCTTGAAAACAAATATTTGAATAAATTATTTTCCTCCTGTCACTACTACGGAGTACTACAATAAATACATGTAGCATAACTTTTATTACTATGCCACTATGGTGCTTCATACTTTACTTGGTTGTTGCAAATACCCGTTGTACTCTGATACGTTAACATCCGATACGTTTATAAAGTGAATATAATCTTTTTATTTGTAGTGCCAGCCTTAAAGGGGAAGGATTATGGAAAAACAAAGATGAAGTTTCCGGATTATGCTGAAACTAGCTCAGGACTACAATATAAGGTCACTGCCAAAGTGTATCTTAATTAGCACTTTTATGCTCTGGTTGATGCATAATCAATTTGGGATAACATGATACTTTTGTGTTTTGAGGTTGCTGGCTATGTAGTGGCATCATCGGCTTAGAATAATAGGCTTAGAAACTTATGTTGTCATAATACTCGACTGATAAAAAATTGTTGAGATGAATTCCGTTGTGTACATGTACAAGGGATCATTTTTTATAGTCGTGTATAGGTTTTTGTGTCCCAAATATAGATGGCTTAATACCCGACTGGCAAGTAATTCTAACTGGAAGATGACCAGTTCAGAATACGATCCAGATATGGATGAACAATACGATAAAGGTACTGAAAGTAAATACAAGAAACAATAAGGGCTGAAACTATATAAATAATATGTATAGATCAAGTATGTAGCATTGAGACACGATGTATTTTTCAAGGTATTTGATTTATTGATATATAAACAAATACAAAGATTGTTGCGGAACAAAGATAAACACCCAAGTGTAAATATCTAAACAACCTAGAAATACAAGTGATCTAATAACTTGGAAATACTCGTAAGGATTACTTAGAGTATATCTCACAAGTTGCAATGCAAGGTTTCAAGCCATTTGCAAGTTGTGAGAAGACTTATATTTATAGACCAAGTCCATGATGACGTGGACCAGATCGTACAAATATGGTTGGGAGTATTTAAGGAATTAAAGCTAATTCCTTACATGTGTACTTTTAAGGTTTAGGTATATAAGTCGTTGATGTGACTTATCAAACCTTATTCCCAACTTTTACTTTACCTTGTACTTTAATTAATAGTTAATTCTATTAACCGGGTAAAGATATGTAAAGTAAAAAGTCTTCCTCGTAATCAGTGTAAAAGTGTGTAAGTACTTTTACACTGAGATGCTTCAGTCTTCGATCAGGTAGAATCAGTTTCTGAGCTCCACATCTGAACTGATTCTCATTCTTCAGACTTCAGTCTTTGACTTCATTCTGAACGGTATTTTGATACGTTGATCTGAACTGAAGTGAAGCTTCAGTGAACTAATTCTGAGCGACCTTAGAATTCTATACAAGTATTCTTCACTGAGCTTCAGCTATTTCTGAACAAATTATACTTGGTCGATTTCGACCTAACAAATTCCCCCTATTTGTTCTGAAATAGTGCATACATCTCAGACTTCTATCTATACATGTTTGTAAGTCTGAAATGCAAGTTTTAGTTTAAGTTGTAAAAATTTTATAAGTACATCTTATAGATCATTGATGTCTCAGAAATTTACTTGTGGTTTTTCTAACTTAAACCTATCATCTATTTATAAGCTACAAAATGTAACATATATATACAAACTGAAGTGTTTGTTACATTTGCAAGTATTTATACAAGTACATGATAAACTAAAAAAGAAACTACTTCTTAGCAGGCCTTGAACCAGAAGGTGCTTCAGTAGGTTTCCTCTTCAGTGGAGAATGATCCTTCTTTCCAAACAATCTGCCTTCAATCTCTACCTTGGCCTGCATCTTTTGTTGTATTCTGGATAACCATGCACCAATCAAAGCAGATTTCGGCTTCCCCCTCAATATTTGGATCATCTCCCTATGCTCAGAAATCCCAAACTCGTGCACTGAAACTTGATTATACTCTTCAGCTGCTCTACCTTCTCTTTTTATAATCAAATCAAAAAGCTTCAATCCATCAGCTTTTGTTACCTCCATATCAACTATTTTAGCTGGATGAGATCGATGCTTCAGATAATGCTCATATTGATCCTTCTCATGCTTTCTTTTGGAGCTCAATAGCATCATCAGACATTGGTTTGAAGGTGGAGAGATCAGCATCACGAATATTTTTTCTTGATGATCTTGGTCCAGTCACTTTGGGCTTAATGGGTGGCCTTGACAATTCTTTTTCCACCTTCAGAACTCCAGCCAGAATTTCCTTCTTTTTAATTGCCATCTCTTTCTCTCTGTTTTTTCACCAAGTCCTCAATGGACATTTTGAATGTGAGATGGTCCAGCTTTTGTTCTAAGGGAGAATAATTCACCCCATATTCATACTCGAGCATATCAACAACAGCCTTCTGCACTCTTGGATCATTTTTAATCTTCAGATATCTTTCAAGTGAGAGACCAAGAGCTGCAGCATCAATGTGATCAAGGGTTCCATTTTCTGATGTTGAACCCTTTCTCTTTCCTTATTTTCACCCCACATAATAAATTGATTAGAAACTTGCTTCTGCAAAGCTTCTAATTTCTTGCTATCAGCATTAGGGATCATGAATGGGATAACCTTGTTCATCAACCTTTTCACCAACCACCAAACCAGAACCCTTTGAATCTTTCTTTGAAGGTTCATCCACCACTTGGGCTTTGCCTTTATCTTTCTTAGTTGGTTCAGAAGTTTGCACTTCAGATCTCTGAGCATGTTCCCCCTGAACTGAGGGACTACCAGATGGTACCTCAGCTTGCTTCTTGGTTGCTTCTATCAATTCCTGAGTACTTGAAAGCAGACCAATAGGCACATTTCCCCCTTTGGGGACCTCAGAAGGCATTTTTGCATAAACATCAATCGCCGTCTGAATGGCCTTCAGAGGTTCCCAACTCTGCTGCAGAAGGCAATCAGAAATGCCCTTTGCCATGGTAGGGAACTGAGCCCTTAACCTGAATGATAAGTTAAGGTTCAGATTCTCTTTTTCAGTTAATTCTTTCAGTAATTTCCTATCTTTTTCAGAGAATGAAGGAGGAGGAGGAGGAGCAACAACATTTTCCTTCTTAAGTAGGGTCAGAATTTCTTATAACTGCTTGGACTGGCCTTTAACAACTTCTTCGAGAGTAGACACAGATTTCTGAACTTCTTCAACAGCTTTGTCTACCTTCTCCGAAGTGTCTTGAGTGAGTTCTAATACCATCCTTCTGACCCCTTCCTCAACCTTTTCAGCCACAGAAGCTGAAATCTGATCAACAAGAGTCTGAGAAATCTCAGACTTCAGCTTCTCAATCACATTACTACCAACAGCAGACCCAAGTTCTTTCTCATTGACACTTGGTCTTTTTACCAACTCATTCACCTCTTCCCGACTGCCAGAACTTCTTGTTTTAGCAATTCAATACCAGATGTCAAGTTTGCAACTACTGAAGCTTGCACATCTCTTTTGGCCAGTCTGAAGGCTTCCCTGATAGCTATACTGATCTTATTGCATGAATGTACCAGCTCATTTAGCTTCCCACCTACTAGTCCCTCATTTCCAGCAACCTTGGTGAACTCAGTGCCAAGAAACATCTGAGCACCCTTCATTTCAGCCAGGGACGTAGTATTGGCAGTTAGAGATTTAGTTAAGTCCTTTACCTTGATAAGTAGGCTTTGGACTTTGGCATTTTGTTTCTCTAACTGTGCTTCTACACTCAAAGGAGGAGGTGGTTGTGCAGAAACAGAAGCCACAAAGGGAATTCTACCAAGCCCATCCAATGCCTTTTCCAACTGCATTTCAGTTGGACTCTCAGATTCAGTATCAGAGTTCAACTCTTTCTCAATTTCAATATCATAATTGATGGGCCTTGGCACTTGGTGAATTTGTGGGTGTAAGTGTTGGAGTTGTGGTTGAAAGCGTGGTGATGAAACATAGGCAGGTGTAGAGCCGGGTGGAAAATATGGGTGTTGATGTGAAGTTTCTGGTTGGCGATATGGTTGTTCAACATTTTGGATTTCTGGGGGAGGTTGGACGTTTGTGAGGCTGAAGGTTGGCTCAGAATCAGAAGACTGATTCTCCTCCAGTAAGCCCTCTTCAAACTCAAAGTCAGCAAAGGAATCGAGATTCCCTTGAGGTGGCTCATCTTCATCCCAGAGGTCAGTTAAAACTGCAGTCTGATCAGATATGCCGTGGTTCAGATCACTGGTACCTGAACCAGCTTCTGGTTCAACAACTGCTGCTGCAGATGCATCGTCACCAGATTTATTGGTTGGCTCAGCCATAGCTTCATCGCCAGAGACAGTAGACACGGGGATTGCCTTAATGATTCTCGTACCGTCATCAAGAATCACTTCATCGGCCGTAGAGTCTGGAATCTCAGTCTTAGGTGGTGTCACACCAAAGACTTCATCAATTCGTGCTGTAGAAGAGTATGAGATTTGTGAAGTTTCAGGGGGTGCGCGTGCAGACACGGACTCTATTGTGTGCTGGGCGGACACACTAATATTTTCTTCACCATCTCCTCCTAAAGAAGTTTTGGAGATGGCTGCTTGTGGGTTTCCCTTTAGACTCGATTCCTCTGGTTCTTGTTGGGAAGATCCAGAGGGGTTTGCTTCGGTACTAGTGTCCTTGGGCTGTGAGGACTGCTTAAATTTACGTCGTTTTAAAATACCCTTTGGAGATCCTGAGGGATCTTTTGGGAGATCCTCAGGTTGGTCAGTGGATGAGGGAGGTGGTGGTTGGGTAGAAGAAGTTGCTGGGGTTTTAAACAACTTCAACATTTGACCACCAGGTGCACCAATGGGTCTCGCATTCTTTTGCGACCCGCTCGGTGACCTTTCTGAGCCAGCCGGTCGTGCTGTTTCAGTTTTATTTATTACCTGAAGCATTGCGGCGGAGAGTTCTGGTTCTGGATCTGAAGTAGATAGCTTTGAAAGATCCCTGCAGAACTCTGTCGCTGAAGATTCAAGCCCCTCAAAATGATATGCATCTCCAAGCATGCTTATGAAGCAAACGCTCAGAAATCTAGGGAATGAGATATGTGGACTTCTTTTCCCTTTCAATTTTGCTACCAGCTGAGAGAAAAGTATCTCAGCAAAGTCCACCTCAATCCCATGCCACAAGTAATACCCAATTTCTACTTGTGTCAAGGAAATATGGTCCAAGCCACCATAATTTCCTCCAAGGCACTCGACAATCTGAGTCCAAAAATATCTCCAACAGTTTCCAAATCCAGACAGAAAGATGTATCCAGATGTCTTCAGATTGCCGTCTGCATCAACCATGTCATTATGACCAGTGGCCAGCAGAACTTCCCTGAAATTAATCCCTTTAAGCCTTTTAGCATAGGCTGAAGAGGAGGGAAGGTAGTTCAAATGAAAGGCCTCATGAAACCCTAGTGAAAGGATATACTGCTTTATGCCTTCTTTTAATGAAAAAGCAATGGACTTTTCATCCTTGCTAAAAGTAGCAGTATACCAGAATTCAAGTAAGTATCGATGATACATTACCTGAGGATCAGCAGTCAAGGCGTAATGGAGAGGGGATTGTTCAAGAAATTTGTTTATCCTCCCCATTAGAGTTTTGCCTTTGGCATTTAGTGCGGCCATATTATTCATATTGAATCTGAGGGTCGACGCATCGAACCCTTTTGGCCATTGAGCACTGGCCTTGACTACCTTAGATGGTTTATATTCGAAAGCTATTAAGGATTTGACTACTTTAGCCATTATATCTACAAGGGAAAACTGAAAGTGAAAGATGAATTTAGGGTTTTGAAGTTATGAAGGAATGAGAAGTAGAGAGAGAATGATGATTGGGAGTAAATGTAAGGAGAAGTAAATGAAGGAATTGTTTTGGAAGGGTATTTATATTTATGATGGAATACAAAGGGTTTTTCCAAATAAATAAAATAAAATGATTTTGAAATTCAAACCCAAAAATGAAATATTATTAAAATGAAATCAGTTTTGATCGGGTTTGAAGTCCGAAAATAATTTTTTGGGTATACGTCCGCATTTAATGCAACGACGGCTATGACCCCACATTTTCTCAAAACTTTTCAACACTTTCAAGAAAAGTGATCATTACTTTCCTTTTACGGCGCAACTTGTGTGCCACGTCAGCCAAAAACATCATTATTCAAACGTTAAACAGTAACCTTCACGTGTTCACTCAACGACCAAGTATCAAAATACATTATAAAGGACAGACTCATTTCAGAAATGGTATACAAAATCTGAGCATGATCAGAATCAAGAGATCTGAGCCATCTCAGTTTACACAATTATTCTGAAATCATTTCAGAAATTCTGAAGCATTTCAGTCAAAATATTTTTTCTGAAAGCAAAGTTCCCCCTTAGAGAAAAATCTTTTAAACATAAAAATATTTGACACTTCCCCCTGAGGTGATGCTATACAGGATTTAGCATACCTAACTCACCGATGAGATGTTTAAACGTTTTGACATCCAAGGGTTTTGTAAAAACATCAGCGAGTTGTTTATCAGTGGGAATGAAATGAAGTTCAATGTCCTTTAATAATGTGATCTCTAATAAAATGATACCTGAGCGATATGCTTGGGTTTTGGAGTGCATGACCGGATTGTTGAAATGGCAATGGCACTGGTGTTATCACAAAATATTGGAGTCTTTGTATACTTAACACCATAATCAGTTAGTTGGTTCTTCATCCACAAAATCTGAGCGCAGCAACTGGCTGCAGAAATGTATTCAGCTTCAGCTGTGGAGAGTGATACTGCAGTCTGTTTCTTACTTGTCCAACTAACCAATTTGCCACCTAGGAAATGACAACCACCTGTGGTACTTTTCCTATCTATCTTACAACCTGCATGATCAGAATCTGAATAACCCATTAGATCTAGACTTGAGCCTTTGGGATACCAAAGACCAAGTCTGGGGACACCTTTAAGGTATCTGAAAATCCTTTTCATAGCATTTGCGTGTGCATCTCTGGGATCAGACTAAAATCTTGCACAAAGGCATGTTGCAAACATTATGTCAGGTCTACTAGCAGTTAAGTACATGAGGGATCCCACCATACCACGATATTTTGTGGGATCCACCGTTTTCCATTGGGATCTGAGTCCAAAGTTAATGGTGCAGAAATAGGAGTATCTTTTGATGAGACTGAATCAAATTGATATTTCTTTAAATCTCTGACATATTTTTCTTGATTTATAAAAATACCATCACTGGTTTTTTTCACTTGAAGACCTAGAAAATATGTCAGTTCGCCCATCATACTCATTTCATACTCAGATGACATTATTTTAGAAAACTGTTCACACATTTTGTTATTTGTAGACCCAAACACAATATCATCAACATAAACTTGTACAAGTAAGATATCATTTTTATCATGCAATATGAATAAAGTGTTATCTATTGCACCCCTTTAAAACCATTTTTCAGAAGATGTTTAGTAAGAGTATCATACCAGGCTCTAGGTGCTTGTCTCAGACCATATAAAGCTTTATTCAGTCTGTACACCCAATGAGGTCTTTCTTCATTTATGAACCCTGGTGGTTGATGTACATACACAACTTCTTCCAATTCACCATTCAAGAATGCACTTTTAACATCCATCTGATAGACTTTGAACTCATGATGAGCTGCAAAAGATAAGAAAATTCTGATAGCTTCAAGTCTAGCAACTGGTGCAAAAGTTTCATCAAAGTCTACTCCTTCTTCTTGTGAGTACCCCTTTGCAACAAGTCTTGCCTTGTTTCGAATCACGTGACCATCTTCGTCCATCTTGTTTCTGAAGACCCATCTTGTCCCAATTGGTTCCTTCTTTAGATTACTGGGACAAGGAACAAGTTCCCAAACGTCATTCCTTTTAAACTGATTGAGCTCATCTTGCATGGCTTCAATCCAGCTAGGGTCTTTCATAGCCTCGTCAATCTTCTTTGGTTCTATTAGTGATAAGAAGTTGACATTTAAGCATTGATCGCTTGTGGCTCTTCTGGTCTGAACCCCACTAGTAGAATCCCAATGATCTGAGATGCCAAACAAGTATTTTAAGTTTTATTACTGTTATTTACTTTTTCAAACTATTTTCAGACTAAGCCTCTCGCTGAATAAGCGGTTGCCGCTTCTATTTACTTTTCAGTATTTTAATTAGTTTAATAGGAAATCGTGACAACCCCACAACCGCTAGAATTACACGTATTACTAGATTAGGTAAAGCAACGCGTCCCTGTGAACGATCCTGTACTTATCACTTAACTATACTACATCTGATCGGGTCCCCTATCCGTTAAGGTGTGTGTGTTTTGAGATAATTACTTGTAAACTTTTATAAATTTA
>CM067173.1:8986664-9050825 GCA_034093135.1 Erigeron breviscapus
GATGTAAAATCAATAGTTGATTTTGTATAGCTTTTTCACACTGTATGAGTAAAATCATTTTGATTTTAAAGTTTCTTTGTATGGAACTCATTTGTTTTGTCTCAATGTGCTATACAAAATCATATATGATTTTGAATATTTTCAATGTATGCGTAAAATCAATGATTTTGTATATGTTTTTGTCTAGATGTATGAATAAAATCAAATATGATTTCGTATGGGTATTTCACACTGTATGCTTAAAATCATTTTTGATTTTAAATGGGTTTCTTTGTATGGAACTCATTTGCTTTGTCTCAATGTGCACACAAAATCAAAATTGATTTTGTATATTTTTTTTTGACAATGTATGAGTAAAATCAATTTTGAATTTGAATGGGTTTAATGATACGGAAATCATTTGTTTTTTCCAAAGTATGAATAAAATCAAATATGATTTCGTATGGGTATTTCACAATGTATGCTTAAAATCATTTTTGACTTTAAATGGGTTTCTTGTATGGAACTCATTTGGTTTTGTCTCAATGTGCTATAAAAAAACATATATGATTTTGTAAAGGTTTTCCCCAATGTATGCGTAAAATCATTTTTGATTTTGAATAGGTTTTTCACAATGTATGCGTAAAATCAATTTTGATTTTGAATAGGGTTTCTTTGTATGGAAGTCATCATTTATGCAATCAACACAATCATACGATCACTGATCGAAACCCTAATCAAGGTCGAACACGATTCGATATTCATATCAAACAACCCTAGTTGGCTTAAAGGAACACCGATCCTACCTTCGGGGAATCTCCAACAAAACCTAAAACCCTTTAGGGTTCATCATACATTCTACAAAGCCTCTTGACGCGGTTTGGTGCACAATCATTTGGCACCATCCGTAGGACAGAAACTACAAAAGAAACCCACCACTGAACAACGACATCGATTCCCCAATACCATGTCGAATAGCAATCAGGACGATATGGGAATTCCCCGAACAAATATAGAAGTTCCTGAACCTAAGGTCCACCAAGAAATCACTTTCGGAACTAATCCACCTGTGTCTTTGCAAGAAGCATTGTCCCCTACATTCATTATTCCTCCTAACAGACCCTTGCACACGTCTGGATCAGACCGCAGGCCGGTTTATGATCTAAAACAAGCCGCAAAAGACAATCCTTCCCCCTCGGAGGGGGCAAGAAACAGAAGAAGATCTCATCCAGACAACCAAGGGCAATTAATGAAGAACAACTTTTAGAAGACCCGTAGTTGCTAGAGAAAGCTCTCAGATACCTCAGCAAACGAAAGGCAATTCAGAGATATGCCAGAGTGTTGGATTTTGACGAAAGAGGCGACGAAGAAGCTTCCGAAGCCCCTAAGACCTCTACTGTTTCTTCGAAGAAGCTCCTATCAGAAAACGCATGGTACGTCCCTCAAACTCCAGATTATGTCTCAGGAATACGAAGCAAAGCTTCGGCCAAGACTCATTCACAGCTTATGGACGGCGTACCACATCCCAGCAGTTATCACCCATACTGGGGGCTCCAATGCCCTTCGAATATGGTCCTGCACCTCCTTTGTACACACAATGGTATCCTGGACCTCCATATGGTACCTCCGAAAGATACCCTGCGCATGTGCAAAGTAATTTAGCACCATACATGCCCCCATTACCCTGGTTCCCTCACTAAGAGAAGAATGCATGGGCTATGGGTGTAGCATCAATTACCAGCCCCAAAATCAGCCCTTCAGTGCAAGTGCAACCGTTCCCCCTGGAGAGCAAAGCGGACGCCTCACCTCTGGCCGAATGGATACAAAAGTACCCTATACCCGATAACATGATGTATCCGACCAACATGGAGCCTTATGAAGGGAAAGTCGATCCAGAGGATTTCCTGCAATCATTCACGGGAGTCGCTACAATGTACCAATGGAATGACCCTTTGGCCTGTAAGGCCTTTGGATTGGTACTCAAGGGTGATGCTAGGGAATGGTTCAACAGTCTTTCGAAGGGCTCAATCTCCAATTTTTCAGATCTAAAGGAGAAATTCAATTTATACTTTAGCCGGAGGGAAACCCAAGTAAGATCTTGCATCACTGTCCACAATATAAAGCAAAAGGAAACTGAAGATGCCAGAAATTTCTTAGTAAGGTACACCAAGGAGACACAAAGAACACCCGCGTTACCTGAAACACACAGAATTTCGGGTATGGTACACGGGTTTCGAAGCCCTTCGATAATCAAGTACTTGGTCAAGGGACTCCCGAAAACATACGAGGAAGTGAGGGTCAAAGCGTACACTTGGTTGGACGCCCAAGACATGATAACAGGCGGAGCAGGAACCGGGACCTACCCATATAAAGACAACTCGAGAGATAAGAAGCAAAGCGTCCTCATCTCTGAGAAAGACATGCACAGGTACTTACCACCCGAAGGGAGAAGCAAGGTTAGGGATGACTCGGACCCCTGTAAACTCTATCCTAATCTCAGCTAGATTTCAACTATGAGAAAGACAATCAAGACACTCTTCGAAGGGTTGATAGACAAAGGAGGTACCACCGAGCCTGACCCTAAAAGCAATACCGAAGGGGATGCGATTAAGTCGCGAACAAGTAACAAGGGAAAAGGAATCATGTGTAAAGAATAGAATTGAGCTTAATAGAGGTTTAATGGAGGATTCTAGGGTTTAGTGTGTGAAAGTAGTATGTGTGGAGGGAGGTTGAAGATGATGGAGAGGAGAGAGAAAATTAGATTAACTATGTGTTTATTTCTCAAACCTGTCTCTGATACCAAATGTAAAGATGTGAATTTGAGCTTTTGTGTGTGTTTAAGTGTGTGTTAATGGCGGTTATGGTGTGAGAGAGTAGAGAGAGAAAGTGTGTGTGTAAGGGAAAGATTAGTTTGTATTATGGGTCAAAAGGTTACAATTTTGGTAATGGAGGGGGTTTATATACTCCTATACAATTTACACTTTACCCCCTTCCAATACTAGAATTTACAATTAAACACCATATTTATATTTCTAACAATCTCCCCCTTGGTGTTGAATTGTAAATGTTGCATCGTCTTTAGTCTTTAAATAAACATGATGAGCCCATTTGTTGAAAATCTTCAATGTTGATTGGACTTTGAAGCTTTCTCATTGTCTTCAATGTCTTGAATCAACCTTGACTTTGAATCTTCTCAACAAACATATATTCTTGACGATGACTTTCTAAAACTTGATCTTCTCTTGCAACTTTGAATACTTTGGAAGCATCTTTGAAATCTTTATAGCTTTTGAGATTTCACAACTTGAACTTTTGAGTGTTGATTTCAACTTGATGTTGCTTTGGGAAGTAACTTGAATCTTTGAGTAGCATGCGGAAGCTTGGTTTTGACTTTGAATTCCTTGAATTCTTTTGGTATTGCGGAAGCTTGATTTTAACTTTGAATTCTTTTGGCTTTGCGGAAGCTTGTTTGAACTTTAAAATCTCTTGGCATTGCGGAAGCTTGGTTTTGACTTTAACACTTCATTTCTAGGTCTAACTTGTCTCTGAATCAACAATTATCATGGAGCACTTTATCCTTGAATTCTTGATCTAACTTGTCTTTGATCACACAATTTTGCTCCCCCTCAAACAAACATCTATCTTGGAGCATTTCTATCAAATAAACGAATTATCTTCAAATTTCTTGCTCCCCCTTTAACAAACAATCATTTCGGAGCATCTTTAACACTTAAACAATTCATGAGTTCACTCTTGCTCCCCCTCAAATGAACAATCTCTTCAAACATGGTTCAAATGTTGAATCTTATCAAGACATTAAACAAACTTAACTATCCAACTTAATTTTCTTTAAGTATCAACAAAAGACAATCTCTATTCAATCTCAAATTCTTCTAATCATCAAACAATGGTCATTTTTCCAACAAATCTTTTAATTATCGACCATGTACTTTCAACAACTAAAATCATCTTGAAAATTCTCAATCTCGAAACAATCTTTCAACTTATCAAAATAATTATTCACTCCCTTCACTTAAACTAATGATCCTTTGAACAATCAAACAAAATGAATTATCCTCAATCAAATTCTACCAATCACATTCTACCTAAAACCTTGAATTCTATCTATCAATCATTTAATCATTTCTCCCCCTTATGATGAATATGTGGAACGTGTTCATCATACAATAATGATTGATAGCATAAACGGTAGATGAAAACAAACAACAAGCAAGCAAATGAACCCAACCCAATTCCCAATTCCCAATGAACCTATTGGTGAACTAGAATGTGAGGTTGCGTTGTTGGAAAAAGATTTTTATATGGTGTTTGTGTTCTTTGTGTTTGTGTGAAGAGAAATGAAATCCGGATAAAAATGATCCGTTATCACAACCAAAAATCGAAAGGATTAATGGTGTGGCCTAAAAATACGATTACTATTTTTAGGACTTCCCATTATCATCAAGAAATGCACAAAGCTTATCTCTAAATGGTTCAGTCTATGGCTTTTCAACCGATAGATTGCTTTAAAGAATGTAATTCATGGTCAGTGTCACAAAGGCGTTCGATAACCATGTCTTACTATCCTCAAAGACTTTTGGGAAAATAAATCCGAGGTCACATAGACTTCTCGTTAACTCAACAAATTCATAAAATGAAAATGTGAGACCTACGTTCAACGTTGGAAATGATGTTAGCATTGGTAGGATTTCCATTCGATCATCGTGGAATATCAAAAATATGATATCACTACGAATGTTCCGGCAATATCACAAAGATATGCAATGTCACAAAGACATATAAAGACTCTATGTGTCCTAGTCAAATGAAAGAATATTTCAAGTACGCTCTAGACTCAATAGTGATCAAATGAAGTCGGGGACCGGAGCAGAGTGTCTCCCTTTTTCAATATCAACATCTTCCAAATGAAGAGTCGATAGAAATGTGAAAATCTCCGTGAGAATAAAACAAGCATTTGTTAAGAAATACTTGATTGGTTAGGAAAAGATGTGCATTGCTTCACTGGGTCCATGAAGTCTTCTTCAATATCGAGAAATCAACAAATGAAATCCGATAGAAATGTGTTGACCCGGCGTTTTGAGAATTTTGGGGAGGGCTTTCATTTCTTTTAGCCCTTTCTCACATCATCATTTCACCGTAACCTCTCACTTTTCGACTACTCCCTCATGTTCTATTTGCACAAACAACATCACACTCATAAACCCTCACAATCTAGAATAGAGAATATAACTCCGGGGTTAGATCTCATCGGCGATGACAAGATCATGGAGTATTTATGAGTGGCCTAAATTCTCATGTGCAAATCTAACACCGAACTTCTTTGAATTTGATCGAAAATGGTTTGAAAATCTTCCAAAGTGTTTTAAAATGGAAAATGAGTTTAAACACTTGGAAGTTTTGGTTTTATAAACAAACTCCCCCTAAATATATGCATGATATAAACAAAGTTTTAGCATATAAAGGGTGAGTAAAGAGTTTGAAAGTTACTCACAAACATTAAAAATGAGACTACAAAGGCAGTACACAAAGGCGTTCGATGCCTTGCATCTCATCCTAATACTTTGTGAGAAACTAAAAGACAAAGTATATAAACAAAAGATGAAAAGAGAAAATCTTTTTGGATTTTTCTAAAAATAAGAAATTACGAAAACGGTTTTAGAACGGGTTATACACTGATGTGTGCATAAGCCACTTTTCATCAAATCATTTCGAAATTACCTTTGGAACCCATTTGAAATTGGGTCCAATGGTTTTTGAACTCTTGAAAGACCAAATGTAAGTCTCATCGATTTGATGAATCGAAGTTGTATTCCACGGAGAACTAAAACCCGATGTTTTAGTTGAAAAGATTTTTCGTGGAAGCAACGGTGAAAAGTCATCTGATTTCTTTGAAAAACTTCCAATCTTGGGAGATTGATTTGAGAAATTATTTTTCGGAACAAAATCATTCACTTTTTGCACAACTGCTTTCACAGGTTTTGGTGCAAGATCAAAAAGCTTAGAAAATGAATATTTGAATGATTATGACTCAGTTGACTTATCTTTTGAAATCGGTTTCCATTTTGATTTTGTCAACTGAGATTTTACTTGTGAAAGATGTTCAGAATTATCCTCGAAGGATAGAAAAGACACAGAAGTAGTTGTTCCATCAAAAATAGGTTTCTTAGAGTACTTCTTACCTTTTTGCAAAGAGTAATTAGTAAACTGAGAGACCTTTCTTTCAAAAGGTTTTGAAGATTTACCCGTGTAAACCCTCTTTGGAACATCAACTTTTGGTTTTGTTTGACAACAATCAACTTTTGGCTTTGTTTGCAATAATCAACTTTTGGTTTTGTTTGACAACAATCAACTTTTGGTTTTGTTTGACAACAATCAACTTTTGGTTTTGTTTGACAACAATCAACTTTTGGTTTTGTTTGACAACAATCAACTTTTGGTTTTGTTTGACAACAATCAACTTTTGGTTTTGTTTGACAACAATCAACTTTTGGTTTTGTTTGACAACAATCAACTTTTGGTTTTGTTTGACAACAATCAACTTTTGGTTTTGTTTGACAACAATCAACTTTTGGTTTTGTTTGACAACAATCAACTTTTGGTTTTGTTTGACAACAATCAACTTTTGGTTTTGTTTGACAACAATCAACTTTTGGTTTTGTTTGACAACAATCAACTTTTGGTTTTGTTTGACAACAATCAACTTTTGGTTTTGTTTGACAACAATCAACTTTTGGTTTTGTTTGACAACAATCAACTTTTGGTTTTGTTTGACAACAATCAACTTTTGGTTTTGTTTGAAACATCAACTTTTGGTTTTGTTTGACAACAATCAACTTTTGGTTTTGTTTGACAACAATCAACTTTTGGTTTTGTTTGACAACAATCAACTTTTGGTTTTGTTTGACAACAATCAACTTTTGGTTTTGTTTGACAACAATCAACTTTTGGTTTTGTTTGACAACAATCAACTTTTGGTTTTGTTTGACAACAATCAACTTTTGGTTTTGTTTGACAACAATCAACTTTTGGTTTTGTTTGACAACAATCAACTTTTGGTTTTGTTTGACAACAATCAACTTTTGGTTTTGTTTGACAACAATCAACTTTTGGTTTTGTTTGACAACAATCAACTTTTGGTTTTGTTTGACAACAATCAACTTTTGGTTTTGTTTGACAACAATCAACTTTTGGTTTTGTTTGACAACAATCAACTTTTGGTTTTGTTTGACAACAATCAACTTTTGGTTTTGTTTGACAACAATCAACTTTTGGTTTTGTTTGACAACAATCAACTTTTGGTTTTGTTTGACAACAATCAACTTTTGGTTTTGTTTGACAACAATCAACTTTTGGTTTTGTTTGACAACAATCAACTTTTGGTTTTGTTTGACAACAATCAACTTTTGGTTTTGTTTGACAACAATCAACTTTTGGTTTTGTTTGACAACAATCAACTTTTGGTTTTGTTTGACAACAATCAACTTTTGGTTTTGTTTGACAACAATCAACTTTTGGTTTTGTTTGACAACAATCAACTTTTGGTTTTGTTTGACAACAATCAACTTTTGGTTTTGTTTGACAACAATCAACTTTTGGTTTTGTTTGACAACAATCAACTTTTGGTTTTGTTTGACAACAATCAACTTTTGGTTTTGTTTGACAACAATCAACTTTTGGTTTTGTTTGACAACAATCAACTTTTGGTTTTGTTTGACAACAATCAACTTTTGGTTTTGTTTGACAACAATCAACTTTTGGTTTTGTTTGACAACAATCAACTTTTGGTTTTGTTTGACAACAATCAACTTTTGGTTTTGGAACATCAACTTTTGGTTTTGTTTGACAACAATCAACTTTTGGCTTTGTTTGCAATTCAATCTCAAGGTCGGAGATCCTTTTTGTCAAAAATGCTTCGTTTGATTGAAATTGCAAACACTTGTCTTCAAGACACTTGATTTGAGCACAAAGATTCGTTCTTTCTTTTTCAACATTGCTCACATCAATTCGAAGTTGTTCAAAAACTTTGAAAATTTTGTCTATTTGTATTGTTTGCCGAGCTCAGAGCTCTGCAAATGGTTGAAATAAGAAAATTTGGTTTTTGTCTTATTGTACTGGATGCCGAGCTAAGCTCTGCAAATAGAACAAATAGCTCCACACTTAACCAAGATTTGTTGAATCACGTATTTGCCGAGCAATAAGCTCTGCAAATAGAACAAATAGCTCCACACTTAACCAAGATTTGTTGAATCACGTATTTGCCGAGCAATAAGCTCTGCAAATAGAACAAATAGCTCCACACTTAACCAAGATTTGTTGAATCACGTATTTGCCGAGCAATAAGCTCTGCAAATAGAACAAATAGCTCCACACTTAACCAAGATTTGTTGAAACACGTATTTGCCGAGCAATAAGCTCTGCAAATAGAACAAATAGCTCCACACTTAACCAAGATTTGTTGAATCACGTATTTGCCGAGCAATAAGCTCTGCAAATAGAACAAATAGCTCCACACTTAACCAAGATTTGTTGAATCACGTATTTGCCGAGCAATAAGCTCTGCAAATAGAACAAATAGCTCCACACTTAACCAAGATTTGTTGAATCACGTATTTGCCGAGCAATAAGCTCTGCAAATAGAACAAATAGCTCCACACTTAACCAAGATTTGTTGAAACACGTATTTGCCGAGCAATAAGCTCTGCAAATAGAACAAATAGCTCCACACTTAACCAAGATTTGTTGAATCACGTATTTGCCGAGCAATAAGCTCTGCAAATAGAACAAATAGCTCCACACTTAACCAAGATTTGTTGAATCACGTATTTGCCGAGCAATAAGCTCTGCAAATAGAACAAATAGCTCCACACTTAACCAAGATTTGTTGAAACACGTATTTGCCGAGCAATAAGCTCTGCAAATAGAACAAATAGCTCCACACTTAACCAAGATTTGTTGAATCACGTATTTGCCGAGCAATAAGCTCTGCAAATAGAACAAATAGCTCCACACTTAACCAAGATTTGTTGAAACACGTATTTGCCGAGCAATAAGCTCTGCAAATAGAACAAATAGCTCCACACTTAACCAAGATTTGTTGAATCACGTATTTGCCGAGCAATAAGCTCTGCAAATAGAACAAATAGCTCCACACTTAACCAAGATTTGTTGAAACACGTATTTGCCGAGCAATAAGCTCTGCAAATAGAACAAATAGCTCCACACTTAACCAAGATTTGTTGAATCACGTATTTGCCGAGCAATAAGCTCTGCAAATAGAACAAATAGCTCCACACTTAACCAAGATTTGTTGAAACACGTATTTGCCGAGCAATAAGCTCTGCAAATAGAACAAATAGCTCCACACTTAACCAAAATTTGTTGAAATAGGTATTTGCCGAGATAATATCTCTGCAAACAGTGTAAATAGGATCAACACTTAACCAACTTCAGCCAACACACGTATTTGCCGAGCTAAATTCTCTGCGAACAACACAAATGGATTGTCACTTAGTCGAAGTAAATCAAATCAACTATTTGCCGAGCTTATATCTCTGCAAACAGAACAAATTGATTTGTACTTAGTCGAATCAACCCAAAACACTTATTTGCCGAGCTTATATCTCTGCAAACAGAACAAATAGCACCACACTTAACCAAAATTTGTTGAAATAGGTATTTGCCGAGCAATAAGCTCTGCAAATAGAACAAATAGCTCCACACTTAACCAAGATTTGTTGAATCACGTATTTGCCGAGCAATAAGCTCTGCAAATAGAACAAATAGCTCCACACTTAACCAAGATTTGTTGAAACACGTATTTGCCGAGCAATAAGCTCTGCAAATAGAACAAATAGCTCCACACTTAACCAAGATTTGTTGAAACACGTATTTGCCGAGCAATAAGCTCTGCAAATAGAACAAATAGGATCAACACTAGCCAACGACCTCGGCAAACACTAGAATTCACTAAAAGACAAAATAGTCGGTTTCAGGTCGTCTTCTTCGTTCAGCCAAACACCCAAACGTCGAGCTCACAGAAAATCTTCGATTTCTTTTTCATTTTTGTGAATTAAAGCTTCAAATTTGTATCAAAATACTCAGAAACTAATCGCGCACAAATCCTAAAACAAATTAACAACTAAATTAAACATAATTCAAACCCAAACGAACATGTCATTTGCCGAGCTCAATCGAAATCGGATCAAATGATGAAATTAAGCTCTGAAACTGATAACGAAGGAAGATATACTAACAACAAAGTGACCGGTGAACAAATTTCGAAGAAAAACACACTAAATTTGCTGAAATCACTTGAACAGTGATCTCGGCAAATGGTAGTTTCAGAAGAAAAAAAACTCAAAATTCAGAAAATTAGCACAAAAACAGCTTCAAATAAGCTTGTGGATCGTTCAGATATGCTGATTGTGCTCTGATACCAAATGTAAAGATGTGAATTTGAGCTTTTGTGTGTGTTTAAGTGTGTGTTAATGGCGGTTATGGTGTGAGAGAGTAGAGAGAGAAAGTGTGTATGTAAGGGAAAGATTAGTTTGTATTATGGGTCAAAAGGTTACAATTTTGGTAATGGAGGGGGTTTATATACTCCTATACAATTTACACTTTGCCCCCTTCCAATACTAGAATTTACAATTAAACACCATATTTATATTTCTAACATCTTGATAACCGAAGAACCAAAGAAAGCACTGGACTTGGCAATCTATATGATGCAGGAAGGCTCACCCAAAGGGATAGTCATCCGAGAAGGAAAGGAGTCCGGAAGTAGGAAGAAAAGGTCATCTAATCCCAAGAACCAAACTGATAATACTTTATAGCATAACGCGCAAGGATTGCTTCGGAGTAACTTAAAAACTACTCGCATTGCGGTGAATATACTAAGTTACCCCCTTAGATGAATAAAAAGCTCTCATTTTTTAGGAATTTATGTAATCACAATATGGTTTATATGATTTTTCTTTCTTAGGAAATTACATAATTTGTTACTCACACCTACGAAGGGTCGCTCCCTATCGTAATACATAACTTTACCGCATGCATATCCTTACAAAAGACATGTTATATAAGGCTAAAATGTGTGTTCAAAGGGACGCTTACACAACATACAGCCAGACGTGAAAAGATAATTATCTATCACGGAACATGCACTAATAAAAAGACATGGAACAAACGAAGGGAATTACCTTCGACACCATGCAAATTACAAACAAATGTAAAACACGGAACGATTGAGTGGCGGCACCCTCAACACCGTGCATAAAAAAGACTTAAGCAAAAAAGCCTTACGAAGGCTCCCAACAAGCATCAGAGAAATTATCGAAAAAGATATATATAAAGGAGTTCTGTGAAAACTCGCAGGCATATAGCCAACATCAACCATTGCCAAACAAATTATTATAAATAAAATATTGTTCAAAGGCACGCAGGCCAAATAATCCAAACGTGCTTCACGAATAAAACCATTCAGGGGGCAGATGTACCCTCAGGAGGGGGAGTGTTGATAGTTGCAGTAGCAGACGAAGCGACAACAGCAGGAGTAGGAATTATCTTGTCCGGCTGGATCTCAAGAAGCGACTCGAACGAAGCCATAGGATTTGCAACAAGCTTCTCAAGGAAGGGAAAATTAGCGCTCTGATAATTTTCTACCGCTACATTAATAGCATCGGTAGTATTTTCTTTGTATTCCGGACGCGTTGACAAATCAATTAAACCCTCCTCACTCAAGCTCCAAAGCACAGAGGCTCTCTCATCATCCCTATTAGCAGAGATCACCTCCGCAAGCAACCTACCAAACTCCTCGCTGTCAATTAAGCTCCTGCAGGCATAAGGAATCACTTCTGTTACCAAGCCAGAGCATTGCACCACATGCTTCTGGACAGAGGCTGAAAGGTTTTGTGAGACCTCTTTCTCCATATTGGCCTCAGCCAAAGCCTTCGAAAGCTTTGACCTTAGCTCAGTAAGCTCATCCTCTTGAATCTTCACCTTAGCCTCTGCCTCTATAAGTTTGCTCTTCAGCAACTTCACTTCCTCCAAATCCTTAATGGTATCATTCATTGATTCTTGGAGCAAAGTACACTCTGCCTTCTTCTCCTTCAACATCTTCTCAGTCTTAAGTTGCACACCCAGAAGGTGATTCAAACGAACAAATATTTCAGCATCCATCATGCTCCTCTCATCCAAACGTTCCTTATAAAACTGAGCAAAAGCTCTAGTCTCCATACTGCAGATATCAACTACAAAATCCAAGAAAAAATATCAAATAAGAGAGCGAACATGTGAAGACCAAAATAATATGAGGAAACAGAGCATAACCTGTGGGGCTGGTCTTCTTCTCATCAATTTTCTTTTTCTTGTTTTTCTGAACATTGGCATCCGAAGTTGCCTCCTTACCCCTCTTACGAAAACGAGATGCCACACCCTGCACCGGAGCAGTACTTCGTTCTTCTTTGCACTCGCCAGTCATAACAACATCATCATCCGCACTCTGAGGAACAACATTTTCTCCTTTGGGCAACATAGAAGTGCCTGACGAAGAACCAAGGTTAAAAGGGATACTTCCCCCAACCTTCGGTGTACTCTCAATATCAGAAGGAGCATGAGAAGAAGAGCCAGATGGAACATCACTAGATCGACCACCTTTCCTCAAGAAGTTCTGAAAAGACATATCTGAACATACACAAAATAAGGAAGAGTCAAGCTACAATGCAATGGTCAAAAATAAAAATATATATACAGCTCACCATCAAATTCCTCTTCCCTAGCAGGCAATGCACTGACCACTTTGGCTTTGAACAGAATACTATCAGGATAAGATACAACTAAAACAGGGTGCCTAATGATCTCCTCAAATAATGGCCCAGAATCCTCAACATCAGGCACCGGATCTACACTTTTTTTTACCACACTCAAGTTTTCTTTATTAATTAAGACATCAAAATCTCGATGGAACAAATCAACACTTACAAAGACGAACTTATTCTTCCAATTTCCACTACCAGAAAAATAGTCTTTAATGACACCAAAATTATGACACACGCATATACGATGACACGCAATTTTTGGTGTCATAAAAAAACTGTCATAACTTGTAAAATCTGAAGGGTTATGACACGCAATTTTTGGTGTCATAAAAAAATGTAGTGTAATGCGGAATACACTTACATTTTGCGTGTCATCTTCAATTGAATATAAAAGCTACAAAAAAACCCCAAAAAAAAACCCTATCCTTTTTTTCAATCAGATCCAGAACGATCGAAGCCCCAAAACCCCAAAATCGTTCCCCAAAATCAGAGCTCCAAAATCGAAGCCCCAAAATCGAACGACATCGTCTACACAAAATCGAAGCCCCAAAATCGTTCGTTTTATAGTCAAAATCTTTCAATTTCAATCAGATCCAGAACCTATACTTTCGTTGAATTACAGTTTTTTTTCCGATTCCAGATATGAACAACAATCAAGGCGACTATGAACAACAATCAAGGCAACAGCCAAGTGAATATTGAAATCCGATACACCTCCGTCCATGGCTCCCGATCACTTAACGCCGCCGGTCACCGTCGAATCATTAAACCCTAAGGTCTTTCATTACCTTTTCATTTTAGTTATTTTATCAGCTTATTATGTTAATTTTAGATTCCTAGCCTTTCGGTTTGCTTTTAGAATTTAATCTGTTCATCTTCAATATTTTAACTCAGTGGATCTAGTAACTATTTGGAAGTATCCTTAACAGCATATATAAAGTTATAGATATATGCTTTTGATATATATAGTACAATATTGTTGTAAAGTTATAGATATATGCTTTTGAATCTGTTTATAGATAAGTAAAAAGTTGTGAATGAACTCAGTGGATCTAGTAACTATTTGGAAGTATCCTTAACAACATATATAAAGAATTGCTGTTAATAATATAATAAAATCCACTAATCAAGTGTCTGGATGAGCTTTTTTGAAATTATATTACTCGTATAACTGGATTGAAAGTTGAAACCTATATTTTGTAAAAATAAATAAATTCTATATAGTATATATTCAGAGATTTGTATCTATAATAGTGGTTTTGAACTGATTGCATGACAATTGGAAGTGCTAGCTAGAATGACATTTGGACTCATGTTTTTGCCTTAATTGCCAGGTATTGAAATGTGAGTATGCTGTTCGTGGTGAAATTGTCTCCTTGGCTCAGGTAATCTATTGATTTGTGTTGTATAATGGGGTGGTTTCGACATAAGGTGGTCTATTGGGTGATCAATTTCTGATGTTTTAAGTTCATGCATTACAGAAATTACAGAAAGACTTGCAAGCAAATCCTGGTTCTCATCCTTTTGAGGAGGTATTGTTTTCTGAATGTTTTTTTTATAGTTAGAAAGGTGTATAATTTTGCTTAAGTGATGATATACTTTGATATTGGCAGATACTTTACTGTAACATTGGAAATCCACAATCTCTTGGTCAACAACCGATCACTTTCTTCAGAGAGGTTCTCGCGTTGTGTGATCATCCCTTCATATTGGACAAGAGCGAAACACAGGGTTTGTTTAGGTATGAATACCTTAAAACAGGTTTTAGTTTTATAACTTTGGTGCTTACTTATGTGTATTCAATATGTCAAGTACCCTGATGTGCATAGTTAAACATAGTGTTATTCTTACTATGATTTTTGGTGAACTCTTGCAGTGCGGATTCCATAGAGCGAGCATGGAAGATCCTTGATCAAATTCATGGAAGACCTACCGGGGCATATAGTCACAGCCAGGTAAAAATTTTTATTATACCTGCACATATTATAAATGGGTAAAACTCAGGTGGCTGATTTTGGATTGGCTAGACTAGCATCTGCGAATGACACTCACGTCTCATTCAGTGTCATGTTGTTGGAGATTTTCACAGGAAGGAGGCCGATTGATCCAACGACTGAATACATGGATGACAGTTTGGTAGATTGGGTTCGTATCCAACCTATTTCAACTGCTAAAGTCAAATATTTCAAAAGAATGAAACTTCTGATGGCTCCCGACCTGGGTGAGTGACATTGAGCTTCTTTCTATCTAATCGGTTATCTGATTATCCCGATCTTGCTATCTTATAAAGCTTTCTCTACCTATAATATATTATGGTTTGGAATTCTTCGGTTTTCATTGTGTTAACTCTCTTGGAATTACACATTACAGGATAGCCAGTGTTCAAAATATGGCAAAATCAAAACGGTATGTGCACTTACATGGTGGTGGATCTTACATGGGTCAGGGTCGATAGGTGAGTAAATAGTGCTTACAGGTGCTTCTAGTTTCTTAAATATGGCAAAATCAAAAGGGTATGTGCACTTACATGAAGTTCATGTTTGTTACTTTGTTTAAGGCTCGAAGTAATACTTTTGATTTATGATATTTAGGTTCTGTTGTTGCATATCTGAAGATTTATGATATTTAAGCTCGAAGTAATACATGTTCAGTGGTAACTTAGACGTTTAAAGCTTCATGCATTGGGGAGTAATATGTTTTTAGGGTAATAGTTCTATATAAACATATGCGATAAGCATGGCGGCGATAAGTCTTTATTCCAAACTATATGTTAAATCAACTTTTTTATCCTTTTTGAAGTACGCAATTTGTAACCTTGGTCTCTTTGTGCATTCTATTGAGTTATGGGATGGAAGTTATATGAAAATATTATGCATGATTAAGAAATGTATGGTAACTGATATGCACAGCTAAGATCCAAAGTTAAACATAATTTTAATTTCGGCTAATATCTGTTTTGGGCTGTCCTCTGCAGGTAGTAAACGTATTAACATCGTCCAAGGAACTTGTGGACCTGATAAGAAACATAGACACTGTATTTCATTCCACTCTAGCAGGGTCATCCAAGTCGACCCTCAATACATTATACAGATTTGTACCTTCTATCCGTGAACAGTTGCAGCAAGCTTTCCATCAGGGTAAGCACATTGCTACCGTCGCCAAGAAACTCAAGGGAAGCCCGTGATGTGCATCTAACTCACTGAAACAATGTCAAGCTAGATACAATTAGGTTACCTGTTACTAACTTGTGGTTGTATGAAACACATTGTTTTGATATATATGAAATTCGCTCTTTTGCTATTTGTGTATTTATTTGTATTATGAGATTAACTGTTATTTAATGTGTGGATATTAGTAATTTTATAAAAAATATTTTTTTAAAAAAATTTGAACCATGACACGCAAAAAAGGTGTCATAAAATAGTGTCATAAAGGGGTGTCGTAAAAGAGTGTCATAAAAGCGTGTCATAAATTCATGACGCGCGAAATGTGTGTCATAAAGCTTTATGACACCAAAAAGAGTGTCATCTGACCCCTTTTATGACACGCAATCGGTGTCATTAAAGACATTTTTTCTAGTAGTGTTCTTATATCTACCCCTCCCGGCCCATTGAGAAAACAAGAATTCTCCTTAGATCTAGTAGCAATGGTAACCCAATCACCCACATCACAAACATATGCGAATCTCCTAAATAAGTCCAACGATGGTTCACCACCGTAGGCACGACACAAAACCTCAAAGGCCATAATCTTTGAATGACCCTGAGGATACCAACGCGACAAATGATAAAAGAAAGGGGTAAAAGGATACCTAATGCTACCATGGGTGAAAGATCTCACTTACATCCCAATGAAGCCATAAGGAGGGGAAAGTATATTTTGCTTACAATCGGGTAACCTACAAGATCCGACCCGACCCGGAAAAAACCTATTTACGAAATCATCAAATTGATCTCGTGTGACAACCGAAAAAGTAGTCTCTATGCCTACCTTAGCCATTGAATCAAGAAAAGTGCTGTGAGAAATATTACCTGAAGATGATTGAACAACGACGGCAGTTGAAGGAGAGAAATCGGCAAACCTAAATGAAAGAAAAGGCGGATTAAAAGAGGAAGAAGGGGAGGAAATAAAGGAAAGGATAAACTTTTTTGAATTTGAAATAATACCGCCCAAAAGCTTCCTTAGCAATTTATTTAGATATTTTCATTTTTAACCCTTGAAGAAAAAGTCACCTACCTCTTACCGTCCTCAATTACGGAAAGCATACATTTGGTCCTTCAAGGAAACTTTCTTTGCACACAAGACGAAGCTACCTAACTCCCAAGTATTTCACTTTTTGTCCCTGCATAAAGAGTCATCGGCATTCGCCCCCCGATAATTAAAGAAAGTGCAAATATGGTCCGTCGAATAAATTCTCTCTAACCACAAGTCAAAAAGAGTACGTAATTCGAAGATGGGTCATCCAACAAACAAGAACGCACATCTTGTTTCTCGAAAGTATTATTTGTTCCTAAGAAGACAAAGATTAACAAGAGAGTTACGAGTATAGTCTAAAATCATATCCCTAGCAGTCTATAACATTAGACTGGGGGGCTTGACGATGTACCCCCTCGAGTCACCATACGAAATATATGCAACATGAAGCACCCTCACGAAGGGCACAAGCCCGGAGGTGCTTAAGCCGATCGAATAGATAAAAGATTAACACAAATCCTTTCCAAAGATAAATACATATCCTTGCCTAGTCCGGAATATTTTAAGGATTATCTCCTAAGAAAACTAAATCGGATAAAGATGGCAAGTAGAGTTTGATTCGAAGAAGGAAAGGGAAAATACCCTAAACCTTCTCCTCCAAGGAACCTCCTCCTATAAAAGGAGGAGGATTTCCCCATGATACATTTATTCAATCAACATAATCATACGATCACTGATCGAAACCCTAATCAAGGTCGAACACGATTCGATATTCATATCAAACAACCCTAGTTGGCGTAAAGGAACACCGTTCCTACCTTTGGGGAATCGCCAACAAAACCTAAAACCCTTTAGGGTTCATCATACATTCTAGAAAGCCTCTCGACCCGGTTGGGTGCACAATCAAGTATTATGTGTAAGTCGTGTGAGTTATGATATGAATGCCTTTGGAAGGTCTTTAGGTTCTCCTTCTATAGGGAGAGATTATCTTGGAGGAAAAGTTAGGCTTTTTTAGGGTTTAGGCCAAAAGAGTCCAGGAGGATTCTTTCCTTCTTTACTGGACTTAAAAGATAAGACCAAATCCCGAAATTATAGGGGAACAATTCTTATCTATTTTATCTTCTGCGGAAGTCTTCGTTACGGAGAGGCCTTCGTGTCGTAGCGTGTTACTGCTCCTATTTGTGACAGGTGTTGCGTGCCGCTGAGAGGGTATGCCATCAAGCCCCCCAGTCCAAGGTGATGATTTGGCAAGAAAACATTGCGTTGGACTACTTCTGTTCGCCTCTTTTTACTTCAGGGTCTGTTTTGTAAATCTCGTAATTCCCAAAAGTCAAATTGTCAGGTGCTTCCAATGCGCGTATCTCGAGGCACGATATTGACGGTTAGGGTTTCAAAAGCCTATTATATATCACTTTGTTGCCTTTATTTTTCATTTACTATGTTGCAACTGTCCGTTTCACCTTTTTCCCTACTGTGTGCCTCGTCTTCTTCTTTTCTTTTTCTTTTTTATGTGCCGCCACCATTTATTAGTTTTCTTGTTTTTCTCTTACTTTGTCTTACTTTTTCCACAGATCGCCTTCATCCTCTTCTTGTTTATTTCTATTCTTCTTGAACATAATGTCGTCAAAGAGGAAAGTTGCTGATGTTGGATCGTTGATGTGTTGTTTGTGTCTTAAAATCAGTCAAGTATTAAATTTATAAGTCAAGGAAATACCAAACTAAACACATACTCACGGGCAGTGGACCCGTTCGTTTGTAGTATAGTAAATAGGTAAGACCAGGTTCATTCGCAGGGACTATGTCTAAGAAAGTAGCTAGGTGTAATTCTAGGATTTGAGGGTTGTCACGATTTAAATAAAACTAAAATAAGAAAAGCAATTAATTGATTAATCTAGCAACACAATAATAATTAAAACATTGCATCTACTTGGAACAGTTCACATGCCATGACCATTTAAAAACAGTTTAGATTTGTTGAACAACGATTCTCACGTTCGGATTCTCGTTAGATTCACCAAACTATTTAGTAGAGTTGTCGTTAAACTCACACTACCCTATAGACAGATTCTCGTTAGATTCACTGTTATGCATTAAAACCTGAGTTTTGTAACTATGACTTTATCTTTTATGTAAGTCTAAATCCTTGTTAAATTCAAAAGACACTGATTACTCTAGTCACCCGGATCCGGTTTCCGTTCGCCAGATCAACTAGAATAACCTAATAAAACACATGTTCAGTTGAGCCAAATTATTAATTAACCATCCCCGCTCAGTTATAAGTCAAGAGACCACATTAATTATAGACCGATTAATGTTTCGCAAAACAGATTAATGACTCTAAGGAGACCGAATCAAATCCTCCCAAACAAATCAACAAATCAGTTTGTATATGAAAACTAATAACATTTGTCTGACTCAATAACCATGGATCTGCGACAAGCATAGAAACAGTTCAACAATCTAATATAAAAACTATCACGGCATGATCACATTATCCAAATAGACGCAAAACTATCTAGCTACTCATGACAAAACAAATAACCCTAACAATTATTAAAATAAATAAATCCATAGTAATTGTCAAATAAAATAAGTCTTACAATAAAGTATGCTAACAATAATGAAAAGAGTAAAAGAAAGATCAAACTAATAATAGGGATATCGAAGTCACACAGTCCTTATCCTTCTTGGTCGCTCCTTCGAACCTCACACCAAAACCCCAATTAATTTGACCTAATAATTATTTGTAGAATAATAATTGTTGTAGAGAATCGATGCTTGACCTTTCCGGATGATATGGAGGTGTTACGAGGGTTTAGATTTGATGAAAATACCCTAGAACAACCCCTAAAGTCGTCTGGAGGAAGTTTGTTTTGGCTCTTAGGGTTTAGGGGGGTATTTATAGGTTTTCAGAAAGTTCTAGATCTGAACCGGCTTCACCAGTGGCATTGGTGAAGTGGGAGCGGCGCTCATGAGGTGGGAGCGGCGCTGGTGAAGTCCCAGAGGCACTCGTGAAGTCCCAGAGGTGCTCATGATATGGGAGCGGCGCTGGTGAGCTTCAGGATCACTTCCAGCGGCGCTAGAGTGAAGGGATCGGCGCTGGTGAGCTTCAGGATCACTTCCAGCGGCGCTAGAGTGAAGGGAGCGGCGCTGGAGGCTTCAGGATCAACACTAAAGTTGTAGATCTTTCTCTCACCTTTCCGTGGACAGCTTACTCGTCCAAAACGAAGTCCGTATGAAGAAGTTATGCCCAAAATACTAACACATGGTCATTTGCTTCACGTCGGCCTCAAATTCTTCATGTTCCGCTTGCTAGTCTTCGTCCAAATGTCTTGTGGCTTCGTCTTAAGTTGAGTAGAGGCGTTTACCTTAGCTTGCACGCCTTGTGAACCTATCACAACATGTCATCCAATTAAGTACGAAAAGTTCACATTTAAAAACTCATTTAAGCATCAAAACACGGCCTAATGATATGGGAAATAATCACAAAATGGACGCTCATCAATCGTCTGCTGCTCCAGATCTTACTGGTCATGATGATTCTGCTGTGAAGAAGGGGAAAAGTCTTGCTGGTGTGCCCCCGATCTCTTTTTCTGGTTCGACTGCCCGCGCATATATGGAGGAGGAGTTGCTCATGGAAGATCAGGATGGTAGGATGAATCTTTTGATCCGTGGTTTGTGTCAGGAGTATGAGTATTCTCAAGATATGTTAAAGGAATCGCAGCTTGTTGTTGGCAGTCTGTTTGATAGGATTGCAGATCTGGAGAAGCGTTTGGCGGAACATGATGTTGTTGTGAAGGCCCTGCGTACTGGTTTGGGGAGACGTCATAATGAGCTTCTTCAAAAGGATCTTGAGAATGTGGAACTCCGAGAAAAGGTTCGTGGTTTAGTTGATAGGGTTATCCCCTATGTTTGTGAAACCCTTGCTACTGGCCCGCAGGCTGTCGGTTTGATTGACTCCGTGGTGAATGCGTCTAAGAATAAAGGGGTCTTTTCTGCTTTACATGCTGAAGATTCTCCCGAGTATTTGAAAGCAAAGGAGGCCTTTGATCAGTCTATTATGTGGTTGGCAAGTTATCATAGCAACTTTATTAATGATCTTACTCACCTTCCAAACCCTGGGGTTTATGATTTGTTGCTTGTGAAACCCCGCTTTGATTAGGTTTGTTTTAAACTTATTTTGTTATGGGAACTTATACATCGGACAACCTTTTTATTTGTGTTATCCTTATGTTCCTCGTGATGTGTTGTTGTTATATATATATATATGTGTGTGTGTGTGTGTGTGTGTGTGTGTGTGTGTTGTGTGTGTCAATGTGTGTGTGTGGATGTTTGTGTGCGCGTACATTGGGGTGTCTGTTCAGGCGTCCCTGTCAGCTTGTTCCCACTTGGTCGCTTTTTGATGTGCTGAGGTGGCGACCCTCTATTAAATATTAAGACAATGAGTCTTTTGTATAACGCATTATCCCCCAAGGGGACTTTTTGCTTTATGAAATAATTGAGGCAATTTAGCCTTTATAACTTATTGAGAAATTTAACAATGGAATTTTCGTAAATTCGAACTGTTCCAGGTCCTGTCAACCGGAGCTCCTTTGGGTGTTTCCAACTTGTATGCTCCGTTTTCGAAGGCCACCTGTAACCTATACGGGCCTTCCCATGTTGGTCCTAGATTTCCTGTGTATTCCTTCTCGCTTGCACTATTTAATCGCAACACATAGTCTCCGGTCTTGAATATTGTGGGATTAACTCTCTTGTTGTAGTATCCATCTATTTTCTTCTTGAATGCCGCTTCTCTAATGGCTATGATTTCTCGTCGTTCTTCCAGCAAATCTAGGTCTATTCTTAATTCATCTGAGTTTCCTTCTATATTTAACATTCTATGTGTGGATACCTGGATTTCTACTGGTGCCACTGCCTCGGTGCCGAAGGCTAAGCTGAATGGGGTCTCTCCATTGCTTCATTTCGGGGTTGTTCTGTTAGCCCAAAGGACTAATGGTAGCTCATCTACCCACCCTTTGTGGCTTCATCCCAGTCGTTTATCTATTCCCTTTATTATTTCCCTATTGGTTACCTCCACCTGTCCATTCCCTTGAGGATGGTATACAGACGTAAATGACTGCTTGATTTCTACTTGTTTGCAGAACTCGAGGAAAACTTCGTTGGCAAATTGCTTTCCTTTATCGGACACTATCGTATGTGGTATCCCAAACCTACATATGATGTGTTCCCATACGAATATTTTGATCTGATCCCCGTTTATTGTGGCTAACGGCTTCGCTTCTACCCATTTGGTGAAATAGTCGATGGCTATTACCAAAATGTTCTTCTTGTTCGGTGCTTTGGGGAGTGGTCCTACTAAGTCGATACCCTATTGTATGAAGGGCCATGCTGAGATCACCGAAGTCATACCGTTTTTTGGCTGTCTTGGTACATTAGCATGTAACTGGCATGCTTCACAGTTCTTTAATAGCGTTGCAGAATCTTGATGCATCGTTGGCCAGAAATATCCTAGCCGCATTCCTTTCGTCGCAACCGACCTTTTCCCCGAGTGTGATCCGCATATTCCTTAGTGAATTTCTCGGATGATCATTTTGGCCTGCTCAGGCCCTGCGCACCGCAGCCATGGCGTGACGAACCCCTTTTTGTATAATTTCTTGTCCAGAACCTTATATTGTGGGGCTTTGATTTTTATCTTTCGAGCTTCGTCTTTATCTTCCGACAGTATTCCGCTTACCAAGAACTCATATATGGGGGTCATCCAATTCTTCCCTTCTTCTTGTACAAGGTCCGGTACCTGCTTCTCTTCAATTGATCTTTCTTTTAAAACTTCTACCAAGACCTTCTTTCCCAAGTGGCCAAACGTTAGGGAGGCTAACTTACTTAAGGCATCCGCTTTCTTGTTCTGGTTTCTCCGAATATGCTCTATCTCGAAATGACTGAAATATTCCATTAATTCTTGCACCTTGCGGAGATACAACTTTATCATTTCTTGTTTAGCCTCGTATTCTTCTTTTACCTGGCACGCCACTAGTTGAGAGTTGACGTATACCTGTATGCTACGAATCTTCGTGTCTCTCGCGATCCGAAGCCCTGCCAATAATGCTTCGTATTCAGCTTTGTTGTTTGTTACTGTGAATTCAAATCTTAGTGAATAAGTGAATTCCTTGTCTTCCGGATTGACTAGCATGAGTCCAGCTCCGCAACCATCAGAGCTGGCGGCACCATCGGTGTATAGCTTCCAAACATCACATTCGACTATCCCTGTTACTTACAGAGACTATCCCTTGGTTTCATGAACTTCAGCGATGAAATCGGCTAAGACTTGGCCCTTGATTGCATGTCGGGCCCTAAACTCTATATCATGTTCACCTAGCTCGATGGCCCATTTGGCGACTCTCCCTGATTTTTTTGGCTTTAACAGTATCTGTTTTATTGGCTTATCTGACAGTACTACGATTGGGTGCGCTTGGAAGTACCTTTGTAACCTTCAGGCTGCGTATATTAGGGCCAAGGTGAGTTTTTCCAGTTTTGTATAATTGGCTTCGGCCCCTTGCAAAACCTTGCTTACAAAATAAATTGGTATTTGTTGTCGGTCCCTTACGGCCACTAGCACAGCGCTGACACATTCAGATGAGGCAACCAAATAAATGAAGAGCGTTTCTTTCGGTCTTGGTGCCGTTAGTGTCAGTAAGTTGGCAATGTATTCTTTCATCTGTTCCAGAGCTTTGTTTGCCTCCTCTGTCCATGCAAAATCTTTTTTTTTTGGATGCATCCTTTTAGTGTTTTAAAGAAGGGTAATTTTTTATCGGTTCCTCGGGAAAGGAAATGGCTGAGAGCGGCGAGCTTACCGTTTGTTTGATCAAATAATCGCACTATGGCACAACCGAAGGGGTGTGAGGGTTTCGGAGGTGATTTGCAGGCGGTTCCCTTAAGGTTAGAGGGACAGTGATGGCCGCTTTACGCCTGATCTATGAATTGTTTCAGCCGAGTCTCGCGGTCGGCTGGGTTAATGTATATGTATTCGAGTGGATTATCTCCTCTTTATATAGAGGGTAGAAAACTTGGAGAGGAGGGTAAAGAGTTAGGGTAAATCTCTTCCTCCTTTAAGGATATCTTCTATCTTTTAAGAAGATTTAGATCGAATCTCTTAATAAGCCGTGTCCGGGATAGTCGGACCTTAATATATGTTTCCCCTATAGAGGATTTAATATGTACGTTCCTCCGGAGCTGTAATTTAACTCAGGTGCTCCGGGATTATTTCTGCCTACGGAGGCAGTGCTCCGTATAAGCATTTTTGAAGGTATCTTCTTCGAATACGGAGGTAGAGCTCCGTATAGGGTATATCATCACCGTTCAAGCTCTGGACTTCTTTGATTGTCTTTTGTTGTGAGATCTGCTTCAGCTTGTCCACCTTGGAGGGGTTTGCCACTTCAACCATAAGAATCGGGACTGATATCTGTTTTACCATGTGAGGAAAAAGCTCTCAACGGTCATCTACACCATTTCTTCAGCGTGAAGAGCAAGTCCAGGAAGATCCCAGATATTTCGGATATCTAGTTCAACGTCTAGCTCTATAAATAGGAAGATATCTTCTGCAGAAAAGGGGGGCGAACACACAACTCAAGAGACTGATTAACACACACAACAATTTTACTTCTTACTTGTTAATCATTCATTTTTTCTTTCGTTCATTGTATTGTAATCCTCAACAAATAATAATAAAAGAACATAGGTAGGATCGATTGAATCCTCCCGGGGTTTTTTACCTAAGATTTCTTAATTGAATCAAGGGTTTTTCCCCGTCAACAAAATTCTGGTGTCATTATTATCTTTGCTTTTATCTTCAAGATCATAACACTGAATCTTAGTATTTTATCCTTATCTTCAACCAGTTTTTTGCTTTGTTACTATATTTCTGTCTCAAAGACTTTCTTAAAACTCTTTTTTACCAAAACTCTTATTTTGCATTATTATCTTTAACAAAAACTTTCTTTTGTTCGAAGATCTTAAACACCTGACCTCACTTACAAATCTTTGGTCATAAAATTATCTTGAAACCTATTATAAAATTATCTTAGGTAATTTTTGTCCGAAACAATTTGGCGCCCACTGTGCATGTCCCATCTTTGGATTATTGCGTCTCCAGTAAATTTTTTCAAGAAGTCATATGGGTCGCCTTTTCCATCATAATATCCTAGGTTTTGGGGGTACTTCATATTTACCGGTAGCGGGTAGTTTTGTATGTTACTGGTAAATGGACTGTTTGTATTCCCTAGGTGTGACGTGTCGATGGCTTCCCACTCATGTGAGGGGTATCCCCGGGCATTATCTCCACCTATTTCTCCTGGTCCTGTTTTCCATCGATAGTGGTCTTGGATCTGATTTCTTTGGTCAGATCTGTCCTCAGGGGCTCCCGTTTGGAGATTCTGCATCTCCCCTTTGTTGGGGTCGCTTTGTGCATTTGGTGAGTTATTTTTTATGATTGACGGTCCGGTGAGTATGTTCTGTGCCGGTCCTTCCTCTATCTCCCTCATACGGTGTTCATCGTAGATGTACTGGCCTGTTGGTTCCGGTTCATATACCTGACCTGTCTCTCTTAGACGTCTGATTATCACACACATCACGTCATAGTTTGCTTATACGTATGCGTCGCTGATCTCTCTGTCTATTAATGTTGGTTCTTGGTTTGTATTTCCAGGTTGATTCATTATTCTTGATGTCCTTATTCGTGGCCCATCTGTCTGGAAGATAACCCTAGGGGATTGTGGTCTTCCCTGGTCAAGAGGGATAGGGTCCGACCCATGCTGATCTTGGCTGCATGGTTCTGTAGGGAGAGGTTTGTCTGAGCCTTGTGATAGTGATGTGGGTCCTTCTCGATCTTGTCCATGTGACTCTAGCGTGGATCTGTCTTGGTCTCGGCCTTGTGATGTCAGCACAGGCCTGCCTCGGTCTTGACCTTGCGACGCCAGCGCGGATCTGTCTCGGTCTTGACCTTGCGACGCCAGCGCAGATCTGTCTCGGTCTTGACCTTGCGACGCCAGCGCAGATCTGTCTCGGTCTTGACCTTGCGACGCCAGTGACGCTAGCACGGATCTGTCTCGGTATTGACCTTGTGATGTCAGCACGGGTCTGCCTCGGTCTTGACCTTGCAATCTGCATGCTCCATATATCTCCTGATCTGCTAATGTTAATGCTCGATTAGGGTTTCCTGGATAGTTATGTTATCGGGGATCTCGCCTGTGGCCCATTTGCCAGGGAGGTATCTCTGAAGGCATGCAACCTTTCTTGGTTCACGGGGGTGGATCCGGATCTTTGATATCGTTGATGTGGTGCTATAGGTACAGATCTGTGTTGACCTTGACCTCGTGACATAAGCACGGGTCTATCTGGATCTTGCCCCTATGAATTCGGTTCACTTGCTGTTGCATTTCTATCATCAGTCATAATAGTGGGTAGATCAAAGTTTGACACAAACGTGTCCAAGGACTGTTCCTGAAGGTTCAGTCCTCCTGGGGGTGTCTGAGATCCCCCTACATTGTGTGATCTTGGTGAGTGACTGATATCTCTATCGGCCATGATAGCTGATTATTCTGATCATGGGTGGGTTTAAAGAGAGAGTGTGTGTTGTTTTTTTTTTTTTTTGAGGGATTTGTCCCACGGATGACGCCAATTTGTTTGATCAAATAATCGCACTATGGCACAATCGAGGGGGTGTGTGGGTTTCGGAGGTGATTTGCAGGCGGTTCCCTTAAGGTCAGAGGGACAGTGATGGCCGCTTTACGCCTGATCTATGAATTGTTTCAGCCGAGTCTCGCGGTCGGCTGGGTTAATGTATATGTATTCGAGTGGATTGTCTCCTCTTTATATAGAGGGTAGAAAACTTGGAGAGGAGGGTAAGAGAGTTAGGATAAATCTCTTTCTCATTTAAGGATATCTTCTATCTTTTAAGAAGATTTAGATCGAATCTCTTAATAAGCCGTGTCCGGGATAGTCAGACCTTAATATATGTTTCCCCTATAGAGGATTTAATATGTACGTTCCTCCGGAGCTGAGTAATTTAACTCGGGTGCTCCGGGATTATTTCTGCCTACGGAGGCAGTGCTCCGTATAAGCATTTTCAAAGGTATCTTCTTCGAATATGGAGGTAGAGCTCCGTATAGGGTATATCATCACCGTTCAAGCTCTGGACTTCTTTGATTGTCTTTTGTGGTGAGATCTGCTTCAGCTTGTCCACCTTGGAGGGGTTTGCATGTGTTCCTTTGTTAGTAACATAATATCCCAAAAATTTCCCCTCCTCTACCCCGAAGGAGCATTTCTTAGGATTGAGCTTCATAATGATTGTCCGAAGATTTCCGAAGGTCTCGCGGATATCTTCTATGAGTCCTTCTTCATCTCTGCTTTTGATGACCATATCATCAACATATGCCTCCAAGTTCCTTCCGATCTGCGTGGCAAATGGTTTATCGACTAGGCGTTGGTAAGTAGCCCCTTCGTTCTTTAAACCGAAGGGCATCTTTTGATAACAATAAATCCCTTTGCTTGTGTAGAAGGCCGTTTTGTCTTCGTCTCCTTCTGCCATCTGTATCTGATGATAACCTTTGTATGCGTCTAGGAAACATTTCAATTTGTGATATGTTAATGATTCTACCTTCCAATCTATCTCTGACAGAGGGTAGCAGTCTTTGGGACATGCCTTATTAATGTTCGTAAAGTCAACACACATCCTCCACCCTCCGTCTCCTTTCTTCACCATTACTGGGTTTGCGATCCAGATCGGGTAAGTGGATTCCCTGATTATTCCTGCTTTTAACCGTTCTTCTACCTCCTTTCGGGCGGCTTCATCCCTTTCGACGGAGAGGCTGCGTTTCTTTTGATGCATGGGCTCCATATGTTTTCGTTCGTTCAGACGGTGTTCCGTTACAAACGGTTTTCCTTCCAGTGTCAGGACCCTGGGTACCCCGGTCATATCGACATATTCCCATGCGAAGATGTCTATGTTAGATTGCAGTAGCTTCTGGAGCTTATATTTGCACTCATCATAGAGTTGGACACCTATGGTGACCGGTTGATCAGGGAATGCGGGGTTAACTACCACCTTCGCGTTATCTTGTAAATCCTCTCGCACCTTCAGAACGGATAGTGTGCTGTCTTCTATCCTTTTTACCTCATTGATCCGTTTCACCTGTTCGTAGGACGAATGAATCGTTCCTATTCCTTCTTCAGACCGGAACTTAAAGAGCCTATGTATTACGGATGAGACCATCTCTAGTTGCTGCACGGCTGTCCTTCCCAAAAGGATGTTGTAGGGTGATGGGGAACGTACTATCACGAGTTCCAGTGTCCTGGTCCTTTCGTGTTTTCCATCTTTGATGGTGATGTCTAAGTCGACTTCTCCCAAGGGCCATGCGTGTTTCCCCGAAAACCCTACAAGGGGCCCTCGGGAGTCATCCTTTCGGGCTCATATGGCGTCGGGTAGTTTGAGAAAACAATGTTCGAAGATGACGTCGCACTCGCTTTCGCTGTCCAGATAGATTCTGCGTACTTCGATATTGAATATCATGGCATGGATGATCAGAGGATCATTCGAGGATTCGTCTTTTCCTAATGGGGGGAAGTAAAAGCCCTCAGGTGCGGCCATTCGGAGATTTGGTCCCCTAACCGCTACCTGGTTAATCGCCAAAGGAAATTTTCTATCTTTGTAAGATCGGGTCTTATGTTTTTTAACCATTTCTCGTATCTTGGTCGCACAAAACTCTTGTGTTGTCAGTTTTGGGGTCCAGATGATGTTAGGGTCCCACGGATGGCGCCAAATGATTGTACACCAAGCCGAGGTTAGGTGTAGAAAAGGGGTATGATGGGTGTTTTGGTTATTTGTTGGCGATTCCCCAAAGGTAGGGTTCGTGCCTCTTTACGCCAATCAAATGTGTATGAAATATAGCCGATTACGATCGTGCTAAAGAATGAGTTTTAGATCTGTTTGATCGTTGATGAAGTATTATGTGTGAGTCGTGTGAATTATGATATGAATGCCTTTGGAAGGTCTTTAGGTTCTCCTTTTACAGGGAGAGATTATCTTGGAGGAAAAGTTAGGTTTTTTAGGGTTTAGGCCAAATGAGTCCAGGAAGATTCTTTACTTCTTTACTGGACTTAAATGATAAGATCAAATCCCGAAATTATAGGGGAACAATTCTTATCTCTTTTATCTACTGCGGGAGTCTTCGTTACGAAGAGACCTTCGTGACGTAGCGCGTTACTGCTCCTTTGTGTGACAGGTGTTGCGTGCCGCTGAGAGGGTATGTCATCATCTTCCATACCCAAAACTTACACTTTTAAGTGACAGCCAAGCTAAGAGATAAAAAAAGATGGTCAAAAGCAATATTCCTTCAGAATCTAAAATAAAACTAGTTCAGAAATATAATAACAATAATTTGAGCACCTGGAAAAACCAAAAAAAAGAACCATTTTCAAATTCATAGATCATGAGCAGCATCTGCATTATTCTTTTACTTTATCAATGACTTATCCAAATTAAATCACAACAGTTATAACCCTCTCTTAATTTGCCTTCAAAACCATCATTAAAAATTTTCCTCACAGCTTCACTATAGGCAGCCCTCTCTTTGCCTTCAAAATCATCCTCATCGTCATCAATTTTACTAAAACAATCATAAGTATATCCAGAGGGGAGACGAACATCTTCATATAACATTAGTTCTATCTCTTTCATAACAAACCCTGAAACCGGCAAATCCAGCAAGGGGATGTGACCCCTACTAACCTTATAACGAAATTCGTCTACATTAGGTGGCTTAGTAGACGACTTTCTAGCCTTGAAAAGTTTTGCACCACTAAGAGAGACCCTTCCTCTTTTAAGTGAATCCGTAATGCTAATCTTTTCTAAAAAGGGACATTCACGAGCGAAACCATACAACATCATATACCTTACATATGCATCCTCCATACATTTCCATGCAATATCGACACCAAACCAATATGTTTTTTTTTCATGGTTATCGTATGATGATCCCTTTGTGTTATATATTGAAGTCGGTGACACAAACACAAGTGAATCGATTCTATTACTTCCTATAAAGGCCTTCCACTTTAGATAAGGTAAACCCTTAAAAGATGACCAAGGAAGTTCGATATACAGAGACTCAAGTCTTGTAAACTTTGTCATTGAATTGATCAATCCATCAACCTTACGACTATAGTAATTATTGCCACGAAGTTTTGATACGGGAAGCGAATATACATGCTTACAGAATTCTCTATCATTGGTCTTCCAAGTAGGAGGAGCATTGAAGGAAGTAGTGTCGACTTCACATACGAGATTGTAAAAATGTTTCGAAACACGTTTGCAAATGCACAAGGTTTTCAAATCCGTTACCTTACTTAAAATTTCGTCAACAATTTCATCGGGTAAGAAAGGTGATGCACCAACTAGTTTTCTGGAAATACTAGCCATCTTTGTACAACTTCTTCACATGAAAAAATTAATTATAGAAAAAATAAATACAAACACAAATACTCATTAACTTGTAATGATCAAAACCGGAACCATTATATATGATCAAACCTTTTTTTTTTAAAGACGTACACTAAAGTTATTACAATTCTTAATTACGCTAAAGTCTTGTGGCCGGGTTTCTTTCATAATGAACACCAAAAAGATATACTTTTAAGAGTAAAACATAATGCTAGACAAACAAATTACAAACTAATTGTTACAAACGTGGCATGTGAGGTGGTCCAATCAAACAAGAGATAGAAAGAAGAGAGAACACATAGATGTGGTTTAATTGGTAGAAGTTAAGTTTGTAAAAATTTATTTCTAAAAGATTTGTAAACCTAGAATTACTCTTTTAAAAAATAAAGTAAATAATTCTAAATCAATTTACTATATCATTGATCAGATGAAAAGTTTTGCACAACTCTTCGGGTATGTTTGGCACAAAAGCTTTGAGCTGGGGCTGTGGTTAGGGGCTTGGAGCTGGAGCTGGAGCTTAGAAATGGGGCTGGAGCTTCTATTTCAATCCTTTTTACACAAGCTTTTATTTTAAAGACCTTTCGGGGCTTTTAGGAGCTTTTTGGGGCTGGGGCTTTTGAATTCAAATGTCTTTCCAAACAGGGCTATAGTTTTAAAAGGGGCTTATATTCAAAAGCTCGGGCCTTTTAAGCTCCTAAAAGCCCTCAAAAGCCCTTGCCAAACAGACACTTCATATTTGTATCTTTTACCTCAACTTAACTGCCGGATAATTGTCTATTTAATTAAACTTGTGAATATATTGCTCATCAAACTATGTACAATAACATCAAAAGAGAATTGGACAGGCCCAATCTCATACTAACAACCTCAACACCTTATGCAACTAAACAGAATTCAAAGAATATCAAACTATCCTTATGCAATTGTCTATTATCTGATCAATGATATAGTAAATATATTTGGAATTATTTACTTTATTTTTTAAAATTAAATACTGAAAGTAACAAAATCTATAGATTTTAAGAATTTAAAATATTTAAATAAGAGATAAAATATGAATACCTGATGATCGGATTCAAAGAGGGCGGAAGACGTAAACTAGAAATCGCTTTCACCAGGGAAAATAAATCTTGTACAAGGGCCCACTATATCAAATACCGAGCAAGGCCGTGATCTATTACTGGGCTTTATCCAATTAATATTGATTTTTTGAAAAAATAAATAAAATAAAAACATATTGTTTCCTGTTAATTGTTTTTCTTTTACGGCAGAATATCCGATATAATAATTAAATCTTTATCTAATCAAATGGGCATAATTAAATTTCTACCAATTAAAAAAAAATAAAAGTAACTCCCAATGCGTCTTCCACGGGTTTTGGGTCCCAATACCGTCTTTGACGGTGTATGGGGAGGTTGAGATGTAGACAGCCTTACCCCTACCAAAGGTAGAGAGGCTGCTTCCAGATTCTACCAAAGGTAGAAAAGGACCTCCAGCCTTGCTGGGCATGAGAATCGAACCCATGACCTCTGTCTCCAGAGGCAAGGCCTCCAACCACTGATCCAACCTAGTTGGTTTTTAACTGGAATATATTGTAACTAGCAATTTCTACCAATTAACTGGAAACAATATATTGTAACTACTTGTCGTTGTTTTCGACAATTAATTGCTTCTAAATAATTAAATATGATTTTATGTGAAACTAGGTAATTCGGAAGCCCCGCGTTGCGGGGCTGTAATTATTGTTTTTTCACGTTTTGTTATTTAAATGCATTACCACAAACACAACATCGTAAATGTGTTTACTTCCAAATTAATAATTGCGTAAAACATAATCTTTAAAAAAACCTTGTAAAGAAGAAATAAAACGCAAATATGTTTATTTAAGGGCAATAACACAACACATTCAAAAGTTGTCCACTCCATCTAAGACCATGTTTGTTTAATATTTGGTATGTTAAGCGTATCTGGTTTTGCGGCCTTTTTACATGGTATGACATGTGACGACATACGGATATACCATCACGTTTATGTTTACTCAAAAAAATCATGAAGGAAAAATCATTAATAAAGAAACTCAAATAGAAAACAGAAAATGAAACAAAAAGAATCAAAAGAATATATGTAAAACATGTTGAGTCAAGGATTCGCTGACCAGACTTGGTCGCTGACGTGAGTCGTCAGCAAGTCATCAGCGAGTCAATGACTCTTGTCAACGGGTGGTTTACTTTCCAAGTTGTGTGTCAAGGCGGGAAGTTTTCAAACCATAAGAAGACAAGAAGTCACATGGTGGTTCCTCCAACTGAACATTACCTTATATGACAAAGGTACAGTTGGGACCAAAACAAGGGTTTTCTCTTTCATACCCGTTTTGGTAAAGAAGACAAAGGCTCCTGGATCCAAGTTCAACGAGCCTATGAGAAGTCGACAACCACCATTCTATCACTATCATTGTAAGGCTGTGTTGCCCTAATTCCTCCCCTATATAAAGCAACACAACCGCATCATTTATACTTTGTGTTTGTCACCACAAAGTGTGTATCACTTTATTTTCTCTCTTGTAATTGCTTAAGTTTATAGTGTGTCTAGACTTAGCAATTATTTAGTTCATTTGTATTCTTGTAAGACAAGTTGTAATATCGACCATGTATTCATCGTTTAATCAATGAAACATATGATTAGACTTGCTTAGATACTTGCATTTGAACTTATTCTTGTTCATGTTCTTTACTTTCTATTCTTAACTTTCTTGTCTAGATAAAACAAATATAAGTGTGCAAATTGTGGACTGTCAAGTGGTATCAGAGCCAACGTTTCTAAATTATTGAAACAAAGATCCGTTTGCATACTTATTTTCTTAAATTTCTTATCTTTCTTAAACTTTTCTTAAAACAAGAACATGACTGTTGTTCTGTTCCCACACCCTCGTTAACACACGTGACTTCGGTTACGTATCTGTCCCTCCAAGATTCGAGCCCGATGACTTTGGGTCTTGGAAGGAAAGGATGTTACTTCATATCGTGGGTGTGGAACCCTATCTTATGTCAATTCTGACCGTTGGTCCATATATTCCTACTCTGGTGCAAAGAACACCAGGAGCAACTGTCGATGATCCTGAGATTGTGATTGACATCGTCAAACCAGAGGTTCAATGGACTGACGATGAGAGGAGACTTGTTAATCTTGATGCAAGGCTTAAGAACATGATCATCAGCACTCTTCCTTCTGATATCATGAAAGTCGTCATCAGATATCCCTCTTCTAAAGAAGTGTGGGATAGGCTATGTAGCATGTATGAAGGCTCTGCTGCTACCATTGCCACGAAAAAGATAGACCTCAAAAGAGCCTATGAAAAATTCTTTTCTCCCCAACGAAGGTCTCAACGGCACTTATACCCGATTTAAAGGGTTGCTGAACGACATGACCACTGTTGGTATCACCCATGATGACTTTGAGGTATGCCACAAATTTCTTGATAGTTTACCAAGCAGGCCAATTCTATCTCTGGCTGCTTTCATCTTCTTCACATGGACCTTTTTGGTCCAGTGAATGTCCAAAGTCTAAAGGGTAGCAGATACACTTTAGTAATCGTGGATGAATACTCACGATACACTTGGACTATCTTTCTTCATTCTAAGAGTGATGCTGCTAAAGAAATTATCAATTTCATCAAGAAAATGGAGAATCTCAACAGCATAAGGGTAAAAGAACTCAGGAGCGATCATGGTACTGAGTTCAGAAACCACACTCTTGAAGCCTTTTGTGCTGATCAAGGATCTCACAAAATTTCTCTTCCACCAGAACTCCTGAGCAAAATGGTGTCGCTGAAAGGAGAAATAGAACTCTCATCGAAGCAGCACGCACCATGCTCAGTGAGTCTTCTTTGCCTAGTAAATTATGGGCTGAAGCTGTCAACACTGCTTGTCATACTCAAAATAGATGTCTAATAGTCAAAAGACATGACAAGACAGCGTATGAGGTGTTGAAAGGTAAGAAACCTCAAATCAAATACTTCCATGTATTTGGATGTCCTGTCTTCATCTTAAACAACAAGGATCACCTAGGTAAATTTGATCCTAAAGCTGATGATGGATACTTTCTTGGGTATTCATCCATCAGCAAGGCATTCATACTATTCAATACTCGCCTTCAGAAGGTTGATGAATCCATTCATGTTACTTTTGATGAAAGTTCATCAGCACTAAAGGACATTCAATCTTCTTCGTCTGAGGTCATTTTTAATGAGCTAGCTGACCCTCTCACTGAGGAAGCTGACTTATTTGTTGATGCTTCTTGCTCGCTGCCTGATACCATTCAACATATCACAAAGGATAGTTCAGGTGATGTTGAACTAGAGCAAGTTGCTGCTCATATCTACTCGATTGAGCCAGTTGAGCCTATCTTAAGATCAATTCATGCAGCATCAATCAAACCTAGATCACTGGCTAATGACGTGCATGCTGATGACTCTGCTGAGGAGGAGTTTCATGATGCTTCAGAAAATGCTGAAGAAATGGAGTCTGCTGAAGACTCCACCATCAATGATAACTCAAATCAGTCGAATGGCTCTGCTGATCATTCTCCTGAACCCATTCTTACCATTGACCTCTCTTCTTATAATGCTCCTGCTGATCCCATCGCTCTAATTTCCGCTGCCACTCGACTTGGTGTCTCCAGTGCTCCTGCACTTAAGTGGACATCTAGTCATCCAGCTCACCAAATCATCGGTGATCCTCAGCAGGGGATTATGACTCGATCAGCGACAAGAAATACATGTCTGTATGTAAACTTCTTGTCTATGATGACGCCCAAAAATATAGGAGAAGCAATGGTTGATCCCTCATGGGTTGCTGCCATGCAAGAGGAACTCACCCAATTCAAAAAACAGAATGTCTGGTTCTTGGTTCCTCTACCTCCTGGAAAAGAACCCATCGGAACTAAATGGGTTTATAGGAATAAAATGGACGAAGATGGTGTTGTTACTCGTAACAAGGATAGGCTGGTTGCACAAGGATACCTTCAAGAAGAAGGTGTTGATTACGATGAAACCTTTGCACCAGTGGCCCGATTAGAAGCTATTCGCTTATTCTTGGCACATGTTTCTTACAGAAACTTCACAGTATATCAAATGGATGTAAAGAGTGCTTTCCTAAATGGAAAACTCGATGAGGAAGTTTATGTTGAGCAGCCACCTGGTTTTGAAGATCCAGCCAAGCCACACCATGTCTATCGCCTCTATAAGGCACTCTATGGTCTTAAACAAGCTCCCAGAGCTTGGTATGACACTCTCTCTGAATTTCTTCTTTCTAATAAGTTTCAGCGAGGATCCATTGACAGCACCCTCTTCATCTATAGAAAGGGTGCTGATGTCCTATATGTTCAGATATATGTAGATGACATCATCTTTGGATCCTCCAACAAGAAACTTTGTACCAAGTTCAGCTCACTGATGTCCTCTCATTTTGAGATGAGCATGATGGGTGAGCTGACCTTCTTTCTTGGTCTTCAAATTCGTCAACTACCAAATGGGATTTTTCTTAATCAGGAAAAGTACATTCGAGACATGCTGGCCAAATTTGACATGTCTAATGTCACTACTAAGGTCACTCCCATGTCTCCTCCCAATAATCTTCATGCTGATCCTGATGGCAAGCATGTGAACCCCACTCTCTATCGGGGAATGATTGGCTCACTGATGTATCTCACAGCGAGTCGTCCTGATATCATGTTTGCTACTTGCTTATGTGCAAGATATCAAGCCTCTCTTAGGGAATCCCATCTTCTCGCTGTAAAGCGAATTTTCAAGTATCTAAAAGGTACTTCAACATTGGGTCTCTGGTATCCCAAAGACTCCAATTTTGACCTAGTTGCATATTCTGACTCTGACTATGCTGGTTGCATGTTAGATAGGAAAAGTACCAGTGGTGGATGTCAACTGTTGGGGGGGAAGACTGTTGGGGGGGAAGCTGACTAGTTGGTCTAGTAAGAAACAGCATACAGTATCCATCTCCACTGCTGAAGCAGAATATGTATCATCAGCGAGTTGCTGTGCACAAGTCCTATGGATGAAAAACCAACTCGCTGACTATGACTTAGAATTCTCTAAGATTCCCATTATGTGTGATAATACAAGTGCTATTGCAATCACACATAATCCTGTTCAGCATTCTAAGACCAAACACATAGACATTAGGTACCATTTCATTCGTGACCATGTCATGAAAGGGGATGTTGAAATCTACTTCATCCCCACTGATGACCAACTTGTTGACATTTTCACAAAACCATTAGATGAATCCAGATTCAAGTATCTGGTCAGTAAGTTGGGAATGCTGAATGGTGAATCAGCAACATGACTTGTCATGTCTGCTGATGCTTCAACATACATCTCTCTTATATGTTGAAAAGTGACCTTATAGTCAAAAATATCTTTCAGCGAGCTCAAGAGTATCTTACTTGCTGAACATAAAAAGCAATGGAGAGCTAAAAAGTCTCCATCTAGTCCAGCAGCAAACGGCTGCTGGTAAAGACTTCTCAAAACCATTGATCCCTGTTGCTTTGGGAAAAAGCAAAACAAAAGCAATAGAGAGCTAAAAGTCTCTATCTAGTCCAGCAGCAAACGGCTGCTGGTAAAGACTTCTCAAAACCATTGATCCCTGTTGCTTTGGGAAAAAGCAAAACAAAAGCAATAGAGAGCTAAAAGTCTCTATCTAGTTCAGCAGCAAACGGCTGCTGGTAAAGACTTTTCAAATCCGTTGATCCCTGTTGCTTTGGGAAAAAGCAAAACAAAAGTAATAGAGAGCTAAAAGTCTCTATCTAGTCCAGCAGCAAACGGCTGCTGGTAAAGACACATCAAATCCGTTAAATTCCCTGTTGCTTTGGGAAAAAGCAAAACAAAAGCAATAGAGAGCTAAAAGTCTCTATCTAGTCCAGCAGCAAACGGCTGCTGGTAAAGACTTCTCAAAACCATTGATCCCTGTTGCTTTGGGAAAAAGACAAACAAAATCCGTTAATGGCTGACAATTTGCCAAAAATTGTATAAAGTTGGTCAGCAGCAAATGTTTTTATGGAGTCGCTGACTAATACATGTTTTCTAAATGGGGTAATCAAATTTTCTAACTTGGTCAGTGGAATATATTTCAATCTCAGCTACTTTATCGTGTGAATATATCCACCAAGTATTTTTCTCAATATTTTATTGAAATCTGAAAACGGTTACCTCGATTTTCTCCCTAATGGACAACTTGTACACTGTATCAGCCGTAAAACTCGAGTACTTTTGAAATAATGGTACAAGTTGTCACATCAATCTTTTATACGTTACTCAAATACGTATATATATGTATATATTACGTATGAGAGAGAGTATTGGTGACGGTTCACTATCATAAGTTATAGGGCCCATATCCATGCTATATATTCAAATCTTTTTCAATCACCATTCTTCATACTCTCAAAATTCATCCTCTCAATTCTTCTCTCCTATTCACAAAATCTTCAAATCCCTATATATCTTCTCTATTTTCTCTCAATCCTTTCGTCTTCTTCCTCATCATCTTAATATCAAAATGACTTCTTCCTCATCTCAACATCAAGAAACCTTGGAAATTGTTCCTCTCTATCTCACGTCCAAGGAGTTCGATCCTGAAGGCATTGTTCCATCAAAACATGTAGCCTTTCAAGCCCATAAGTTGGTTATCAAACCAAATAACTATCTTGGATCTCTTGAAATTCCTTCCCAAGTTAAAGGTTACTATCAGATGCTTGATTTTATAAGAGCATGTCCGGCTAGAAGAGCCATCTATAAAGATCCAAAAGAAATGTGTGTCCATCTGTTGAGGGAATTCTGGTGGACATGTGACTACAACCTCGTGAGCAGCACCATTTCCGGTACTGTCATGAAAGGAAAACACACCATCTCCATCTCTGTTGATTTGTTAAGAGATGTTCTTCGTCTTCCTTCACAATCTGAAGAAAGACAATTTGCTGACCTGGTATCTACTAATGTATGGAAAGATTGGTTGCTTTCCATTGGCTATGGAACAAACATGGAACCAACTCAACCTGTTCACAGCAACCCTCAGAAAAAGTTCCTGCCTGGAGTATGGAGGTTACTTTTTTCTCATGTCATTCAATGCCTTGGTGGGAACAGTGGATCATTTGATCAGGCCACTGCTACCCAGATGCAGATGATATATGCACTGGCAAATGGTCGTTTCATTGACTTTGCCAGTGTCATCTTTGAAGATCTAAAGGCAAAAGTTCTTGTCAAAAATAGATCGAGCTCAGTTCCCTTCACTCGATTTCTCTCGCTAATTTTTAAGCATGAACTGAAGGAAGAATATCTTCCTAATGGTGCTACTGTCCTTTTCGCACCACGGATTGCCAGCACAGTGTACAAGGTACCTGCTTGTGACACTGAGGTGTTTGATGCTAAATATGATGTGCTTCCTCCGGCAATGAAACAGGTACTTTACTCCACCTATCCTGATGTATATAAAAAACGATCCTCTGGAGCTGGCTCGCTGGAAATCCCCCCAGCAGCCTCCAAAGCTCCCAAAAAGACCAACAAAACACAAACTACATCTACTTTCACTTCACCTCCTGTTGATGTCCCAAAACAGAAGCAGCGAGTACCAAAGGGCTTAACCAAAAAGGCTAAGACGTCCTCACAGCCCAAAGACATTAGAAACCCAGCCGGCCCATCAACAGCCTCAAAAAAGGTTGCTGACGAGAAAAAGGTAACCGCAAGCAGCCACCCCAATCTTCTGTAGGAGGGGTTGGTGAAGTACAAGGGTCACCCCAGCCCACTAGAGTTGAGTCTACCACTCAAATAATTCCTTCCTCTTCTCAACCCTCTGAGTCGTTATCAGCAGCCAGATCACAGGTGATGCTAGAGACAACACATTCTATCACTATCATTGTAAGGCTGTGTTGCCCTAATTCCTCCCCTATATAAAGCAACACAACCGCATCATTTATACTTTGTGTTTGTCACCACAAAGTGTGTGTCACTTTATTTTCTCTCTTGTAATTGCTTAAGTTTATAGTGTGTCTAGACTTAGCAATTATTTAGTTCATTTGTATTCTTGTAAGACAAGTTGTAATATCGACCATGTATTCATCGTTTAATCAATGAAACATATGATTAGACTTGCTTAGATACTTGCATTTGAACTTATTCTTGTTCATGTTCTTTACTTTCTATTCTTAACTTTCTTGTCTAGATAAAACAAATATAAGTGTGCAAATTGTGGACTGTCAAAACAAAATTCTACAAAAAAATTTGCTAAAAAAATATATCAAAGTAAAAAAAAAAATTATAAATAACAAAATGTTAAAAAATCAAAATATTACAAAATAAAAATAAAAGAAAACAGATATTAAAAAAACCCAAAATTAAAATTTAGAAACAAAAACTTTTAAAAAATTATCAAGGAAAAGGTTATGTTTAAACAAAAATATGTTACTTAAATTGATTTTATATAAAATCAAAGAAAAAAAAAGAAAAAAGTATATATATATCAATCTATTCAAATATAAAATTTCAGGGTTATATATGAAAGTTTTATAAAAGTATGTATATCAATTTATTCAAATATAAAATTTCAGGGTTATATATGAAAGTTTTATGAGTTAAAAATGTAAATTTTGAAAAGAAAAAATGAATTTAAAATTTTTTGGGTGGGGAATCAAACCAAGGACCTCCCCTTTAGGGAGCAAGGTCTTTACCACTCAACCAAACTCAAACTTTTGTTTATAATTTACATATGTTTTATTTATGCCATAAATGCAGATAAAGACAAAAGCTACTGTTCACGACCATTTGCTTTATTATAGTAAATAATGATAAAAGATAACTTAATAGCATTGGTGGTTGAATACTTGAATGCATCATTCCTTTTTAAAGAGTTTCTATCATTTGGTCTTTTGAGAAATAGAGAGACTTAAACCATTGAATAAGTTGTACGTTACAAATCTAGACAGCTGACACCTTTTCAATTGAAAAGAATAGCCAAACGGAAAGAAGACGGTCGAAAAGTAATACAACCCTTGTGTCTGTCACGCCGCCGGTCTATCTTTGAGAGATCTTTACGTGGATGGAGTTTGCTTGGGAACTCAGACCTGGTGGATTAGTTGAAACGAAGGGATAATTTTTTCAAGCACACACATTTTACGCCTCTGGGAGCTTGTGAAGTAGTTCCGGGCCTACAATGGCTCGTTTTAACTTGATAACCATTCAATGCATGCGTTACCGTCGTGAGACACTTTTTGGTAATATAAGGAGTACGACATATATCATATATATGTATATATATATTGTTGGTTCAGGCCTTGGTTTTCATTACACTAATTGTATAGGTATATATGCGTGAAAGAACAGGATATTGCTATGGAATGAAAAGCTACTGTATTCAATTGATGAAAAATGGCCAAATGAGTACATAAACAACTAAAAGGAAATGCTAGCTATTTTTGTAATAAACAAACTAATAAAACATGTAATAACCCATGCTCTGTGATTGGACGTTTGGAACCATGACTTGTCTGTCCCATGAAAGAACGTGAACACCCCATTAACCAAGCAGATACAAAGTATACCGTCAGCATATAGTTTTCAAAACAGACAAGTCATGCAATTAATTAAACTGCAATTTCTTTGGCTGCCATTGTTGCCGCCGTAGACCTTTCGTCTCCTGCCAACGTCACAGTTGTTTGAAAATTTCAAGATTCATTGTTGAATACTTGAAATTAAGGTATGCCATGAAGTATAATACATTTGGAATTAAATTGGTAAATATTAATTAAAGTGAAAACAAAAACCATGTACAAATTTGATTCTTTAAGAGAGAGATTTTCGTTACAAAAAGGAAAAACTCTAGAGAAAATTTGAAAGAGAACAAACAAGTTACACAGTTTCCATACCCAAAACTTAAACTTTTAATTAGTGACAGATTCAAGCTAATAAGATATCAGAAAAGATTGTTAAAATCAATATTACTGAATCCAAAATAAAAAAGAAAAACTCAGAGAGAAAATTTGAAAGAGAACAAACAAGTTACACAGCTTCCATACCCAAAACTTAAACTTTTAATTAGTGACAGATTCAAGCTAATAAGATATCAGAAAAGATTGTTAAAATCAATATTACTGAATCCAAAATAAAACAGAAAACTAATATTAATTTTCAAGCTAGATCATCATCAATAGCATCTGAATTATTCTTTTACTTTACCAAACTCTTATCTTATTCCTATGTTTTTTAAAAATCTCCATCACAGCTTCACTATAGGCAACATCTTCTTTGTCTTCAAAATCATCCTCGTTATCATTGATGTTATTATAACGATTATAACTATATCCAGATGGGAGATGTTCATCTTCATATAAAATTAGTTCCACCCTTTTCATAACGAACCCTGACATTGGCAAATCTAACAAGGGGATGTGACACGTACTAACCTTATAACGAAAATCGTCTACTTTAGGAGGTGCAATCTCCCAATTTATAACCTTGGAAAGTTTTGCACCACTAAGAGAGATCCTCCCTCTTTTACATCTATCTAAAATGGAAATCATCTCCAAAAAGGGACATTCATGAGCGATACCAAACAACATCATATACCTTGCAAATGCTTCCTCCAAACACATCCTTGCAAAACACATCCTTGCAATACCGATAGGACAATCACTCCTCGAATACGGTTTTTCTTTTTCATGGTCATCGTATGATGATCTGTTTGTGTCATGTAACGAAGTGGGTGACAAAATCACAAATGATTTGATTCTATTATTAGCTATAAAAATCTTCCACTTTAGAAAAGGTAAACTGTTATACGATGACAAAGGAAGTTCAATATACAGAGACCTGAGACTTCTGAACTTTGTCATTGTTTCAATCAATTCGTCAACCAAACGATCAAACCTGGAACAATACTGATTATAATAGCAATTCCAGTCACGACGTTTTGATATGGAAAATGAAGAGAATGTATGCTCAGGGAATCCCCTATAAGCAGGGAATTCCCTATAATCGGTCTTCAATCTAATAGGAGCAATAAAGGAAACGGTGTCGACCTGACATGCGACTTCACATGCTATTTGGTTAAACCGTTTGGAAACGCGTCTGCAAATGCATAAGGTTCTCAAATCCGTTACCTTACTTAAAATTTCGACGAAAATTTCATCGGGTAAGAAAGATGTACAACTTCTTCACCTGAACAAATTATAAAAAAAAAAAACATATAACTCGATATGACTAAAACCAAAACTATTTTATATGATCAAATTGCTTTTCAGAGACACTAAAGTTAATACAATTCTTACATTAAAGTGTAACAAAAATACAAATCGTAAGTCTTGCACCAAATACGTACATATACTTATACTTTAAGAGATAAACATGTTGGAGTGTGATCATTTTAAATATAAACGTATGTCCGAAAATAATTTTAGCCTACGGAGTCACACGAAATGACACGGTAACCTTATATTATTGATTAGTATATTGTGTAATATATTAATTAAAATATAATCACGAAATTAATTAATTATGTATTTAATTAATTAAAAGGAGGATTAAATTGTGAAATAAGGAAATTAGATGTAACAACCGTGCACTTCGACTTTTGACTATGGGTACGTTTCCTAAGTTGTTGATTAATCAATATATGATCAAGTGCAATTTAAGGTTCATTTAAGTGCAATGTGTTCATATGGGTCAATTTATTGTACAATTAGAGACTTATGTGCAAGTTGAGACCATTAGTTAGTGCAAATCGACTTTTACTTAAATAACATCTAATTAAACTAGTAAATGATATGGATCCTATCCATGGGTTATACCCAAACCCATGACCCACCCAAGGAACCAACCCTATCCTCCCTCATTTCCCCCATCCATTCATTCATAACACTTCCATATTCTCTCCCATCTCACTAAATACTCACACTCTCAATCTTTCTCTAGATTCTTGGTCATTTATGCTAGTTCAACTAGATTAATAACAAAATCATCATCCTTATTATCATTCTAACATCATATCAAAGATTTCAAGTCTCAAAGTGCAAGAAAAGCTTCAACTAGGTCAAAATCGGGTTTGATTGCTTGTGGAAGTTTTGGTAAGTGTTTTCTAGCTAAAATTCATCATTTCTAGTTGTTAAACTTGTATTTCATCTAAATCTAAGCACTCTTGGTCTTTATAGCTTCAAAACCCGAAATTAGGGTTTCTAGTTATCTAAATTAGGTCAAAATGCGATTTGGGTCAAAAGCCATGTTTTGGAATGGAATTTTTGAGTGGGTTATGTTCAAATGAGTTGGTTATGTTCAGAAACGGGCCAAGGAACTCCTCAAAACGATTTATAAGTCAAAAACTAGGTTTTGGGTCGATTTTGTGTTCAAATGGGTCAAGATCGAATTTTAACAAGAAAATGTGTTAAAGGTTGGTTTTGGATGATGAAACATGTTTGGTTATGTTCAATTATGTTTAACTATGTTCAAAAATGGGTCTCGAAGTTGTGCAAATCGATTTCATGGTCTAGGTATCAAGAAATTAGGGTTTTGGGTCGTGCATAGGTCAAGAGCACCTGCTGGTGCATTGCTGGTTTTTAACGAGCGTAACTTACGCCCCTGTTGGCGTAACCTACGCCCCTCCCCATTTTCATTACGCCAAAACCTTACTGTCTACGCCCAAAACTGGTCCAAAATGCATGTTTCTGGAGCACCGTAACTTACGCCCCTCCCTGGCGTAGGTTACGCCCCTTGAATTTTGCCCAGCGTAGCTTACGCCCAATCTCACCGTACCTTACGCCCATTGAGTTTCCTCCTAGCGTAACCTACGCCCAAAAGGGCCGTAGCTTACGGCTGTCTCTAATGGTCATTTTTCCTGTTTTGAGTTTAAATCGTATTTCACTTTCCTTGGGACACATCGAACTTCCAAACAGGTCTTTCCTTGTCTCCCAAGTTATCGTACTCAGTTCTAATACGCGTTCAAGTCCCGGGTTAAACTCTAAAGTTCATAAATGCTAAATGAGGACATGGTTGTATATATATTGATACGTACATGTACATTATGATAGGTTGTGATCGCTTGGCAATTAATTGACGTTCTAGTTCACTTTAACTTCGGTAAATCAAGGCAAAGGTGAGTTTTCGTAGCCTCCCCTACTCTTTTAAGAGTCGGGCTGAAAAGTGTACTTCGTGCATGATGTTATCTGTTGACGTACATGTTGTGTGACGTCTTGTTGATGTGAAATTTATGTGATTAGTTGTATGGTTATTGTAAATTGTATATTGAGTGGTTATAGATTAGTTGTGTATATATGGAGGACGATAATGCCTTTGAAAGGTTGGAGATGTGGTGGGAAGGCTGCGGGTGACCCTATATATAAGCATCAAAGGCCTTTCAAAAGTAGTATCGTACGAAGTATATACATAAGATGTTTGGGTTATGTGTGGACATTGATGGTCATGAATGAGTACATTTACGTGCATTTGGGTACATGAGTACATTCACGTGCAATTGAGTACCATGAGTACATTTACGTGCATTTGGGTACATGAGTACATTTACGTGCATTTGGGTACATGAGTACATTTACGTGCAATTGAGTACTATGAGTACATTTACGTGCAATTGAGTACTATGAGTACATTACGTGCAATTGGGTGCAAATCGAGTACATTACGGGCATTTGAGCATGTTGAGAACAAGTGTGCAATTATTAGATCATGTTAATACTAATTATGTATTGGTGGACATTGAAACGTGTTCTTGTTCATTCTTTCCTACGAACTCACCAACCTAGTGTTGACGTTGTTTAGTGCACTTTTCAGGTAACCAAGAGAACCAAAGGGCTTGACGAGCTTGCTAGATGTTGGACTTTGACCATGGATCCGTGATCCATTACCCGTTGATGGGATTTGCTTAGGATCATGAGCCATCTTTTGAATGTTATTGTTGTAAACTTTTGATGGTTGGATGCTCCTTATGCTTTTGTGACATGTATCTAAATTGCTGGGTTCCCGGAATCCTTTTATTTTCATATAGTCTCGTTCTACGATAATTCCATCTTGTGTCATGCTTTTCGGTGCATTTCGAGCCTAGCTCGGGGTGTTACAGAATGGTGGCCCACGCATGGTCGTAGAGAATTAGGCGGATTGACCTAGACTACGGCTTAAGTAAAACTCTTCATATAGCATGCATGATTAGGAATCTTGTATGCAACGTGAACTATATGAGCATTATAAGTGTACATTTGGGTTTCGTAGGAGGATTCATTATATGTGATAACATGAGTGCAATAGGTCGGCATGATTAATGTGTTGTTGTGGGATGGTCAAGTGCATGAGGTCAATGTGGTTACTTGAGGACAATGAGGTCATGTGCATATTGTTGGATTGAATTGATATTGTTTGATGATGTAGGGCAAGATGAAGTTATAGCATCAACATGATATAATATTGTGGCAACCCTAAAAGAACGTGATCAACTCTTTTATGGTTACCCGGTATTATAACAAGTTAATGACATCACGGATTGCACGCAGTTGGTTTAGATTATAATAAGGAACCGGTACGCTTTTTGGGAGTTGATTGGGTGGAGGGTTAGCCGCTGGTACACCCTGTATACATACCCGGATCAATAACTAGGAAGCATATCGGATTCGGATTATACTTTGGACCACTTGTTTAGTTGTGTGATTGGTTGATGTATTGAAATGGACATGCGGTTTATTAATGAACAATTATGGTGAAATATGGTATGATGGCATGATGCATAACAATTCCCCTAGAACAATTGCACTTTTGCCTTAGTGTAACGATATGAATTATGTGTGACATGTTGACATGAGAACACTAACCACTTGTGTGACTAACATGCGAGCATTTTGAGGCTAACTTTTCGAGTCGACGTTTCCTTGTTTTATAGTAATGGTGAGGCCAAAAGAAGAGCCGGGACTACTTATAGAGAGCAAACTCCGGAACAACAACCGGAAGTTCAAGGAGAAGGTCGTGGTGGAGGAAGAGGTCGTGGTGGTGGAAGAGGTCGTGGTGGTGGTAGAGGTAGAGGTGGTGGTAGGGGTCAAGGGAGAGGTCAAGGTAGGGGTGAAGCACCAATACCCGACTTGGCAACCGTGATCGCTCAAGTGGTCACGAACATTATGCCTAACATAGTTGCCCAAGTCACGGCAACTCTCCAAGCACCCGATAATACGGTGCCGAATGTTCAAGCTCAAGTGAATGGGAACAATGAAAATGTTCAACCGGTAGGGGTAGAGGAAGAAGAGGCACCGGTGATGCACGATAACTATGTCCCAAGGTACAATCAACACGGAGTGTACCGGCAAGGGTGTTCTTTTAAGGATTTCAAGGGTTGTGGGGCCCCGGAGTATGATGGGAGTGGGGGTCCTACGGCTTGTATTAGGTGGCTTGAAGAAATTGAAGCGGTGATTGCTAGGAGTCATTGTACTTATGATGACCAAGTTATCTACTCATCCGGCATGTTTAGAGGTGATGCATTGAAATGGTGGAATAAGGAAATAGGGGCGGGTAATGCTATACCATGGGATCAATTCAAGATTTTGGTGAAAGAAAGATTTTGTCCACCCTATGAACTTCAAACTCTAACCTTGGAGTTCGTTCAACTCCAAATGAATGGGGCGGACTATAAGGGGTACATTCGGCGATTCCAAGAGTTGTCAACACTTATTCCACACTTGGTGTCTCCCGAAGCTCAAGCTATTCAAAAGTTTGTTATGGGCTTGACTCCAAAGGTCCGACACTTGGTGAACAACATTATGCCTACCACCATGACGGAAGCCATAAACCGAGCCGGTAGTGTTACCGAGGACTTACTTAGAAGTGGTGAATTGAGCCAAGCATCATCATCAAAGAGGAAGGATGCACCCGAGTCAAGCGGGGTGAAGAAAATGGGTAGGTTTGACCCTAAACGTCCTAACAAAGGAAGGGTGTTTGCGGCGGTTGAACCGGCAAGGAAGGCTTATGTGGGTCCTTACCCATTTTGTAATAAGTGCTCCCGACATCATGTTCCCACCACTCCTTGTGGGACTTGTTTCAATTGTAATCAAGTTGGCCATCTTGCTAGAGATTGTAGGGCCCCGAGAGTGGCTCCTACTCATGCGGTTCCTCTCCGAGCACATCCTCCTCAAGCTAACCACCAAAGGGGTCAACGGGGTGGGTGTTATGAATGTGGAAGCACCGAACATTACCGTAATGCTTGTCCGCAATGGGTGGGACAAAATGTGCAAGTGGCGGTTCACCCAAATCAACTTCAAATCACCGGACCTAACCAAAACCGTGGCCAACAAGGCCATCAAGTGCAACCAAGGGGAAGAGCCTTTGCGGTGAATGCAAATGAAGCCCGTAATGATCCTAATGTGGTGGCAGGTACATTTCTTCTTAACGGTCATTATGCCACGGTGTTGTTTGATTCCGGAGCCGATTATAGCTTCGTGTCCCATAGTTTTGTTCCTTTGATAGATGTTCATCCTTGTGCCTTAAAATATGTACTTGATATTGAGATGGTCAATGGTACCTTAACTAGACTTAGTCAAGTGCTTCGGGATTGTATCTTGACTTTAAACGACGTCGAATTTTATATTAATCTCATGTCTTTCGATATTGGAAGCTTCGACATCATTGTGGGTATGGATTGGATGACGGCGGTAAATGCGGTCATTGATTGTGGTGAAAGAGGTGGTCAAAATACCGTTGTCAAACGGTGATATTCTTAGAGTCCAAGGTGAAACTTCCGATTCCTCTAGTTCCAAGGCTTTTAGTGCTACCGTCACAAAGGTAGAATTGAAAGCCGTTCCTATTGTTCGTGATTTTTCCGATGTTTTTCTGGATGACCTACCGGGTCTACCCCCGTCTCGTGAACTTGATTTTCGCATCAATTTGATTCCCGGGGCCGCACCCGTGGCTAAAGCTCCATATAGACTTGCCTTGACGGAAATGCAAGAGCTAGAATCCCAACTTAAAGAACTTCAAGAAAAAGGGTTCATTCGTCCTAGTCAATCGCCTTGGGGAGCCCCGATCTTATTTGTGAAGAAGAAAGATGGGTCCTTTAGGATGTGCATTGATTACCGAGAATTGAACAAGCTCACGGTGAAGAACCGGTATCCACTTCCTAGAATCGATGAGCTTTTTGATCGCTTGCAAGGTGCCAAGTATTTCTCAAAAATCGACCTCCGTTCGGGCTATCACCAACTTAGAGTTCATGAAGATGACATACCAAAAACGGCGTTTCGTACAAGGTATGGTCACTATGAATTTACCGTTATGCCGTTTGGGTTGACTAATGCACCGGCGGTGTTCATGGATTTGATGAACCGGGTGTGTCGACCCTATTTGGACAAGTCGGTCATTGTCTTCATTGATGACATACTTGTCTATTCAAAAACAAAGGAAGATCATGCCGAGCATTTGCGTGAGATGCTAGGGTTGCTTAGAAAGGAGAAGTTGTATGCCAAATTTTCAAAGTGCGAATTTTGGTTGGAAGAAGTTCATTTCCTTGGTCACGTGATTAGCAAGGATGGAATTCATGTGGATCCTAGCAAGATTGAAGCGGTTAAGAATTGGAGGCGACCCGAAACACCATCCGAGATTCGCCAATTTCTCGGATTGGCGGGTTATTACCGAAGATTCATTGAAGGTTTCTCCAAGATAGCACAACCACTCACTCTCTTGACTCAAAAGGAGAGGAGGTTTGAGTGGGGCGAGAAGCAAGAAATTGCCTTTCAAACTCTCAAGGACATGTTATGTGATGCTCCTATCTTGAGCCTTCCGGATGGGATTGAAGATTTTGTGGTCTATTGTGATGCTTCGGGTCAAGGATTGGGATGTGTACTTATGCAACGGGGCAAGGTCATTGCTTATGCCTCCCGACAACTTAAGGTGCATGAGAAGAATTACCCTACTCACGATTTAGAATTGGAGCGGTTGTTTTCGCTTTGAAGTGTTGGAGACATTACCTTTATGGCACCAAATGCGTAATCTACACCGATCATAAAAGTCTCCAACACATTTTCAATCAAAATGAGTTGAATATGAGGCAACGAAGGTGGATTGAACTTTTTAGCGATTATGATTGTGACATTCGCTATCATCCGGGCAAAGCCAATGTCGTAGCCGATGCTTTAAGTAGAAAGGAAAGGGTCAAGCCGAGAAGATCAAGAGCCATGAGCCTCACGGTGGGACAAAGTATTCGGGACCGTATCATAGAAGCTCAAGTGCAAGCTACCTTACCGGAAAATTTTGGTAATGAAGGGCTAGATGGTATGGAGCAACTTTTTGACCGGAAGGAAGACAACGGGTTATATTTAGTTGGGAAGCTTTGGATTCCAATCTTTGGCAATTTAAGGACTTTCCTAATGAATGAAGCCCATAAGTCGCCTTATTCGGTCCACCCGGGGTCGGATAAGATGTACTTTGATTTAAGGGATTTCTATTGGTGGCCGGGCATGAAACGTGATGTGGCTAAATATGTGAGCGAGTGCCTTACTTGCTTACAAGTGAAAGCCGATCATAAGAAGCCACCCGGTTTGTTGGTACAACCGGTGATACCGGCATGGAAGTGGGAAAGGATTGCAATGGACTTCGTCACGAAGCTACCGAAGACAAGAAATGGCCGTGATACTATATGGGTGATTGTGGATCGATTGACAAAGTCGGCTCACTTTTTAGCCATTTGTGAGACCGATAAGTTCAACACCCTAGCGCGTTTGTACATTAAGGAAGTGGTGGCAAAACATGGAGTTCCGGTTTCTATTATCTCCGATAGAGATAGCCGGTTCAAATCAAATTTTGGGAAGCTTTTCAACGTGCAATGGGTACTTAAATTGACATGAGTACGGCGTTCCATCCACAAACGGATGGGCAAACCGAAAGAACCATCCAAACGCTTGAAGATATGTTGAGGGCTTGTGCTATTGAATTTGGTGGAAGTTGGGAAGATCACCTACCGCTAGTGGAGTTCTCATATAACAATAGTTACCATGCGACTATCCAAATGGCCCCGTTTGAGGCGCTTTATGGTAGAAAGTGTCGTTCTCCACTCGCTTGGGCGGAAATAGGCGAGAGCCAACTTATTGGGCCGGAAGTAATAATTGAAACAACAAAAGTGATTTCAAAAATTAAGGAGAGATTACAAGTGGCCCGTGAAAGACAAAAGAAATACGCCGATGTGAGGCGTAGACCCTTGGAGTTCAATGTTGGCGATCATGTACTTTTGAAGGTCTCCCCGTGGAAGGGTGTTGTTCGTTTCATCAAGAGAGGCAAGCTTGCGCCAAGATACATAGGACCTTTTGAAATCATAGAACGTGTGGGCAAGGTGGCTTACCGGCTAAAGCTACCTCAAGAACTTAGTGGAGTGCACAACGTGTTCCATATTTGTAATTTAAGGAAGTGCTTGGCGGACCCTACTCATCACGTGCCCTTGGACGAGATACAAGTAGACAAGAAGCTCAACTTTGTTGAAGAACCGGTAGAGATTGTGGATCGTGAATTCAAGAAGCTAAAGAAAAAGCGTTATACGATAGTCAAGGTTCGTTGGCATGCTAGACGTGGAGCCGAATTCACTTGGGAGCGGGAAGACTTCATGAAGTCAAAATATCCGCATTTGTTTAGTGATTAGGGTTCCATCGAATTTCGAGACGAAATTCCCTTAACGGGGGGATAATGTAACAACCGTGCACTTCGACTTTTGACTATGGGTACGTTTCCTAAGTTGTTGATTAATCAATATATGATCAAGTGCAATTTAAGGTTCATTTAAGTGCAATGTGTTCATATGGGTCAATTTATTGTACAATTAGAGACTTATGTGCAAGTTGAGACCATTAGTTAGTGCAAATCGACTTTACTTAAATAACATCTAATTTAAACTAGTAAATGATATGGATCCTAACCATGGGTTATACCCAAACCCATGACCCACCCAAGGAACCAACCCTATCCTCCCTCATTTCCCCCATCCATTCATTCATAACACTTCCATATTCTCTCCCATCTCACTAAATACTCACACTCTCAATCTTTCTCTAGATTCTTGGTCATTTATGCTAGTTCAACTAGATTAATAACAAAATCATCATCCTTATTATCATTCTAACATCATATCAAAGATTTCAAGTCTCAAAGTGCAAAAGCTTCAACTAGGTCAAAATCGGGTTTGATTGCTTGTGGAAGTTTTGGTAAGTGTTTTCTAGCTTAAATTCATCATTTCTAGTTGTTAAACTTGTATTTCATCTAAATCTAAGCACTCTTGGTCTTTATAGCTTCAAAACCCGAAATTAGGGTTTCTAGTTATCTAAATTAGGTCAAAATGCGATTTGGGTCAAAAGCCATGTTTTGGAATGGAATTTTTGAGTGGGTTATGTTCAAATGAGTTGGTTATGTTCAGAAACGGGCCAAGGAACTCCTCAAAACGATTTATAAGTCAAAAACTAGGTTTTGGGTCGATTTTGTGTTCAAATGGGTCAAGATCGAATTTTAACAAGAAAATGTGTTAAAGGTTGGTTTTGGATGATGAAACATGTTTGGTTATGTTCAATTATGTTTAACTATGTTCAAAAATGGGTCTCGAAGTTGTGCAAATCGATTTCATGGTCTAGGTATCAAGAAATTAGGGTTTTGGGTCGTGCATAGGTCAAGAGCACCTGCTGGTGCATTGCTGGTTTTTAACGAGCGTAACTTACGCCCCTGTTGGCGTAACCTACGCCCCTCCCCATTTTCATTACGCCAAAACCTTACTGTCTACGCCCAAAACTGGTCCAAAATGCATGTTTCTGGAGCACCGTAACTTACGCCCCTCCCTGGCGTAGGTTACGCCCCTTGAATTTTGCCCAGCGTAGCTTACGCCCAATCTCACCGTACCTTACGCCCATTGAGTTCCTCCTAGCGTAACCTACGCCCAAAAGGGCCGTAGCTTACGGCTGTCTCTAATGGTCATTTTTCCTGTTTTGAGTTTAAATCGTATTTCACTTTCCTTGGGACACATCGAACTTCCAAACGGGTCTTTCCTTGTCTCCCAAATTATCGTACTCAGTTCTAATACGCGTTCAAGTCCCGGGTTAAACTCTAAAGTTCATAAATGCTAAATGAGGACATGGTTGTATATATATTGATACGTACATGTACATTATGATAGGTTGTGATCGCTTGGCAATTAATTGACGTTCTAGTTCACTTTAACTTCGGTAAATCAAGGCAAAGGTGAGTTTTCGTAGCCTCCCCTACTCTTTTAAGAGTCGGGCTGAAAAGTGTACTTCGTGCATGATGTTATCTGTTGACGTACATGTTGTGTGACGTCTTGTTGATGTGAAATTTATGTGATTAGTTGTATGGTTATTGTAAATTGTATATTGAGTGGTTATAGATTAGTTGTGTATATATGGAGGACGGTAATGCCTTTGAAAGGTTGGAGATGTGGTGGGAAGGCTGCGGGTGACCCTATATATAAGCATCAAAGGCCTTTCAAAAGTAGTATCGTACGAAGTATATACATAAGATGTTTGGGTTATGTGTGGACATTGATGGTCATGAATGAGTACATTTACGTGCATTTGGGTACATGAGTACATTTACGTGCAATTGAGTACTATGAGTACATTTACGTGCATTTGGGTACATGAGTACATTTACGTGCATTTGGGTACATGAGTACATTTACGTGCAATTGAGTACTATGGGTACATTTAAGTGCAATTGAGTAATATGAGTACATTACGTGCAATTGGGTGCAAATCGAGTACATTACGGGCATTTGAGCATGTTGAGAACAAGTGTGCAATTATTAGATCATGTTAATACTAATTATGTATTGGTGGACATTGAAACGTGTTCTTGTTCATTCTTTCCTACGAACTCACCAACCTAGTGTTGACGTTGTTTAGTGCACTTTTCAGGTAACCAAGAGAACCAAAGGGCTTGACGAGCTTGCTAGATGTTGGACTTTGACCATGGATCCGTGATCCATTAACCGTTGATGGGATTTGCTTAGGATCATGAGCCATCTTTTGAATGTTATTGTTGTAAACTTTTGATGGTTGGATGCTCCTTATGCTTTTGTGACATGTATCTAAATTGCTGGGTTCCCGGAATCCTTTTATTTTCATATAGTCTCGTTCTACGATAATTTCCATCTTGTGTCATGCTTTTCGGTGCATTTCGAGCCTAGCTCGGGGTGTTACAGAATGGTGGCCCACGCATGGTCGTAGAGAATTAGGCGGATTGACCTAGACTACGGCTTAAGTAAAACTCTTCATATAGCATGCATGATTAGGAATCTTGTATGCAACGTGAACTATATGAGCATTATAAGTGTACATTTGGGTTTCGTAGGAGGATTCATTATATGTGATAACATGAGTGCAATGGGTTTCGTTGGTTGTGTCACACGAACTTCTTGATTATTTGGCTTCACACCATTCTTATTTCCCTTTAGATACTCCTTCGCGGTTTGATCACATCGCATGATCAATTGTCTTCACATGAACGTCTCGCATGTTAGACTCCTATTCGCGTTGCTTCTCACAACACGTCTTTCAACTTTGTATTCATTACGCGTCCCTTCGTATCACACGAAATTTTGGGAATTTGAAAAATTGTTGTTGTAGACTGCTGCCCTTTTTTTGAAGACATGTCGTTTCCTTTTATTGCCATTTACACTTTGTATCCCCCAAGTCTTAAACTAATTACAAATTTCAACATTCTCCCCCCTAATTGTTTAAGACTTGCTCTTCTAATATTCATACATCCATCTCGAACTTTCTAGTTATATCACACAACCAACGCTCTGTTTTTCGTTTTTTTCCGGCCAATCCCGAACGAAAAATCAAACCAGAAGCAACCCTCATCAAAATCGGAATCATTGATACAAAACATAATCAAGAATCAAAACATAACTATAAGAACAAGAAACAAAGGAATGAACCCAATCGATATATATATATTTTCTGAATATGGGTTAGTTTTTTACATACACATACGTACATATATATAGACATACAAGAGTCACAATTCAACCATTGTGATGGTTCGATTTGGACCATCTGCCTTTTCACATGGCAGTTACAAACTTTAATAAACACAACTTTAACCCTTACACTAATAACTATAGATAATTACTAACCAAAAGATTAATGGATTATTATACTTCCAACAGAAATGAAGAAGCGTGAAGCGGCATTCAACAATATTCAACGTAACCTGCGGTCAATAGGGTGTCGTTTTGGTGGATAAAGACATATTAAAACCAATATTACTTGAAAATTCACGAAAAAACTAGTTCAGAAACATAATAACGATCGATAATTTTAAAGCTACCATCTATAGCACCTAAAAGAACCACATTGAAACTGAAATCCAAAAGAAACGAAAAAGATTGTCATTTTCAAATTCACAGATCATATGCAGCATCTGCATTATTCTTTTACTTTATAGATCACATGCAGCATCTGCATTGAGGAGGAGATTGACTTATCTTATCCTTATGCTTGTTAAAAATTTCCCTCATAGCTTCACTATAGGCAGCCTTCTCTTTGCCATCAAAATAATCATCATCGTGAGTAATATAACCATCATAACTATATCCAGATGGGAGAGCAACATCTTCATATAAAATTAGTTTTACCCCTTTCATAACGAACCCTGAAACCGGCAAATCCAACAAGGGGATGTGACACCTACTAACCTTATGATGAAAATTTATAACATTAGGAGGTGCAGTATATCGTGTTAGCTTTGTAACCGCGGATAGTTTTGAACCACTAAGAGAGATCATTCCTCTTTTACATGTATCCGTAATGGTAATCTTTTCTAAAAATGGACATTTGCGAGCAAAACCAAACAACATCATATACCTTATGAATGCTTCCTCCAAACATAAGTGTGCAATCATCATAGGATAGCGAGTACTCCTCAAATCTGTTTTTTCTTTTTCATGGTCATCAACGTATGACGATCTCTTTATTGAAGTCGGTGACAAGACCACAAACGAAATGATTCGATTATTGTCGCCTATAAAAGCCTTCCACTTTAGAAAAGGTAAATTCTTAAACGATGACTTTATGGGAAGTTCGATATACAGAGACTTGAGCCTTGTGAACTTTGTCATTGATTCAGCCAATCCATCAACCAACTGATTAAACCTCTTACCAGTCCGAGTACGAGATAGATTATTGTCAGATACGGCAAGTGAAAATACATGCTCATGGAATTTGTTGCTATACTTGGCCTTCCAACTAGAAGGAGCCATAAAGGAAATGGTGTCGACTAGACATGTGACTTGACATGCGATCTGATTAAAAAGTTTGGAAACGCATTTGCAGATGCATAAGGTTCTCAACTCCGTTACTTTACTTATAATTTGGACAACAATTTCATCAGGTAGGAAAAATGATGCACCAACTAGTCTTTTCGAATCACGAGCCATGATCATACAACTTCTTCACCTGAACAAATTTCATAAAAAAGAAACAAAAAAACATAAATACAAACCCCAATTCTCATAAATTCGTTATGTTCAAACCTTTTTTCAGAAAGGCTAAAATGAATATAGTAACAAGAATACAAATCGTAAGTCCTGACTCCTGCAGTTAAATTGCAAAGAGGTAAAAGATACAAACAAGAAGAGTTATTCACAACATATAATCGGGTCTATGATCGTGATCGATCTAGTTGACTCATTTTTAATTAATTTATGTAAGACTTTTTTATTGATTTTACATTAATCACTATAAATTTATTTCGATTTTAATTATGAAAACAAGAGTAAAACAATAAGATACATATAATTAAGAATTCGAATTTAAACTAAGAGTTAACATGTGAAGACCTGATGATCGGAATTAAGAGAAGAGGATCCAAGACGTGAAATAGGTTTAGTAATCGTTTGTATTTGGTATATATACTCTCGGCTGTTTAGCTTATCTATTTTTAATAATCTATACTATATTATAAAGCAAATTTACTTTCAACTTTCAACATTTTCAACATTCATCTCAACCACTCATTTTTTTTCTCTCTCCTCAAATCTCAACCACTTATTTTTCTCTCTCCTCCATAAATCATTTTATTCATCTAACTCATTCAAAATCTTTTATCTCAAAAACCGTACATCGATAAATTATAAAAATTATATGGGTGTTCTTAAAATCTCATGCTCTTTCATTAGAGATGTCATTCGATATACTTTCGATGAATTTTTAAATCCGAGGGCGGAGCCCGTACGGCTAAGGCATTTGGTTATGACACTCTATGACGTATCACCTCCTATAACATATCACACTCTATGACCTATCACCCTCACTATCTTACCGCCGCAACGCGCGGGTACTTGCTCTCGTATATATAAAGCAGATTTTCTCTAAATTTTCAACATTTAACTTAAATTTTCAATATTGATTTTAAGTACTTCCCCAAAATGCCCCTCCCATCTATTCTATATTTATCTAAAATAACTATAATACCCTTTCTCTCTCCTCAAATCTCAACCAATCATTTTTTTTTTCTCTCTCCTCCATAAATCATTTATTCTCCAATTCATTCAAAATCTTTTATCTCAAAAACCGTACATCGATAAATTATAAAAATTATATGGGTGTTCTTAAAATTTCGTGCTCTTTCATTAGAGATGTCATTCGATATACTTTCGACGAATTTTTAAATCCGAGGCCGAAGCCCGTACGGCTAAGGTATTTAGCTATGACACTCTATGACATATCACCTCCTATGACCTATTACACTCTATGACCTATCACCCTCACCATCTCACCGCCGCAACGCGCGGGTACTTGCTCTCGTTTTTAATAAATATATATTTTCCCAATTATAAATCAATTATTCAAATTTAGTTGGGTCCATTTGACCCATATAGAAAGAAACAAAATAATAATATAAAGAAAAATGGAGGATGTCGTTTAAACAATGAAACGTGTGGATAATTTGTTTTTTCTTTGATTTTCGTTTACTTTTTAATAATAATAATAAAAGTAATAATCATAATAATTATATAATATAAATATTGCATTGACCCTACTGAAGTGTAGGGGTGGTAATCGAGTAGCTGTTCACGAGCTACTCGAGCTCGAACTCGTTTAAATCGAGTTCGAGTTTAACTATTTCGAGTTCGAGACGAACCCGAACCAGAAAACGAGCTCGATTAGTTAGACGAGTCGAGCTTAAAAAAATTTCTTTGGACTCGGCTCGCTCGAAATATCGTTTACTTTTTCGATCTGAACGAGCTACTCGAGCCTCACTATACATGGTTAAAAATATCACTTAGCAAGGAGATTAGAAACCATGACCTCTGAGTTTAATGCATGACTTAACCACTAAAAACAACCATCTTTTTGTTTATTTTTTTGCATTCTTTATTTTATATAAGGGGTCAAACTTTTACCATTACTATCCCTTCACTTATTTATTATTTAAAAAAATAAAAAATCGAGGACTTAATATTTTAATGGTTATAAAACTTAATTATTTGCAATTTATTCCAACTTTCAAGTAATGTGATATGTTTTCTTGAGTTACTTTGATAACTAATACATATCCTTTAAAAAATGTAAACATAATATGTTTTATTTAAGAGATTTAAAAAAAAAATTAAAATAACATCTTATTTCTCGAGGGATAAATGCATAAATACAAATCAAAACTATCATTAGTATTTTATTGTTATATATATATATATATATATATATATATATGTGTGTGTGTGTGTGTGTGTGTGTGTGTTCGTGTGTGTGTGTGTATGTAGAGTTAATTTTGTAATAATTCATATAGTTGAATTTGTCCATGGTCATTCTATAATGGTAACATATTTTACTATATGTATATAGTAAATTAGGATTCACATGTCAGACTAAGTTGCATTGATAATATGTAACGTTCCATCTATTGATGGGTTATTCGGTTTAAGTATGCACGAATGAGGATCGAGCTTAAATGATGAATGTAGTTTTGAATAATTTTTTCTCTATCCTGTCCGAAACTCCATTAACTCAAAACCCAACTAATGAAAAAACCTTAAAAGGTTTTACCCGGGTCCTTATGGATTGGACCCGCTTATCTCAACTTTACATGTGGGCTCAAACTCCATTGATAACATATACCGCTCTATAACATGATTTAATCGAGCTCGAGCTCCTAAACATGAAAACGAAACTCGAACTAAGTTAATCCTACAAGTATTCAATGAAACTCGAACTAAGTTAATCCTACAAGTATTCAAATAACTATACGAGCTTCGAGCTCGAGCTCCAACACTAATGAGTCGAGTCGAGCTCGAGTTCAGACTCTATAATACGTAACCCAATCTCTCGAGCCCAAATTAAAAGCAGTCAAATTGGGTAAATTTTTATTGTTATTGTAAAAGGAACAGTTATCATGCCAATATTTAACTTTCAGGTGTTTATATTACCTAAAGTTGGTATCGTTTAAATGTAAGATAGACCCCTAAGTCCTAATCCCAAGCTATAATGCTGCAGACGAGATAACCCAACCTGCTTAGATGCTTTTAAGAACATTGAATAACCCACTTCCAAGTAAAAATGCAGTGCTCTTGAGTTAAAAACCAATCTACTAGATATATGCGGGGCTCAAGTTAAAAATGTCATGGCTGGTGTCATAATTTGTATATCAGGTAAAACAAGAAAAAAAAAACAGACAGATTTATCCAACATCTTCCTTATTAAAGAAAACGTACACTTTAAATTCAAAGATTTAGGTCAACCAATCACAAAGGATTAATTGTCAAGCAATATTACTTGAGAATCCATAATAACAATAACTTTATAAGCTAGCATGTATAATGCCTGTAAAAAGCACATTGAAACTGAAACCTAAAAAAACAAAGAAGAAAAGATTACCATTTTCAAAGATTATTTATCAAATTCAACGGCATCCCCATCGACCTATCTTATCCCTGTGCTTCTTAAAAATCTCCCTCACAGCTTCACTATAGGCAGCCTCCTCTTTGTCTTCAAAATCACCCTCATCATCATCAATGTTAATGTAACGATCATAATTATATTCAGATGGGAGACATACATCTTCAAATATAACTACTTCTACCGCTTTCATAACCAACTTTGAAACTGGCAAATCCAACAAGGGGATGTGACAGAAACTAACGTTATCACGGAATTCGTCTACTTTAGGCGGTGTAGTAGATGACTTTCTAACCTCGGAAAGTTTTGCACCACTAAGAGAGATCCTTCCCATTTTACGTGAATCGGTAATGGTAATCTTTTCCAAAACAGGACATTCACGAGCCAAGCCAAACAACATCATATACCTTACAAATGCATCCTCCAAGTACATCCTTGATTTTCTGTAATCACAATACCACCCACGAAATGAAGTTGGTTCTTCTTTTTCATGGTCTCGGTATGATGATCCCTTTGTGTCATGTATTGATCTCGGTGACAAAATCACAAATGACTTGATTCTATTACCGGCTATAAAAGCCTTCCACTTTAGAAAAGGTAAACTGTGAAAATATGTAGAAGGAAGTTTGATATACAGAGACTTGAGTCTTGAAAACTTTGTCATTGAGTCTATCAATCCACCATCAAAATAAATATACCTCCGACCAGTCCGAGTACCATAGAAATTCTTGTCACGATTTCTTTTTAATACGGCATACGAATTTACATCCTCATGGAATTCATTATTATCAGTCTCCCAACTAAAAGGAGCAATCAAGGAAATGTTGTCGACTTGACATGCGACTTGACATACGATCTGATTAAAACGTTTGGCAACACGTTTGCAAATGCATAAGGTTCTCAAATCCGTTACTTTACTTAAAATTTGTACAACAATTTCGTCAGGTAGAAAAAATGATGCATCAATTAGTTCTTTCGAAACACGTCTGCAAATGCATATGGTTTTCATATCCATTTTACTAAAACTTCCGAAAACAATTTCGCTTTTGCAAATGCATAAGCTTTTGATATCCATTTTACTAAAACTTTCGAAAACACCACCAGGTAAACAAAATGATGCACCAATTTCTTTGGAGACACTAGCCATGGTACAACTTCTTCACCTGAACAAAATACACACAAATTCTCATAAAATCTTTATGATCAGAAGCAGAGCTATATATATATATATATATATATATATATGATCAAACAGATTTTCAGAGACACTACTAGATGTCTGCTATAGTAACAAGAAGTTGGTGTCTCCAAAGAAGATATGTGATTTCGTGAAAGTGATCCTGATTCAGCTGCTATAAGATACGCGACTGAAGGGTCGCCGCCTTTGTATTATATGCAACGGCGGAACTACATTAGAGCTAGGGGTAGCCCGGGATACGGGTCCGCTCAACACATGTAGTGTAATTTTTTTTGAGATACTTTGGTTTTTACGTTGGTGTTACAGGTTAACGAAATTTGAGATACCGGTCAATGTGGATAACTTTAAACTTTTGAAGATTTTTATAGCAACAAATATTATAGAGATGTATTTGATCACTAAATATTTAGAAACTAAAAAATAACAAAAGTGTAAAACTCCTATAGAATGCTAAAAATAGAAAATAATCCTTGAAAAACGCTAAACTGTAATAATCTAGTCGTTCAAAAATATTGCACAGATATGAGGCTAGTGTTATAAACTTTGTGCGGGTCACTCATAATCCTAGTTCCGCCACTGTTTGTATAGTAGTTTGTGTTAGTTGTGTGAAGGAATTACAGTGATATTATGCTAAAATAGTTACTTTATATTATATATATATATATATATATAGAGTTCATGTATAACTCAATATTATATATATATATATATATTATATATATGGTAAAGTTCATGGGAGAACCATATAGATAATGTTAATTACAACTTTATCGATCTGTTCATATGTAAATAAATTTGTTCATATATATTATTCGCATATGAACATCAAGCTATAATATAAAGGTTCTCATGTTTCTTCCAATACAAATGGTTATTAGATGAACCTTTTCCTATATACAATCAGTTCTAAGATCCAGTGAGCTCATTTATAAGGTGACTTTATAATCGATATTACATATAGGAAGAATTATAACACTATCTAGTTTATGTAATTAAATATAATAAGTAAAATCACAAAATCCATACATTTAAAAATTCAAAAAATCTAACTAAGAGTTAACATATGAATACCCGAGTGTCGAAGAGTGGTCGAAGAAGTAGACTAGATTTAGAAATCGTTTTGATCAGGAAAAGGGAAACGTATAATATATGGTTTGTATGATAACACGTAAGTAACGTAGATATTTTTAAGGAGCCGTAATCTGTTAATGGGCTTAATCCAAGTGGAGTAATATTTTGTAACTAGCTGCTGTTGACATCTACTAATTGCATTTCATAGGAAATAAACAAATATGATTTCACATAATGAGATGTAAAACGATGAAGGATAACTTTCATTGGTCGTTCAATGTCAGGGCCCAGGATAACTTAATACTATACCCAATTTGAAAAAATCAGACTAATGTTTCTGAAGTTTTTTGTGTCAGACCAAGATAACCCTTCGCGTTAACAAGTTAACCCTTCAACTCGGAAATATTTAACTTTATATATATTTTTTTCCAGTAAGTAACCCACCAATCAATTTGACCGGTAATTTGTTAGTGGGCTTAGAATAACACGTACATACCGACATACGGACATAGATATTCATAAACCTATTCGAGTAGGTTACTCCTAATCCTCCAACTTCTATCCAGAATTCAGCAAAGAAATTATATTCGAGTTCTTGGAGCTAATGCTTTAGACTTTAGACACAAACCTAGTTGGAAACGAACCTCTTTAGACACGAACGTGGTATAGCCCAATTGAGTTTGATTTCAGTTTCAAACTAACTCTAACCCAGAATCGCCATTTGATTCTTGACCCAACTGACCCATCTGCCCATTTTGCCACCTCTAGGCCAAACCATGAAAGAATACATGAAGAAATATCATTTTTTCAAGAAAACGATATTAGTCCCTCCACCTAAAAGACACCAACATATGTCAACAAATTTCTCATTAATCCAAAAGCAGTCGGTATAGACGACGGATATAAAGGAAGGTGGTCACAAATTTTCAAAGTGTCATTTCAAAGTGTCTAAATAGGAGTATTGGAAGAAGCCAAAACTCCTAGAGCATATCACATGGCACTTTGTAGACACTTCTAAATGTACAAACAGTTGGGTTTTTTTTTCTGGTAACTCAATATAAAATGTAAAATACAATGCAGTGGTAGTAGACATACCCTGAACAAGCCATTGAGTTTGTTCCTAAACAGGATGTATTCATGTTTTACTTGCTGCGGACACCACACACACCTGCACAAGTCATCAAAATCAAAAAAACAATTATGGTTTAATGCTTTTAGTTTTTTACGAAGTGTTAATTATATTAAGATTCCATCCCAAATTGGGAGTCAAAAAAAAATTAATTATTTTATTTAGTATTATCTCAAACGAACACTTACCAATTTCACAATTCATTGGAGTGCATGAAGTAAGTGGAACTACTACTACGTATATACAAAGAACTAAAGTTAAAAAAGAATATCATAGTTAAGAGTTACGCAAATACAACTATAAAAGTTTGACCATAAACAACAAATACCGAATAACAAAGAGATGAAGTGTGCTATTTTAAACGCATTAGCTTCTGTAATGTAAGAATATGTAGCAGGAAAATGAGATAAGTGCAAAGAAATATATACAACTTCCAACTTCCTTTTGCATGTATTGAACTTTCTATGACTATTGTTTGTACCCAGTTACCTCATTATCAAGCAATTTGGTATTTTACTAATGTAGCTGCCATATAAAAGTTTCCATATCTTAGTCACGTCGACACAACCACTTTCATATATCATAAACCAATCCACCCGAATGATCCTAAACATATGTATATCATAAACTAATACCAGATTACCAGTAATTAGGCGACAATGGCATAACAAAATATATTTTCGATAAAAAAGTTAGACATTTCAAACACGTGTGTCTCGCCTTCACACAAGAATCAATCAAAAAACAATCAGGATATAGAAGTTTAACATAAACAATCAAATTCAAACTTGCATGAAATATTAAGCAAACTAAACTATACATTGCATCCAAACTAAAATATTTTACCTTTTCGGCAGTTTTTCTCTTTACACGTTAAGCCAGCCTTTGCTACAGGTTATGCTTTACTCAATCACTATCCTTATCTGCATTTAATTAAAAGAAGGGAAGAAAAATATATCAAGTTAACGAGTTGTTTTTTCATGCTAAATGAAACTATACATCCATATCCACATACACACACACATATATATATATACACACACACAGAGAGACACACACAAAGTACACATCAATCAGCACACAAATCACACACATATATACGCATAATAAATCATATATATAGATATTATCGCACCATAAGGAAATCCCGATCTAGGGTTCCAATAATCACAAATCTATGCATAAGTATAAGTATATATATACAAATTACACGCGCACACTGCACACACACACATATATACATCGTACCAGTTGAAATCCAGAGCTAGGTTCCTGTAATCAAGAATCGAGTTTGAATTGAAAGTAGATAAGATTAATGAGATGTAATTAAAGGATTCATAAGATTAGG
>CM067173.1:9051825-9074867 GCA_034093135.1 Erigeron breviscapus
CATATGTTCCAAAGGCGTGATCATTACGGCATGACTTACATATATTCCAAATGCATGTACAACAACATGACTTATGTGTCTTTCAACAGCATGTATAACGACATGACTTATGTGTCTTTCAACAGCATGTATAACGGCATGACTTACATATATTTCAAAGGCATGATCACAACATTTACGTTTCATACAATACAACATTCAACAATAATGATCACATATAACGATTAACACGTTCAACAAACACGTTTAACAACAACGATTCATATAACGATTAACAACGTTCAACAAGCACGTTTAACAAACACGTATATGTACACTTTTCAGCCCGAATCTCAATTGAGTAGGGAGGGTTTACGAAACTCACCTTATTGTTGATAGTTCAACAGCAAAATAGAAGAGAGTTGATGTAGTTAACGATGACGAGCGAGTCAACTGGCCACGTTACGTATTCCCTAATTTCAATGTGAATTGATTTATATTCGTGCTAAATTCCAAATATAGATATACAACTATAAGGATTTATTAATACGCTTGTCAACGTAATTTTTGTTATAAAAGTTTAAGGGACTAAATTGTCAAATGTCCAAAGTATAAGGACGAAAAATGATACCTTTGAAAGTGTAGGGTAAAAATGTAACTTTCCGTATGTAATACGTATCCGTAGGATATATAAAGTATTCCTCTGATATTTCTAAATCCTTTTGAAGTATTTTTAAATAATAGGATTAATACGAAGAATGTATTAATTTTGTAACGAATAGATGTTTTCAATAGCAGAGATATGAAAAGATACCTTGAATGGTATGTATTATAATCAATACAAAATGTATTGATTACAATTGAAGAGATACCTCAAATGGCAGGAAAAACCAGCATTTTATTTCCAAGTTGTGTTAGGGTTGGCCTTGGGTCGTGAAGAATACCGGGGCGGATTAAGTTGCTTAGTGATTTCTTATGCAAACTTTTCGCGAACTACCTTCCATTCCTCCAGCATAAGCCAAAGAGGCCCAAGGTGCAATCACTTTCGGAAACATTGTGCGGTTAAAAGCGTATCGAGGATATATTCTATCCATAAATCAAACAATTCGAAAATACGAATAATTCACAGATGGTGAATAGTAATTATATGAATTAGGATAGTTAGGTATATAACTATGCCCTTGTTTATATACCATATAAGTATTTAAAATGATTTAATAAAAGTTTTACGATTTCTCGTACTTTTGCTAATAATTCATTTTTCGCAATAGTAACAATATTTCAATATTCATATATAAAAGCGATAGTTACTGTATTTAAATGCAATTATGTATCAATTGAGTATAAAATTAAATTGACAAGCATTTCAATACATAACATATATTTCTAAAATCATAGAGCAAAGTATAGTAAGGTTTTATAAAAATACTTACAAGAAAGGAGAGTTTATGAACTCTAAGATCAAACTTTCGACGTACGAAGAACACGACTTCTGATTCAAATGAAATTTGCCCAAGACTTGGACTTGTTTACTTAATAATTGAAGATTATTCCCAACCCAAATTGAGTATTATAACTAGAACTTTTGAAGATCTTAGAGAGATTTGTTGATAACAACTTCTCTTGACGATTTTCGGCGAACTTTGAGATCAAAGCGACTTTGCTTATACTAGAACAATCAAGTGTTCTTTGAAACTTATAACAAGAAGGGGGAAGATGATTTTAGACTTATAGAATGCTAAATAGAGAGAGAATGAAGTTTAAGGTGTGAGTTTTTATGATAACTTAAGCCTAGTATTTATAGTAAATAAAATGGAGTTAAATATAATAAAAATGATGTACATTCTTGACTTTGTAACCTCATGGAATTAAGTATGATAAAATTAGTATCATTCTTGACTTTAACAACTTATGATCAGATTTTTAAAGATATTTAGAGGTTTATAACTTTGCTACTAAGTAAAGGAAAGTGCTAGGAAGTTTCCTCATGGAGGTGTATGGTTTTACTAGCTTTGGAAGTAAGTTTTCTTAACAATTTACACAACAATTGTCTACTAGTAACATTATTCAACTAATAAATCAAATATAGCTTGTGACAATTTCACGAGTATTCCTACTTTCCATAAAGTATGTCGGCTTTGTCCTATTAATGGAATTATTAGATAACCACCGACACTGTGCCACCGACACTGTTTACCGTACATTATACTTAAGGTTTTGTATATACGTTTTCCCTGTTACTACAGTTACTCAATCATTTTCTATAATAAAATTTTTATAACACGTATGGGCCAATATTCACATATACGGTACTATTCACAATACATTACTATTCACGTATACGGTTACTATTCACAAATACGGTTACTATTCATATATTTTCTCAAAAATCATTTACATTAAATTTATAAGTCAAATCTAGTCAAATTTCACAAATGTTACAATACGGTTTGGGTATTGGACCTTATATGGAATCTTGAAAGCTGCCGAAATTGGCGATATTGAAGTATTGATGACCGAATGGTTTTGGTATAATGAATGATTAATCGGCTGATATATTTTTCTGTCACGATAAATGTGACAAATGAGAACTTTATAATTTACCATGGATTTCTCAACTATTTTGAAATGGATAGGTAATGAGATTTACTTGCAAACCTATGCACTCACCAACTACGTTTTCGTAGTTGACACTTTTTCTTCATGCTTTTCAGGAATTAGCGTGAGCTTTGAGGAATTATATGCATCATGATTATTTGCATTACACTTGGGAGTCAAAGATCAAACCTTGTGACGGGCAATGGAATCCGCCCTGATCATTGTAGTATATCATCTCATGTATTTGTTATTTGTTTCGTGGACTCAATATTCAAGTATGGTAGACGTATTGTACTTGGGAATTGGTTCACCTGCTTGTGCATTGTAAAATTATTTTTATCAACTAAAGCTATGGTGAATTATCTATTATCCTTTGTTTGAATACTCGACTTTCTGTACATCTCATCATTCCGCCGTGGTTGGGGTGTTACAGAAAATGGTATCAGAGCCTAAGGTTATAGAGAACATTGGGGTTCCTCCGGGAATTCCAAAACTATAGCCTCTTTTTAAAACGAATTTTATAGTCGAGTCGAGCATAAGGTTGAGCGGACTAGTTTGAGCTTTACATGGTAGGACCATAATTAAACGTAAAGTCATGAATCTACGTTTAATTATGAGAGGACCATGTAAAACTCAAACGTCCACTTGGACTTATGTTCAAAAGGATTCCTTTTCAAAAAAAAAAAAAAAAAGATCTTTATTAAACTCGTTTTAATGAGAATACGTGGTGCATTTAGACATTCACCTAAGCATATATAGCAATTCGAGACTTGCCTTACTTGAGGATTATACTAGTTTAGTAGGATTCCCCTCTGCACACTAGAAGTGAAATGAATAAGATTGAAAGATATTCGTCGATACATGCTACTCTATGCTATAACATGTGAATTTGGGCATGATTTGATTGCAATGTGAAAGCCTATAGTGTGCAATGTGAAAGTTGTAATGTGCAATGTGAAAGTTGTAATGTGCAATGTGAAAGTTTGGAATGTGCAATGTAGAAATTATGTGAGGAATGCATGCGTAAAAGCCTTATGATTCATGATGTTGAACTTTAAGTAGCATATGTACTTTAAAATAATGAGATTATTATAAGGCACGAAATCATTTTGGGGTATGACTTGTTCAAATTAGTGAGTAATGACGTTGACTATTTATGATCGATTTAGAAAGAAAATATAGGCATGACGAGTTGATATGAAATTTCATGGACGATATGGATATAAGGGCCTTTACTCCCTAAGTTTGAGCTATTTGAAACTAGCGCGTGAATATTGCGATGATTATGTAGTCATGCCTTACTATGGAGATAGTTATTGCGCCCTAAGATTGAGCTAATTAAGGGCTAGTACATGAACGATTTAATGATTACATAGTTGTGCCTTACTATTGAGATAGTTATTATGCTCTAAGATTTGACTATTGAGAACTAGTACCTGCTAGATATGATTATAATATGGCTAGTCCTTACTACTGAGATATATATTGTGTGATGAGATTTGACCGCTTGGGAACTAGTGATTGTCTCTGAAAAATCCATTATAAATTAGAAATTTCCTAAGTATGAAAGTTGTCATTAAGTACCCCTCTAATCCAATATTCGTTCACTCGTGCTCTTTTGAAATTATCCCCCATCCTATTTCTTACGACACCACTATTCATTATGGACATATGACAACGCGATATCATTGGTGGAACATCTTCCCACGTACGTTGGACGATATACCCTAAGAATTGTAGCCCCAAAGATATGACGCGACTCTATCCTCTTAGAAACTACACATAACCTTTGTATTCGATCTGAGATGGTGCGAAACATATGGAAACGCCGAATGAAGTTGGAGACTTGTGCAGGACGAGTGGTATTAAAGCCAAATTACGATTTGACCACGCCGATAGAGCACATTCCGATATACATCCTAGACGACACATTCTGGGGATTGTAGCTCCGAAAATTTGGTGCGATATCTCTATAATAACACGCGTACACGAACGGTTATCCATATTATCTAAGTCGGTGCGACATGTATTGACGTCATTGAAAGTTGGAGTCCATTGGGCAACGAAAGACAAAGAAGTGATTTCTTTAACTCGCGCAAGGAGTTTAATCCGAGCCTTAATGAATCTTTTGTTTTCATATTTCCTATTTCATTCATTCGAAACCAAATTCTATATCCTTTATATTCTTGATTATTCAAAGTAACGATCACCACCGCTTCTCCTCAAAGTTAGTAACCTAACAACATACAACTCACTTACGCAACACTTTGCAATAGCGAAATCGAGTAACTAGTACCCTTCTCTTACTGCGACGTCAAGGGATACGAAAGACGTGAGACATCGGCCGTCCATAAGTGAACTACTTGGAATAACTATATAGCATAGAAGATGTTATTGGATCATGCACATAAAGTAGGGCGGAGAAGATTTGTGGTGTATAAGTCAAAGTACATGGAAGCACAAGCGAAGAGTATACTAAGCTTTAACTTGGAGAAAGAATTGAAGGTCTTCCCTATCTAGGTTGATCGACTAAAAGGAAGAAAATTGAGCGGCCGACGAAAGGAAGGTCGTGTGACATGAAGGTCACCTTTGGATAAATATAAGACTTCCCTAGAACTTGGGGGAGATCACTAGCAATGTTGGAAGACGAAAGTGGTTAGAATAAGAAAACCAAGGACAATAAGATAATTAGGATGTGTCGAGTAACCCTCAAGATGGAAGAGTAACAAAAAGGAATTCTGAGCTATCCTTTTCTTTTTCAAAACACCAAAGCAAACGGATATTTGCTACATGAAGGAATCAGGAATTTGGCGAAATGAAGATCGTCAAGGATGGTGAGATAAAGTGAAAAGTAGGAAATCCCTTACATTTTTCTAGAGGAAAAATGTTAAGGGGGTAATAACAGCAAAGGTAGATGCTCGAACAAGGAGTATGAAGTGCAAGATTATACTTTATCTTTCAAGAAGAGTTATTCACTAGCATCATTGAAGATGATTTTGAGTAGAAGATAGAGTAGAGAAACATCATTTGACACAAACAGTAAAGTGAAGGAATTGACGCCGTCTACAAGATGTAGTTCTGGTGGCGTTTATCTTTATGGCGGTTCACGCGTTATTCTTTGGATAAGAATTTGAGAACCTCTATCGAAAGACAAGCTATTGGTGGAGAGTATCAACTAAGCTAAGAGAAATCGATATACGCCCAACACTCGATGGAAGCTAGCTTTACTAAAGAGAAGTATGGTCGAAAAGTAGAGGAAACACGATGACTTGTGATGGTTATCCCCTCAAGGTCGACGGTCGTAGGGAGGTAAGCTAAGACAAGATGAATTTGAGTGAAGAAAGATAATTTGCAACACATGGTTAATCGTCAAGGACCATCGACCCACGAAGTAGTGCGCCCAAGAAAAGTGAAGAAGGAAAACAACATGAAATCGCTAAGTTAGTAGTGAAGGCAAATAAGGAGTGCGACGCTAGAATTCAAGGCACATACTACCGCGATGATCAAGGAAGTTGATCGCTGAACTAAGTTCCACAATTCAATTTACAATTGCTCATTTTAAATCAAATCTTGTTTTCAGTTGCTCATTTTGATTCGGGTCGGTTGAGCTTTAAACAAGCAGTAATGTTCGCCCGGTTTGGTATTGATCCCTTTGCCGATATGCATAAGAGGATGCTTTTTTTTGTTGGAGGGTATGTAATTCTATGCTTAAACACCATTTCCATCACTTTATGGTTGCATAGAACACACAACACCACACTTTTCCATAATAAATATATACTATTCTATGATCGGTGGATACACAGGATATAAAATATGTTGTATTTTTTCCTTTTGATTTTGTTTTTATTACCCCGGGGTAATAAAAACAAAATCAAAAGGAAAAAATACAACATATTTTTATATCCTGTGTATCCACCGATCATAGAATAGTATATATTTATTATGGAAAAGTGTGGTGTTGTGTGTTCTATGCAACCATAAAGTGATGGAAATGGTGTTTAAGCATAGAATTACATACCCTCCAACAAAAAAAAGCATCCTCTTATGCATATCGGCAAAGGGATCAATACCAAACCGGGCGAACATTACTGCTTGTTTAAAGCTCAACCAACCCGAATCAAAATGAGCAACTGAAAACAAGATTTGATTTAAAATGAGCAATTGTAAATTGAATTGTGCAGTCTAATATAATTTTCCTTGCCCCGACAACTTCATTTTCTAGATCCGCCTCTGTATATGACAGTCTAACACTAGTTAATTAGAAAGGAGCTACATACATTTCATGGGATCCATGATTTTTTGAACATCCCTAGTAGGAGGAAAAAGCACAAATGATGGGGCGTTGGCGAACCCATTAAGTATACGCTCACCTCACTATGTAAATGAGCCAGTAACAAAACATATATGTATACAAATATATTATATATTATATTAATAATATATAATATATTTGTATAATGTATACATATATGTTTTGTTACTGGCTCATTTACATAGTGAGGTGAGCGTATACTTAATGGGTTCGCCAACGCCCCAGTTTTGTGCTTTTTCCTCCTACTAGGGATGTTCAAAAAGTCATGGATTCCATGAAATGTATGTAGCTCCTTTCTAATTAACTAGTGTTAGATTGTCATAGAGTTAATTGCAGGATTATATATATATATATATATATTAGACTGCACAATTCAATTTAAAATTGCTCATTTTAAATCAAATCTTGTTTTCAGTTGCTCATTTTGATTCGGGTCGGTTGAGCTTTAAAGATGCAGTAATGTTCGCCCGGTTTGGTATTGATCCCTTTGCCGATATGCATAAGAGGATGCTTTTTTTTGTTGGAGGGTATGTAATTCTATGCTTAAACACCATTTCCATCACTTTATGGTTGCATAGAACACACAACACCACACTTTTCCATAATAAATATATACTATTTATGATGTGATACACATATTTATCCAAACACCATAAGAATGAAATAAAAAAGGGGTAATAAAAACAAAATCAAAAGGAAAAAATACAACATATTTTTATATCCCGTGTATCCACCGATCATAGAATAGTATATATTTATTATGGAAAAGTGTGGTGTTGTGTGTTCTGTACAACCATAAAGTGATGGAAATGGTGAGTCTAAGACATTTAAGCATAGAATTACATACCCTCCAGCAAAAAAAAACATCCTCTTATGCATATTGGGAAATGAGGGATCAATACCAAACCGGGCGAACATTACTGCATCTTTAAAGCTCAACCGACCCGAATCAAAATGAGCAACTGAAAACAAGATTTGATTTAAAATGAGCAATTGTAAATTGAATTGTGCAGAACTTCATTTTCTAGATCCGCCTCTGTCTATGACAGTCTAACACTAGTTAATTAGAAAGGAGCTACATACATTTCATGGGATCCATGATTTTTTGAACATCCCTAGTAGGAGGAAAAAGCACAAATGATGGGGCGTTGGCGAACCCATTAAGTATACGCTCACCTCACTATGTAAATGAGCCAGTAACAAAACATATATGTATACATAAATATATATTAATATTCTTATTAAGGAAAAAATACAACATATTTAATATCCCGTGTATCCACCAATCAAAGAATAGTACATATTTATTATGGAAAAGTGTGGTGTTGTGTGTTCTGTACAACCATAAAGTGATGGAAATGGTGAGTCTAAGACATTTAAGCATAGAATTACATACCCTCCAGCAAAAAAAAACATCCTCTTATGCATATTGGGAAATGAGGGATCAATACCAAACCGGGCGAACATTACTGCATCTTTAAAGCTCAACCGACCCGAATCAAAATGAGCAACTGAAAACAAGATTTGATTTAAAATGAGCAATTTTAAATTGAATTGTGCAGTCTAATATATATATATATATATATATTATGTCTATGACAGTCTAACACTAGTTAATTAGAAAGGAGCTACATACATTTCATGGGATCCATGATTTTTTGAACATCCCTAGTAGGAGGAAAAAGCACAAATGATGGGGCGTTGGCGAACCCATTAAGTATACGCTCACCTCACTATGTAAATGAGCCAGTAACAAAACATATATATGTATACAAATATATTAATATTCTTATTAATAATGAACAACTGTTGTAATATATGTAAAATAAACAAACTCAGGGATGAAAATTACAGCAAATTTAGCTTCGCAATAGAGTTTAATAGCTTCCAATTGAACCTAATAGTTGTCTGAATTGACCATCGTAATTGAGTTGTCGCCACAGATAACTATAGCCTGATATATATATAACAAAAACAAAATTAATTTGTTAGATTTTGAAATTGACAGCATAAATTAAGAAAAGAAGAAACGATGAACAGCCAGCCTATATATATATATAACAACAAAATTAATTTGTTAGTTTTTGAAATTGATGATAAATTATAAAGGAAAGAAGTGATGAACAGCCAAATAGATAGATAGATAGATGGATAGGTTTACCTCGGCAACCGCCATGATTGATTCAAAGGAAGGTACGGTGAATTAAGGTCCCAATCTACAACTCAAAGAAATCAACGAATGAATAGAGTTTTTAATTCTGTTAAAGTATGGTTAAAGTTTCAATTTTTGGTTCAAGTTTTTAATATATGTTTGAATGGTGGTTGTATTTATAGGCAGCTGGTTTATCTTTCGCTAGGGTATGTATGAAGATGTATGTGATGGACTCGTGATTAACTTGCTGGACTTGGACTCTTACTTGTGGGCTGAAACTATGAGAATTATATCCTTAATATAGAGTAATGGGCTTAAGGGAGGTAGCAATTGATGGTCATAATATATGACGATGATGTGGCTGCATATATAAGAGAGAAAAAAGATTGAAGAATCAGAGAGCTTGCTGGTGAAAAAACGCCAAAAAATTAATTTTTGTAGTTTTAAGTTACATAATTTTTTATTATTTTAAGCCAAACTAAAATATTTAATAGCATAATAAGTATGAGTTTGATCTAACAAATATATGTAATTGATGCATCAATATAAGGTTATATTTTTATAATTTTGGGGACCTATGTTTTCATTTTGTCTTGGGCCCAAATTTTTGTTGTCATTCTCCGAAACGGTCCTGATCATCCTCCGTACATAAAAAGTCTATGTGACAATTCAGGTCATTGATATAATACTGTTTTAAACTTATTAAAATAATACCCGTATAATGTGATAAGAAAAAAAATAAATTGTAAACTTTCATGACTTTTTACGATCAGATGGTTTTGATTCTGGGGTCTTCAAAACGTAAAATTAAACTACAAAACTAAATTACAGCAGTCTGGGACTGATGTGTAAAATCTAGTCTTAAATTTATAAACAAGAAAATACTAATAGTTAGACTTCTACACACAGGCAGTGTACCTTATCGTGTATAGTAAAGCTATCAGTAAGTCCAGGATCGAACACAGGGACTGTTGTTTAGGAACTAAGCGAGTTTAATGTAATTCTAAAAGGTTTTGGTTTTATGACCCAACGTCATTGATTTAGATGTTAAACTAAAACTAAATTAAACGAAAAATTGTTTGAAAGATTTTGTTGTAAACAATAATATTAAAAAGTCATCTACTTTGAATCCATGACACGAAAAACTTTGGTTGCATATAAGTAAAACTCAGTTCAATAACGGTGATTTAATAACTAGGTTTAAACAAAGAACTCACTAGTTGCGCACCTAGCTTATTACCCTATCCAAACCCATTAACCAATTGATTCAATTATAAAGACCGGCTACCACCTGACGTCTATTAAAATATCCCTAACTGATTAATTTGTTTTGTTATTATTTAACAATTATGCCTACCGATTCTACCAAACCGTTAACACGTTTAATCTTATTATCTATGATTGTTCTCTAACGCACTACCATGAATTAGAGCCAATTAATTCTACCAAATCAATTAAAATAACACATACATAATCTAGCTACCACTAAAAATCATGCATATATTACCAACTAATCAATAGATAAGTGACAAAGATTAAATATATAAAGATCTCGACATAACGTTAAACAAATCAACTAGATTTCATAAAATCATGCAACCATTATCTATCGTATCATTTCATATCCGTAAATGATAAAAGATTTAGTTAGACATGACAAAACTAATAAAACTAAAAATCATCAAATAAATAGAATTCATAATGATAATTGTATAGTAATAAAGTCTTGAAACAACTAATAACTAATACAATACCCGTTCGTTGTCCGGGTACACTTATGAAAGTACTTTTTATAACTCGCACGACTCAACCTATACCTTTAATAATCTAAGCCTCCCAGCTATTCTTTTTCAATTTTTTTTTATATCAATCTACATATTTTCTTTTGATTTGAATTCTAATACGAACAACCATAAACTTTAAAATTCAGCCATCACTTAAGAGATCATTTTGGATAGGCCTAAAGTCCAAAACAAACATGAGTCTGGACTTTCAAATGTAGCGTAGAACCATTTCAATTTGATTTAAAACCCAACTTTGATATCAATGATACCAAGAAAAGAAAAAAAAACCTTATAAACTTTTGACGTTCTAAACTATCCTTTTTGTATTAACCACCCAGAACTTTATGTCAGCACAACATCAATGTTGATCATTTCATCGGTTTTAAACCGTTATGGACACGGAACTACCTAAAATGCAAAACCTCATTTTTTTACTTTAATAAATTATATAAATTAGTTTTATAAAGTACTCACTTAAACTTCTTTTTTCGATGGATGACTAATATGTTTCGAGTTAGTTATATGTTTCGAGTTAGTTACATGTTTCTTCTCTTACAATATTTGAAATTTTTAACATTTAATCATGTAATTAAAATCCATATGAAAAAGAGATAAAAACATTAGTTTATCACTTAATAAATTTATATTATGAGAGTGTATTTATTTTATTAATTTCAAAATAAAAGGCAACATCCTATATGGATCAATTAACTTTTAAAAATAAAAGAAGCAGAAATATAGATCAACGAGAAATTCTACTCGTGCGTTGCCGCGGAAACGCTAATTATCATATTTAACACTATTAATGTAGGAATAAAAATAACCGAGCGAAAATAAGAATGGGAAAGTAGAAACCAATATAAAAAATTTGAAGTAAAATATCAATATAGTTTCATTTACTTATTTATCTAAAGTATTTCCTTGTTAAATAATATTAAGTATCAGTTTACCGAGGCAAAAAACATAATTTTTTTTCTTTTTTAAAAGAGTTTTTGTAGAAAAGGGGAAAAAATTAGACCAAAAAAAAGAACCAAGGAAAAAAAAAAAATTTAAAAAAAAACTTTGACCCCGGGCGTTGCCCGGGATCGACGTTGCGTCATGCAAACATATATAGATACAACATTACCTAAAAGTTTGGACATTTAAAGTTTACTATAAGGGTTAGAAACTAAAAAAATTGGTGGTCAAAACCAAGAGTTTGATGGTAAAGTTAGAAGCCTTAAAATAAGAGATAGAAAGTAAAAAAAATAAAAAAAAATTGATGATTAAAGTTAGAACTATAATTAAGTTTGTATACAAAAAGTTAGACTAAAGTGATAAAATCTAAAAGTTAAGTGGTAAAAATAAGAATCTAAAAGTATACAATCGTAAAAAAAATATAAAAAAAAACGGAAAAAAATAAAATAATGTCATGATGACGTCAGCAGTCATGACGTTGACGTCATCATTTTACTGTTCCTAAGAGGACCATACTTGTAATATATAATAATTGCCAAAAAGAAAAATCTAACACATTTTATTTATACATCAACAACAAAACAACAACAACAACAACAACAACAACAACAAGGTACCCAATCCCGACATAAGTCGGGCTATGGGGGAGGTATGATGTAGACAGACCTTACCCCTACTCAAAGGGAGGGAGGCTGCTTCCGGTTCCACCGCAGTGGAAGGGACCTCCGGCCCGGGTGAAAAAAATAAGGTTAGATCCACCGGAGTGGAAGCTTAACCGGATAGGGATAATCTCGATCTCAAACTCTCAATCTCAATCTCAATCCCACTCTTCGGTTCACAAATTTTTTTACCAAACACAAACACACACATATTACCCTGCTTTTTACCAAACACAAACACACACAGCAAAAGACTTTCTCTCATCATCTTCTGTAACTCGATCATCATCATCATCATCATCTCGTTGCTGTTTACCCTCTTTTAAAATAACAGATTTTATTGATGGCATAAAAAAGAGAGTTTTAACCTCAAGAAATATTAAGAAACTTTCAGTGATAGATATGTTTCTTCCAACCGGCCATCTATTTGTTCTCTTGTAAAGGAAATCTTCGGTGATAACACAGCCATATCATCTTAAATACATGGTTTTCTCTCTCAACCACCATCGGTGCCGGTGACCATCAACCACCACCGCATTTTGTTTGATGGTTTTACTCAAATAAGTGAATGAGGCTCCGAAAGGATTAAACAACCACTATATATCCTCACAGATCTAGAGAGATGAAGATTGACTGACTCACAAATATTAATGGCTGAAAAATAGGGATTTTTGTTGTTTATCTAGTTTATTTTTTAATTCACGTGCATATTATGTAAGTAACTACCCATCCGTTTTAAATGGGTAATTTCAAAGGCTGTGATTAAAAATCTTCTTGATCAGATGGTTATAATTAAGAAAAAAACAAACGCACCGGAAACAATGGATATGAATTATTGTATATATATTATATATATATATAGGGTAAGGTTCAATTAAGAACCATTTAAATTGGAAGAACCATGAGAACCACTATATTATAACTTGATGTTCATATGTGATAGGTATATGTAACCAAATTCGTTCACGTAGGTTCATTTGAGAACCATTCATATATGAACGTAGGTAATATTAGTTATAACTTGACATGTTCATATGTGCATGAATTTGTTCACATAGACTATTAACATATGAACACCAAGTTATAATTACAAGGTTCTCATGGTTCTTCCAATTCAAATGGTTCTCATTTGAACTTTTTCCTATATATATATATATAGGGGCAGGTTATTTAGAGTCCAAACTTATTTTGAGTCCAAAAAGGGTCCATATAACTTACACATGTGTAAGTCGTGGTGGCGGTGGTCGCCGTCGCCGGAAAATCATGGTGGTGGTGGTGCTTACACATGTGTAAGTTGTAAAACTTACACATGTGTAAGTCGTGGTGGCGGTGGTCGCCGTCGCCGGAAAATCATGGTGGTGGTCGGAGATGATGGTGGTGGTGGTAGGAGGTGGTTGGATTTGAGGAGATGAAAGAAAATCAATGGACCCTTTTTGGACTCAAAATAACTTTTCCCTATGTATATATATATATATATATATATATATATATAGGGAAAAGATAAAATGAGTCCAGCTTATTTTGAGTCCAATTTGAGTCCATTGATTTTTTTCCATCTCCTCAAATTCCAACCACCTCCTACCACCACCACCATCATCTCCGACACCACCATGATTTTCCGGCGACGGCGACCACCGCCACCACGACTTACACATGTGTAAGTTTTACAACTTAAACATGTGTAAGTTAACTTACGCATGTGTAAGTTACATGGACCCTTTTTGACTCAAATTAAGCTGGACTCAATTTATCTCCTATATATATATATATATATATATATATTTTATATATATATATATAGTTTCCTTATTTTGAGAACCATTTTTTTTGTAAGAACCATGAGAACTCTTAAATTATATATTTGTTCACATGTTTTTTTTATTCATTCACATGTGAAATGATATAAAAATATATGTTGTAGAAGAAACTTTTTCAAGAAACCTTCAAATTAGCCTTTTATGAACTTGTGAATGAATTTGTTCACGTTTTTTGTTCACATGTGACAAACGGCTATATATAAGGTTTCGGAAAAAAATTTCTTCTACAACATATGTTTTTATAACGTTTCACATGTGAATGAACAAAAAAAACATGTGTTCCAATATGAAATTTAAGAGTTCTCACGGTTCTTACAAAAAAATGGGTTATCAAAATAAGGGTCCCCTATATATATATATATATACACTATAAGAAAAATTGCTTTTTGTGAGGACAGATGTCCTCACAATAAGTTCAAATATCCTCACAATAAGTGGCTAGTGAGGAAATGTCCTCACAATAGGCTTCGTCACTGAAGCCCCGTCACAATAGGTAACTGGTGAGGAGATATGTGGGATATTGTGAGGACATTGACCAGGAAAAAGAAAAAAGGAAAAGAAATGGAAAATAATATTTGTGACGACAGTCCTTTCAAAAAATAAAATAATTTTATTTTCAAAAAACTTATTTAATTATGTCAAAATATATATTCTTTGTATAAGAAAAGTATAAATTAAAATATACATCGTATATTGCTACAGTAAATACGGAGGTTGGCGAGAACTGTCCTCACCAAAAGTGGATACATGTTGTGTGGACTGTTCTCACAATAAGTTAATTTAGGTTTTGTTTAAATATAAAATTATGTCCTCACAATAAACTTAGCAAGAACCGTTCTCACAAATGGTTTAAATTTTTTTGGCAAGAATCTGCTGTAAATGCAGCTTTCCGCCCAGAATTTTTCCGGGTCATCAACCTGTTTTCTCTCCAGAATCTTACCAGATTTTCATCAACCAACATCAACAACAACAATGTCATCAAACTACTACAAATACCATTAATATTGTCTACTTAACAACATATCCGCACAATAGTTGAACATAAAGTTTTAACGACAAATTTAACTAAGACATATTCAAGTACAAAATATTTCCACCACAACTCAAAATAATTCAGCCACAAACCTAGTCGGAGTTCGAGTCGTCCTCTTCTTCTTCCTCCACCTCTTCCCACACAATATCAAATCCTTTCTCCGCCATAGCATTTGCCATTATGTCCACTTTTCTAGTTAGAATCGTTGTTTCCCTCTTGGCTGCTTTGAAAGTTGCTTTCAACAATGCATCAACTTCGGCTTGAGTGTAAACACGTCCAGGTGGATTAGATGTTCCAGCCCCGGAACTTGATGAGGAGGAGTATCCAGATACAATATGACCACGTCCTCGCTTGAAACCCCGTCTTTTACCCAAAACCTCATCGAGGATAGCTTCCTCAGTCATCGGGTTCTCCACACCCTCTTGATCATTGAGCAACTTTTTCATCTTTTCCTGTCAAGTTACAAAACCAAAAGGGTTGTTAGATTTTATGTTTGACTTTTGAAGTCAAATGGCTGGTTACACTTTTTACACTTAAAATTGGTATTGGTTCTCAATGGCAGTTTTATGCAAAAAATAACACAAAACAACTGTTAAACAGCCAACAACAGCAGTAAAAAACAGCACTAAAACAACATCAAAACCAGCACTAAAACAACCAAAAACAGCACCAAAAACAGCCTAAAAAGTACTAAAACAGCAGTAAAAAACAGCACTAAAACAGCACCAAAACAGCCTAAAACAGCCAAAAACAGCACCAAAAACAGCCTAAAGCAGTACTAAAACGGCACTAAAAACAGCAGTAAAATACGGCACTATAACAACATCAAAACCAGCACTAAAACAGCACCAAAAACAGCCTAAAACAGTACTAAAACAGCACCAAAAACTGCATTAAAACTGCCACCAAAAACAGCCTAAAACAGTACTAAAACAGCACCACAAACAGCCTAAAACCAGCATACAAAAAACACTAAATACAGCCCAAAATCAGCATCCAAACAACACTAAATATAGCCTAAAACAGCCTAAAATCAGCATACAAATAACACTAAACATTCTACATTGATATTAGTTGTAACTATGCTAATATTATTGACTAGCTAACAACTATTTGACTTACTAGCATCCATGTGCTTTAGTGCAAGAATTCCAAATATAACACAAGTACTTACATAATGTTGCATTGCAAGCTCAGGCATATGGGTCGTCCCATTTGGCAGCTGTTTTGAATGTTTTTCCTTAAACAACTCTATGAGACTAAGACCAGTGCCATCCGGCTTTTTCTGTAAACACATGAAATGAAATGAATGTGTATACTTGATAGCAATAAAACAACAAAAAATATGACTTACCCTTTCGTAGAGTATTTCAGAAGAAAGCAACAAAGAGAGAAATAAATGGAAGACGTCCAACGGCACCAATCTATCATACAAAACATATATACATTATTAAAAAAATATATTTAATAAATCTGAAAAATATATATAGATATATAATTAATAAATCTGAATTTTTTTTAATATTTATCAATTAATAATCTGAAATTATATATATTAACAATTAATAAACCTTAAAATTATTTAATATATGATAAATCGGAAATTTAGTTTTTTAATTAATAAATTCTGAAAATATTTATAATTATAAAATTCTGAAATTATTGAATACTATCAATTAATAATCTGAAATTATATATATTAACAATTAATAAACCTTAAAATTATTTAATATATGATAAATCGGAAATTTAGTTTTTTAATTAATAAATTCTGAAAATATTTATAATTATAAAATTCTGAAAACTATTGAATATATTCTTAAAGAAAGCAAACAATAATACAAGAAAAAATAGCAAAGAAAAGAAAATATACCAATTCATTGTGGCTGTGGTGGGTGGTCCGGCAGGTGGTCGTGGTAGACTTCGGCGGCAGGGCAAATCATAAACAAAATCAAAAACCGAAAATTAATTACAAGAAAAGAAAGAAAATGAAACAGATTGAGGATTTCGGTGGTGAAAAAAAAACATATTATAAGGAAGCGGCGGGAAAATATGAACAAACCTTACAGTAGCGGTGGAAGGTTACAGGAGGAGGAGGCGGCAGCAGGTTACATTAGGTGGAGGAGGCTGATTTCCGGGCGGTTGGGTGGGTTTTTGTTGGATTATTCGGTGGGTTGTATAAGGATTTTTTTGTTGGAGATGAAAAGGAGTTTTGGAGGGTAAATGAAGATGAGATCTAAAAATTCCCGGTATAAGGCCCTTTTTTGTTGTTGTATAAGGGTTTTTGGGGTTCTGTGTCTAGCCAATGGTAATATTCTATATTTACATTTATTATTTGATAATAAAACTTACCAATCATTTATTTTATAAATAATAATAATTAGTTATTTTTGATAATATATACACATATAATTTATAACTAATAATTTTGATAAAAATTTTATATTTTTTACTCATAAAATTATTATGTTATAATAAATAATAACTATTTTATATTTTTTATTTTGTATAATTATTTACTTGACATTTTTATTAATTATTATGTCTTATTATTTTTTAGCATTTACAAATTTACATGATTAGGTATTCTAGACAATATGTTCGGCAATTAAGTTATTAGAGTTGCTCGTGAATTTATAAGTACTTAGTGAGCCGGGAAACCAATTCAAGTGGTTAAACGAGTTAGAAAGCCTAATAGAATCAATTAATGGACCCGAATGGCCTAATAAAACCATAAGAGAAATAAACAATTCAAACGGTGATGGTTGTTTTTGTTTTAGTGTTTAAATTTATAAAAGTTGTACAAGTAATTATCTCAAAAACACACACACCTTAACGGACAGGGACCCGATCAGATGTAGTATAGTTTAGTGATAAGAACAGGATCGTTCGCAGGGATGCGTTGCTTTACCTAATCTAGTAATACGTGTAATTCTAGCGGTTGGGGGTTGTCACGATTTCCTATTAAACTAATTAAAATACTGAAATAAATAGAAGCTGCAACTGCTTATTCAGCGAGAGGCTTAGTCTGAAAATAGTTTGAAAAAACAAATAACAGTAATTAAATTAAAATACTTGTTTGGCATCTCCGATCTCATGGTACGATATAGAAATGAGGCTTTTCGATAGGGGTGTTTATCACAAAATGGACGCTCATCAACGGGCCATCAGGCTCATTTAATACCACACGAAGTTGTATTGCGCCCGATAAGCCCAATAGTCAAGGATGACGAGTTAGAGTTAAGACGAAATACTAATGAATATAAATCATACATAATTAATGGATAGCACTCAATTTCAATCATACGTAGTTAGGTTAACTCTTAAACTCATTCTCACGCTTTGACCTATACAATACAATGTTAATTAACCTGGTTATGGTCATTCTTAAGAATTTGCATTATTAAGTATTGTTTACGTGACATTGTGTTGGGCAAGTTATTAGGACTACTAGCGGATACATAAGTAATTAATGAGTAGGGAACCAATTCGAGTGGTTAAACGGTTTGGAAATCCCAACAAGTCCAACAAAAATAATTAATGGACCCAAATGGCCTAATAGGCCCAACAGAGAGATAAACAATGGAAACGGGCCCATCAGGCCCATTTAAGACAACACGAAAGTGTATTGGGCCCGATAAGCCCAATAGTCAAGGATGACGAGTTAGAGTTAAGACGAAATACTAATGAATATAAATCATACATAATTAATGGATAGCACTCAATTTCAATCATACGTAGTTAGGTTAACTCTTAAACTCATTCTCACGCTTTGACCTATACAATACAATGTTAATTAACCTGGTTATGGTCATTCTTAAGAATTTGCATTATTAAGTATTGTTTACGTGACATTGTGTTGGGCAAGTTATTAGGACTACTAGCGGATACATAAGTAATTAATGAGTAGGGAACCAATTCGAGTGGTTAAACGGTTCGGAAATCCCAACAAGCACATCAAAAATAATTAATGGACCCAAATGGCCTAATAGGGAGATAAACAATGGAAACGGGTGTTAGAAATATAATTGTAGTAGTTGATTTGTATTTCTATTGTATATTTGTTCTATTATTGTAAATGTCTAAGTATGGAAGGGGGCATAGTGTAAAATGTGTATAGGTATATAAACCCCCTTCATTACATGATTTGTAACCTTTGAACCCTTAATGCAATCTAATCTTTCCCTGCAACACCTACTTTCTCTCTCTACTCTCTCTCACTACCAACCGCCATTAACTGTAACACCCCAACATGGCGGAATCATGGGGTATCACTTAGAAAAGCACAGCACGACATGAGAATTATGTAGAGTCAAACTATATGAAAACATAGGATTGAAACAATCCTTAAAATTGTACAAACGTATACAATCATCAACATTCATCGAAATACATGTTCAATCAATAATAAAAGACAATTCAATCGATAGTAGTTGATCCTAAAAGTAACCCATTAAAGGGAAGTAAGGATCATGGATCCAGAAAGTCTAAAGCTAGTTCAATCCTAGCAAGTAAGTATGCAATCATCCATTTTGTCTCTGATTAACTTGATTACCTTAAAAGTGTACTAAAGAGCGTCAACATAAAGTTGGTGAGTTCGTAGGGACAAGTAACAAGGAATAACCGTGTCGGATAACAACCGTTAACAATAAGTGAGGATTAGAATATCTAATCAAGTCCAAAGAAAACCTATAAGGTTTCACATTATCACAATTCAATATAAGTCAACGTTCAACAACAACGATTCCATATAACGTTCAACAACGTTCCATAACAATCAATAACATTCAACAACGGTGCGGCTTACATAGTTAATAATTAACAATGTGCTAACGGTGCGACTTATATAATAAGTAATGCGCTAACGGTGCGACTTATATAATAAGTAATGCGCTAACGGTGCGACTTATATAATAAGTAATGCGCTAACGGTGCGACTTATATAATAAGTAATGCGCTAACGGTGCGACTTATATAATAAGTAATGCGCTAACGGTGCGACTTATATAATAAGTAATGCGCTAACGGTGCGACTTATATAATAAGTAATGCGCTAACGGTGCGACTTATATAATAAGTAATGCGCTAACGGTGCGACTTATATAATAAGTAATGCGCTAACGGTGCGACTTATATAATAAGTAATGCGCTAACGGTGCGACTTATATAATAAGTAATGCGCTAACGGTGCGACTTATATAATAAGTAATGCGCTAACGGTGCGACTTATATAATAAGTAATGCGCTAACGGTGCGACTTATATAATAAGTAATGCGCTAACGGTGCGACTTATATAATAAGTAATGCGCTAACGGTGCGACTTATATAATAAGTAATGCGCTAACGGTGCGACTTATATAATAAGTAATGCGCTAACGGTGCGACTTATATAATAAGTAATGCGCTAACGGTGCGACTTATATAATAAGTAATGCGCTAACGGTGCGACTTATATAATAAGTAATGCGCTAACGGTGCGACTTATATAATAAGTAATGCGCTAACGGTGCGACTTATATAATAAGTAATGCGCTAACGGTGCGACTTATATAATAAGTAATGCGCTAACGGTGCGACTTATATAATAAGTAATGCGCTAACGGTGCGACTTATATAATAAGTAATGCGCTAACGGTGCGACTTATATAATAAGTAATGCGCTAACGGTGCGACTTATATAATAAGTAATGCGCTAACGGTGCGACTTATATAATAAGTAATGCGCTAACGGTGCGACTTATATAATAAGTAATGCGCTAACGGTGCGACTTATATAATGAATAATGCGCTAACATGTCCATATCAACAATCAACAAATAAACAATTAACATCTCGGTCCATATCATAACAAGTGAATCAACCAACAAATACGATGCACAAACACTTCTTATAATTCTACTTTAAAGGAATCATCGATGCTTATATATAGGGTCACCCGCAGCCTTCCCACCACATCTACTATTCATAAAGTATAATTATCTTCCATGTATGTACAACTATCTAAAGCACAACAAGTATTCATAACGAAGTCAAAATTAACCGAGCAACAAGTCAATACATTAAACAAACAATCAATCAACAAGCATGTACACTTTTCAGCCCGAATCTCAATTGAGTAGGGAGGGTTTACGAAACTCACCTGAAACGCCTGTCAGACAGTAGGAGGTATGTAACAGTCTGAAATGTACCCGTATAGCCCAAACGTATAATTAGCCTTCGGTAAAGGAAACTGTATAGAATAACCCATTTTAATAGAATTATCAGTTTAGTAAGAAACTGACGGATGAGGACTAAAACTGTAAACAGTTTAACGGTTCAGGACTGAAACTGTCAGAAAATCTAACGGTTTAGGACTGAAAGTGTCAGAAAATCTAACGAAGTTAACGATCAGGTTATAATTTATAATTCTTGTTTTTAATTCAACATGGGAAGCTTATAAAGAGTTTAATAACTTATTTTCTAAGTGATTGATGATGGCAAAAAGTGGTGGCTCGTAAAGATTTCATGACTTTTATATAGATAATGTTTTAAGGTTTCGTTAGTAAATAAATGAGCATGGATCGACTTACACACCTTACATGCACTCGAGCAGCAGTTTAACATCATAGTAGCAGTGGTATAGTAACACGATCAGTAGTTTAATCACTTAATGGCAGTGGTGGTTCGGTGGTTCACGACGGAGATGATGATGAATAGTAACAGTTTAGCAACAGCAGCCGTAAACAACAACAACAAGAAGATTCATTATGGCTAGTTATGGTTCGGTGGTAACAATAATGAATAACAGCAGCATCACATGGTGTTGAAAGGTTAGATATAGATCAACATCTATACCTATACGCGTATGTATATGTATGTCGATATATATATGGAGTCATGGAGTTAAAGGGTGATTCTATGGTTGACGGTGGCAGCAACAAACATCAAGAGCCATTGATCATGTTTTCATTGTGTTTCAGAGGTGTTGGACCGGTTGGTTATATATAGATCAATATCTATTTCTATACGTTGTGTATATATATATATACATATGTTGGTGTTATTTTGTTAGAAGACGAGAGGGAAAAGTTAAAATGATGCAGGTGGTGAAGTGGTCCAAGTGGTGATGAGAACATGTTTGAAATCAGTGAATTATGATGCACCGAATTTATGTTCATATCTATATCCTACATGCATATATTTATATAATATAATAATGATAGTATGATAATTGAATGCTGTGTCAAAAGAAGGAAAAGGAAAGCTCAATCATATATATTCATGATTGAGTGTTTGTCTGGATATAATATTTCAAAAGTAATTCACGGACCTTTATTAGTTTTTCAATGATTCCAAAGTCTCAATTCACGGATACATCATCAGTTTATAATTATATGCCGACAGAGATACCATTTAATTAATAATCATTATTTGCTAAATGTTTAACTCGTGATTTAATCTAAATAGTTGACGTTATTTTGTCAAACTTTAAATTTGATCTTATTAAGGCTTTAGACATAATACCTTATGATTTTTATATCCTTCATTAGTCGTCTTTTATCAAATTTATAAAGTAAAGATGTATTATGTAATTGTATATTTTTATACAATTAGATATCCATAAATTTTCTTTAAATCGTAAAATAAATATTTTTTATTTCTTATTATTTATAAGTTATTTCAAAGTATTTCTGTGAAAACTAATAATTTCACATACGTTAAATAGTTTGGAAAATATATATATATATATATATATATATATATATTA